>CM019830.1:17255639-17277960 GCA_009763385.1 Coix lacryma-jobi var. lacryma-jobi | reverse complement strand
TCTATGCTCTCGCCAGGTTGATGTCTAAAGTTCTCATACTCTCGCTTGAACGACTCGTAGAGTCGGGTTTTGACTTGAGAGGTGCCCTCATGAAAACGCATGAGAGTGTCCCAGATCTCCCGAGCCGTAGCGAGGTGAGAAACGCGATCAAACTCACCCATGCTCAAACAAGAGAAAAGAGCATTACGGGCTCGGCTATTGGCATCGTGCTCTTCGACCTGCTGTTGAGTCACACGAGCAGCCAAGACCACGTAATCAGGGGAGTTGCAAATATCCCAGATCGAAGCGCCCAAGCTCTGCAAATAGGCCGACATACGTATCTTCCAATACGCATAGTTCGTCCCATCGAAAAACGGCGGTTTGCCCACGCCGCGATCCATGTCGCCTTCGGTGGATCTGGAACCGGCTAAGGTGGAAGATCCTTAACCTGCTCCGATACCAATTGAAGGACCGAGAAGCTACCCGAAAGCGACCAGAGGGGGGGGGGTGAATGGGAGCTTCAAAATTTCCTTTCGGACACTAGATGCCACTGTCCCAAAATCAACCCCAAGAGCGAACCCTAGAGCTTGCTAATGTCCACGACCCTAGATGTAGGGTGGATGCCTCCTAGAAGCACAGCGGGACACTAGACAACCCTAGAAAGCCAACGCAAAAGACGGAACTCAAATCCGATCAAGGACGAACGAACCGCGAACGAAAACGCGCGAAACTGGATCGACCGGACTCTGGCCAGCGTCCGGTCAGCAGGGACCGGACGCGTCCGGTCGTCAGAAATCAGCTCTGGGAGCTCTCTGTTCGTGACCGGACTCACGAGTACGGAGCGTCCGGTCGTGTACAGTGCGTCCGGTCGAAACCGACAAAGCCAGAAACAGTGCAAGCGTAGCGTCCGGTCGAAATGCAAACAGAGCGTCCGGTCGAGAGCGTCCGGTCAGTACGCAGAAAAGCTTGGCGCCGTGCTCAACGACCGGACTCTGAAAGCGTGCGTCCGGTCAGACCGACAGAGCGTCCGGTCACCCCGCGACTGCACTGAAACTCCGGCGATTCAACCCGATCTCCTCCGAATCAAGTGCTCTAGGCTTGGGATTCGATCTGAGGAGTCACAAGGAGGTTAGTGAGCTATCTCTAAGAGATCATGGCTCGAACCTAACTCCAAATCGGTGAATCGAAGGAATTCGGGGGAAAGAAGAAAAAGAGACCCGAAACTAAAACTTGATCGATCTCCTAGACCGTGAGGTTTGAGATGATTTCTTTCGGTGGAAAGAAGTGCCTCACGATCTAGAGCAACTCAGTTCAAACGGAATCGTAAAAGATGAACCGAGCACAAAGATCAAGCGACGGGAAAACTCAAGGCACAAAGCAATCCGCGAAGAACATGATGAACATGAAATCAAAGCGCGAATTGACACCAAGAGATGGGATCCAAGGTGAGGATACGGCCTCACTTCCTCGAATCAACAGTACACAGAGTGGAGTCTCTCTGCGGATCTCAACTAGCTAAAGCAGGGGTGTGGGAGAGTGGAAACCCTAGGAAATGAAAGCTCTAACTGAGATTGAGATAGGGAGGAGGGTGTCTCCCCTGGACTACTTATACTAACCTAGCCTAAGTCTATTTCCTACTCTACCCCTCTCTACTCTAATTACAGAGCGGACCAGCCTAACCCTAAGGCTATTCTAGTCCACCCGCTGGTGGTAGGTAGATCCGACGGCCACGCCCGCACGGTCTTCCGCGTCGCCTCCACGCAACCTTCAGATTGCCGCCACGTGCCGCCACCACTCTGCACCCCCGGTTTTGTGGCCCAAACCGGGAAACCAGCCTCCAGCCCGAGTTTTGTGGCCAAACTCGGAAACCGTCCGCGCCCGAGTTTTGAGGCCCAAACTCGGAAACCGGCCCACGCCCAGGTTTTGAGGCTCAACCTGGAAACCGTCACGCCCAGGTTTTGTGG
The DNA here is from genome assembly GCA_009763385.1 of Coix lacryma-jobi var. lacryma-jobi. Lineage (NCBI taxonomy): Eukaryota > Viridiplantae > Streptophyta > Magnoliopsida > Poales > Poaceae > Coix > Coix lacryma-jobi. The sequence goes on along the minus strand of CM019830.1, from coordinate 17,276,017 downwards.
CTCAACCTGGAAACCCAGCACCCAGGTTTTGAGGCCCAAACCTGGAAACCGTCCACCGTTGGTTTTTCCCGGGCTCTACCAACAAACCGGCGTCGTAGAGGGGATGCACCGCCTGTGCACCCCTTCCACCGACATGATCGCACTTCTCCGCTTGTCGCTGTCGCAGGCTGCCAGCCACCACAGCTGATCCTCCGGCCTCCAGTCCATCAGTCCAAGTCCACGTCCGCCCTTCACCGTCCGATACATCGGCATGGCACGTCCGCCGCACGGCACGCCCATCCTTCATCGCGCCCGGTCCGTCGGCACGGCACGTCGCAACTTGACCTTCACCCGCCATCGATCACTGTCTCCGAGCTCGACACCTGCACAACACAAGCCAAAGAACATGCGCATCATCTCCGTTGACAATCACTCATCACACAGAGACTCGGCATACACCCATGTATCCGCAGCGCGGGCGCCGGAGCAGGTCCCGGAGCCCGCGTCGGAGCGAGCGCCATGACATCAGTACGAGGGTGGTGCGGTCGCCCTCCCGCGATGTGGGGCGGAAGGAGGGCTCTCCCTCGAGGTCGAGCCATGGGAGGCGTCGGGAGCCCTCCCCCCATCCCAGCCCTGCGGAGACGGCCCAGGCACAGGGCTCGAGCCATGGGGCGGGCTCGAAGCCCCCGAGTGGGTCCGGCGATTCTGAGAAAAAGCCCAGCCGCCGCTTTGGGTGAGTAGTCTTCTTGGACCTCGTCGGTAGTGTGGCTTTACCTTTTTACTTTTTGATGACATATGCTATCTCTGTTTTCTCAGGGGGAAGCGCTCCTATCAGGAGGTGGACCTCGCCTCATCCAAGAGGGCCAAGTCCTCGGGCCCCGTCGAGGCCCAGGCACCTCGAGGTATGGCTCCTTCCTCCGCTAGAGAAGCCGCTTGGCTGGAGAAGGCTCGAGCTGCCATGGCTCGAGGGGGCCGACTGGTCGTCGCGAATTTTGGTGAGGCCGTCGCCATCGACCACAGGGGTCGAGGCATCCTTCCTAATTCTGACACCGCTGTTATCTCATACTGCAGGGGCCTCCGCTCACGGCATCGAGCCAGCCTCCACCGCGTCGACTGAGGCGCTGCATCTTCCCCCTCCTCCTCCGGCGACGGCGCCAACTGGGAGCGGCACCCTTCCCCCTACCACGACGTCTGTTTCGGGGGAAGTGCCCGGGGCGAGCACGGCCCCGCCGGTGTCCGGGGCTGAGGAGACCGCGCCCCTCGAGGCCCCGAGCAACGCGAGCCGGGCTGCGGAGGAGGGAAAGGGGGGAGGGGTGTCGGCGGAGAAGGAGCCGACGGTGGAGGACCTTCTGAATGAGCTGGAGCGGGGGCCGCCCCTCGCCGCGGGCTCGATGACGGTGGAAGCGTCATTCGAGCCTTCGCTCCCACGCGAGGCAGTGGCGCCGCCTCGGGAGGCGGCGGAGCAACAGGAGGCGCCAGCGGAGGGACGGAGGGAGTCGGGTCAGCTCGAGGCGGAGGAGGATCTGCCCGACATCGAGCTCGACCGGCCGATATGGCCGTTTCCCGTCCCACTGAGCCCGCCTCTCGCCGTGGTCCCCATCGAGCAGCCGGCCCAGCGGGGGGCCCCGCGTGAGGTGCGGTCCATCTTCCGGGAGGTGGCCGCGCTCATGGCGGAGGCGGAGCGGTCCTGCTCTGAGGAGGCGGACCGGTCCGCTCAGGTGTCAGCCGCCCTCAAGCGGGCCGAGGCGGAGCTTCGAGATCTCCGCGCGGAGCTGAGCCGGAACGCCCAGATGGCGAGCCGGCTTAACGAGGCGGAGGCGGAGGTCCGGGTGGCTCGAGGCGAGGTCGCCCGATCCAGGGAGGAGGCCGCCGCTGCTCTCGAAGCGTCGAGGAAGGAGGCCGCGGACGCCCGAAGCGAGGCCACCTCCGCCCGTGCTGAAGCCGAGGCGGCGAAGCAGGAGGCTGCTGACGCCCGTGGCGAGGCCGCCGCCGCCCGAACCGCAGCGGAGGCGGCGAGGAAAGAGGCTGAAGACGCCGTGAGTGGCGCCGACACCGCCCGAGCTGCCGAGGGGGCGGCGCGGCAGGAGGTGATCCGTAAGGATCTGGCCCTGGTGGAGGCGGGCCGGCTGATCGAGGACCTTAGGTCCGAGAAGCTCCTCACGCTGGCCGAGAAGCGCAGGCTGGAGCAGCGTGCTGAGGGCCTGACCAGCGACCTCGCCGTACTGGGGCAACACTGCGACGGTGAGGCTTATACCTTGTTTTTGTTTGGGTTTCGAAGTTTTTCGTTATGCCGTCGTCTCACTCTTCCTTGTTTATTGCGCAGGGGTCGAGAAGACGGTCGAGGAGCTCCGTGAGACGAACCAGGCTCTCTTGGACCAACTCCAAGACGAGACGATGGTGGCGGAGCGGGCTCGCACCTCCCTCGACCGGCTCGTCCCCGTGTGGGGTGCTCCTGCGGTAGCTGCGGCAGAAGGCGCGATGGCTCGAGGCGACGCCTTGGTCGACGCCTTGTGCTTCTTCGACGCAGCCGCTCGGGACCGCGTCCGGCAAGCTCTCCATCACGGTGTCAAGCAGACACTCGCGGTTGTTCGTTCCGGTTTCCGCTTCCCGGTCCATGTTGTCGCGAATGGCTTCATCGAGATCGAGGGGAAGGATGAGGAATGGAACAACCGCCGAGTTGACAAAATTTTGGAGAAGATGGAGAGGCCGGGGGCGTCGCTCGCGAAGATCTTCGAGGAGGACGTGCTGCCTCCTGACGCCAGCAGCGGCGTCGGGAGCCCTCCTCCTTCGAGCTCGGGCGTCGAAGTCGAGCCCGCCGTCGTGGACCTCGGGGAGGAATACCGCACGGACGAGGACTGAGGCCTGCGTGTCAAATTTGGGCGTTGAGGCCCTTGTAAGAATTCTATGACATAAATGAGGGTACGTCGAGACCCGAATGTATATGAGATTTGTTTATGGAAAGAGTTGTTTTCTTTTCAAATGCGTTTGACCACTTCTCTTTGTCGCAAGCTCGAGTTTTTGCTAACTTAGTCTGTGCTCCTTCGATACGTCGCGAGCTCCTCGAGGGGAGGCGTAGGTAGGTTACCGTAGCCCGGGGGCGTAGGTGGACGTCTACGTCGACGCCTCCCGACCCTTGGTGGCTCGAGGTATTTTAGGATTTAGACGTCGCTAGTTCACTCGAGGCACGGGTCGAGACAAGGGTCAAAACTTTTGAAAAGAAAAACGCTCATTTTTTCCGGAGTCTGGGGGAGGGGCCCCCCGCCAGCCCCCGAGGGAGGCTTGACCCTGAGCAGAGCAGGGTCGAGGCTACCTTTAGATGCGAAGCAATATAAACGATAATGTACGAGTTTGTTCATTCATTTTGACATGTTTGTACAAAATACGAGAATTGTACGAAGCCTCGAGGCTTTTCGGAATAAGAATGACGTAGCTGTTTGATGTTCCGGATTGGAGTCGAGCTTGGGGCGGTCAGCTGGTGACGCTCTTTGAGGATGACGTGTTGCCTCCGGACATGGGCAGTGGCGTGGAAGGTCCCGACCAACGAGGACTGAGGCCGTTGCAGAGCTCGCTGGTAGTCGAGGGGTGGCGCTGAGGTCGAGCCCGGTGTCCGGCTCGGGGTACCGTCGAAGGTTGAGCCCCCGCGCCTGGCTCGAGGGGGGGTGTGTCGAGGGTCGAGGCCCCGAGTCCGGCTCGAGGTGGAGCGTCGAAGGTCGAGCCTCCGAGTCCGACTCGTGGAGGGGCGTCGAAGGTCGAGGCTTCGAGTCCAGCTCGAGGAGGGGCGTCGAAGGTCGAGCCTCCGAGTCCGGCTCGAAGCGGGGCGTCGAAGGGCCGTCGAGCCCCCGAGTCCGGCTCGAGGAGCGGCGTCGTGCGTGGGTGCCAACTTAGCCAGCTCGTCTGCGGCGGGCGCCCACGCGCACGCCTTTGTCGTCGTCGTCCTCGTCGTCGCGCCTTGCTTTCTGTCTTTCGCCTTGGCCCGCGGAGTGGCCAAAGAAGGCTCCCACTGCCTCGTTGCCGGAGGCGAAGCTGGTGACCTGATCCACCAAGTCTTCGATCGTCCTGGGATGGTAGCGCCCTAACTCGTGGACCAGCTTTTGGCACGTCGTGCCTGCGAGGAATGCTGAGATGACCTCCTCATCAGGCACGTGAGGGAGCTTGAGGCGCTGCTTCGAGAACCGCCGAGCAAAGTCGTGGAGGGGTTCGTCCGCTGCCTGCCTGCAACGTCGCAGATCCCAGGAGTTGCCTGGGCGCGCACAAGTCCCCTTGAAATTCCTGTCGAAGACCCTGACTAGGTCGGCCCAGTCATGGATCTGATCCGGCGGGAGCCCCTCGAGCCACTGGCGGGCAGTGTCCGAGAGGTAAGGTGGGAGTAGGCGTATGATAATACGGTCGTCGCCCTTCGCTCCGCCCAGTTGGCATCCTAGGCGGAAGTCTGAGAGCCAGAGCTTGGGCTCGACCTCCCCGTCATACTTCACGGTGTTGGTCGGTGGTCGAAAGCGGTCGGGGAGGGTCGAGCTGCGGATGGCTCGGCTGAACACCCTGGGGCCCGGGGGCTCGAGGGTTTGCCGGCTGTCAGCGATCCGCTCCTGGGCTGGTCTGGCTTGAGGGGCGTCCGGCTGGCTGACCGACGTCTCGTGCTTGCTGCGGGGTGCATCTGCTGGCTTCTCCGAGGCTGCTCTGCGATGGCGTGAGGCCGAGCTCTCGGCTATCTGCACAGCGGCCGTTTCGAGGACGCTCTTTACTTCCTCAAGCATGCGTCTGGCGTCGGGGTCGGAGACAGCGGGCAGATCGCGGAGCAGCATTGCGGCCGCCACTACGTTTTGCCCGGCTCGTGGGAAGCACACCCTGGGGCGTGCTGGCGCCCCGCCCTCGAGGCTCCGTCGGCGGGCCTCTCGAGCTCGACCTCGAGCTCCAGCTCCTCGAGGCTGGAGTGGTTCCTGTGCGAGTTGGGCTGAACGGCTGTCGTCGTGTCGAGGTGGTGGAACCGAGGCCGAGGATTTGCTTCTCGCCTGAACGCGGGAACCGCCCGCCGTAGCCACGTCGTCGGGTGCTCCGAGGTTGGGCTTTGGCCTGACGTCGTCGTCGTAGTCCTCGGCATTGCTCACCACCCCCTCGAGCTGGAAGCGCTCCCTGGTTGAATACCAGACGTGCCGGTTCGCACGTGTGACGGACGCGGACTTGCTGGGGGAGCGCGCCCGCGCCCTGGAGGTCGCTGGCCGCGTGCCGGGCAGCTTTCCCCTCGGGGATTCTGCGCCGGCAGTGGGGAAGTAGGCGTACGCCGCCGGCACCGCCTGTGCCTGGTGACGATGGTGACCACGACGCTGCTCGCGAGGTGGCGACGTGTGGTGGTGCAGACGACGCGTCATGCCCCCCGCGCGGGGATGGCGTGGCACGTCTTCCGCTCGGGCCCTCCGTGGAGAGCAGGGCCGGTTCGTCGCCGTTGTCAGCGGCTAGGGACTCAAGGTTCCCGAACCAGTCGACGGCACCGGCAGAGAACGAAGGAGTAGAAGAAGCCATCCAGGAGATAGCGAGAAAAATGACTCGGACACGCGCACCCCCTACCTGGCGCGCCAACTGTCGGTGTTTCGTACCCGGGGGTATCACACCAACGAGTAATAACGATCGCGTGCTTCTCCTCCTGGATGGTGATGCAAGAGGACACAAGATTTATCCTGGTTCGGGCAAAGAAGGCCCTACGTCCAGCGGGGGGGAGATGTTCTTGTATTATTTGCACCTAAGTGCTTGTACAGGGGTGGATACAAGCTCACCGAGCATGGACCGGGTCCGAACTCGAGTGCGGCGTGGGAGTGGATGTGGATGAACGTTCGCATGTCTTTTTGTCCTCCCGAATGAGGGTCCTAGCGTCCCCTTTTATAGAGCAAGGGGAGGCCAGGATTACACAGGATAGTTATGTACAGCGCTCGGTATGGCGGGGAGTAGGAACTCTGTCTTGTCGAGGCCGCTGTAGCCAATCGTGAGCGTTGCTGTAGAGGCGTCCTTGAAGCGTGGCCTCCATCCCGGGCGCGGTCACGGAGGCGTGTCGGAGTGGAAGCCGTACAGCGCCCCATCCCGGCTCGTACAGGACACAGCGGGGTCCCTCCGGGTCTTGGGGTGCCTGTCTTCCAAGAGCGTGAAAGCAGTTAGGGCTCGAGGGGCACAGAGCCTGCCTCGAGGTGTTACAGTACAGGGCTCGAGGGGCGCAGCCGGCCTCGAAGTGTTACAGTGCATGGCTCGAGGGGCGCGGAGCCGGCCTCGAGGTGTTACAGTGCATGGCTCGAGGGGCGCGGAGCCGGCCTCGAGGTGTTACAGTGCATGGCTCGAGGGGCGCGGAGCCGGCCTCGAGGTGTTACAGTGCATGGTATGGCCGAACAGTGCTGTACTGGTCCCCTTTTGCCCATGCCTGTGGTGAAAACGAGACTTTGACCTTTACATTGAGTCACTGTGGCACGTGCTGTGCTCCAGTGGACAAGACCGGAGTAGGTGAAGGCATTAAATGCGTGGTATGGGCTGGTACGGCTGTTTTGTGTAGCTCGAGGTTCGTGCGTTAAGGCTCGAGGTGTGGGGGCGCGCTTGCCCGAAGCCTGGAGGGCTCGGGCGAGACGGAGATAGAGCGTTCGCCCGAGGCCTGGCTGGGAGGGCTCGGGCGAGTCGGAGACAATGCGTTCGCCCGAGGCCTGGCTGGGAGGGCTCGGGCGAGACGGAGATTGAGCGCTCGCCCGAGGCCTGGCTGGGAGGGCTCGGGCGAGACGGAGATCGAGCGCTCGCCCGAGGCCTGGCTGGAGGGCTCGGGCGAGACGGAGATCGAGCGCTCGCCCGAGGCCTGGCTGGGAGGGCTCGGGCGAGACGGAGAGCGAGCGCTCGCCCGGCCGGCCTGGCTGGGAGGCTCGGGCGAGATGGAGATAGGGCGTTCGGGTGTTTGCGTTGATTGGGGGTACCCCTTTTTGTACCACCGACACAGGCTATAAGGTGACTTTTGAGAAGTCATTTTGAATGTTGCAGGACCTAGTCAGACGCAAGGGTCACCACGCGGCAGCCACGCGCACGAGACCGCACGGACGTCACGTTCACGCCCAACATGGACCTTCGCAGCCGAAGCGTCGGAGGCGGCCTCCTCAGCCGTACACACCTAGCTAGCTAGTGTTAGACTATATGGATAGCTGATGTATTTGTTAGATAACTTGTGTGAGAACCCTAATATGTAATTCGTGGAGTGTTAGCCACTTTGTTACTCTTTGACCGCCTAATACGTTTGAGTTTATTCAAAATGTTGTCAATGTTTGGTTCCTTGTTATTGCGTTGCAGAAGAATACAGAAAAACAAAAAAACGAAAAAACACATTTGGGGGGCTAAGCTTTCTGGATCTCTTCTGAGGCTTTGCCGCGCCAACCCTGGGGGCGCGGCTGACGCTTTTGCCGCGCCAGGCGGGTTGGCGCGGCAAATGCATTAGCCGCGCCATGCCGCCTGGCGCGGCAAAAGCGTCAGCCGCGCCCCCAGGGTTGGCGCGGCAAAAGCTGGCATCTCATTGCCTTTTCAGCGTCGTGTCCTGTCGTCATAAGTGCTCTGCAGTTTTGATTCCGATAGGCTTTTCAGTGTATAGCTTTTCAGTATATAGGCTTTTCAGTACATAGGCTTTTCAGTGATTAGATTTTTCAGCGAATAGCCTTTTCAGTTGCAATAACTACACACTCACAATGCAGCTGAGATAATTCACAAGTTCAAAACCAGGGCTCCGCCTATATAAACCCTTCAGCGCCTTGCATATTCAACAACTTCAGCAGAGCTTGCGAGGTTCGTAGTAGAGATGTCTGGAGGTTCGTCCAAAGGCGGGAGAGGAAAGGGTGGGAGGAAGGGACCTCCCATTGTGTGGGAGGGCTCTCTCGGTCCTGATTCCTTCTTAGAGGCACTATATGAGTTTCCCGTTGAGAGCAAAAAGGATTTCAGCCGGGACCGTCCTCTTAGGGGATACTATAACCGCTTAGAGGACTGGCCCAAAATGCCGCCATGGTGAGGACTGTTTGGTGCAGATGCTCCACGACGACTTGGAGGCAGGCCGACGTTTCTTTCAAATGCCCGCGAGCATGGGTAACTTTATTTAATTGTTGTTGCTATGCCTCTCATGTTTGCTAATACTTAGTCATTTTGTGAATATCAGTCCTTCTATTTTCCGAAGAAAACTGCGGCTTCACCAGATGGGTGGATCCTCCTTCCAATATTGGCCGCATCAGGAATACATCTATTATTTGCAGCGTCGTATCGACGATCTTGAAAGAGAAGTTAAAAGCATGCTCAAGGACTATGATGACGACGACAGCGAAGCAAGACGGTTCAGATGAAGCAATATGCCTTGATCCATATTGCAACTGCCCGCATCACAAGAACAAGGGGCATCCACCACCGCCGCCACCACCGCCACCCCACCACCACCACCCGCAATGGGAGGCTATTACGAAGAAGGGTCTAGTCAGTTTGTTATGTAGGGACGGCTTCTAAACTACTTAGACCACTATGTGTGTGTTGTGTTGTGCCTATCAATTACCTAAGGCATGTTAGGATTAGTCTAGGACCTTTTAACCAAGTTACGGTAAGAGGTCCTCACATGCCATGTACTAGTTTGTTGTTCGTGTACTTGTTTGCTCTATTCTATTTCTCGTACTTTATTCCAGAATAAATCGATAACACATGAACTACCGCAAACAATCCAACAACATATGAAAAAGTCAAACAAAGTGCAGTTCAAGACTACATAATCGAGGATCCGAAATAAACGGTACACCAAAGTACAAACTAACAGTACAATACACTAACAAGTCCACCAAATGACAACAATGTTCATTACTCAATAATGACTACTTAACCTACCACACTACTAAGTGCAACGAGGGCCACTTTCCCTTCCTCACAGCATCCGGATCCTGCTCCATGGCAGCCTTGGCACGACGCACACGCTCAAGCCTCTTCTCCCTCTCCCCCCTACGCTTAGCTGCATCCCTCAGTCTTGCCTCTTCCTCATGCTGCTTTTGTGCTGCCTCTTCTTTGCGTCTCTTCTCCAAACGCTCCTTGTCCTCCGCAGCCCACTTTTTCATCCTCTCTACGTGCTCCTTGTCCTCCAGGCTTCATCTCAGTGTCGATCCACTGCTCGAAGTCACATAGTGGTGGAGGCTCCTGCAAAATACGACTAAGTCAATTAGGTAATAAAATATAAATGATTTGTCATTCATGTATAGAACAAGCCATCAGCTTCTCACCATCAGTCCAATACGGATCTGTTTAGGTGTAGGGTCAAAGGCATAATTCTCACACATCCAATACCTCTGACCGTATATGTGCTCCTCATCAGATATTGCAACCTTACAATCATCGCCGCAGTAGCATATGGGCACCGGAACACCGCTAGGCAATGGCAAACGGGCATAGGCATTGCCCGTGAGAGGCTGCCTACAATCATCAACGCAATAACAAATGAACATAAACAAAATTACTTCATTAAAAAGACAAATAATGAAACAATGTATCGATCTTACCTTGTCTTACTAGCTGCCACGCCGCGGCATCCTAACAATAAAAAATATGTCAACGCTACACATACATTCTGATTAATTATAAATCTACGCTAATGACGTAACAAATATTACACAAAAAAATTGTACACAAATTGAACAAATATTATGCAAAACAGATAAAAAAGTCTAATACATGAACAATCCATCATTAATTAACAACTAACGTCACGACATTTTCAAAATAAATATTGTGTACAAGCCCTAACTTACCAAAATATGGTTTAATCCTATATTGCAATAGTTAGTGCAGAGAGGGAACAAGTTCGATGAGGGAAGATGAAGAGAGGAGGATGAAATGGAATGGATTGGTTGGATTGGATGGATGAATTGGTTGGGAGGAGAAGAGAGGAATGAAGGGAGGCTGCTGCTGGCCGCGGCGGCCAGATCTAGATCGGCTTTGCCGCGCCAACCCGCCTGCGCGGCAAAGCACTAGCCGCGCCAGCCCGCCTGACGCGGCAAACTGACGAGTGGGGCCCACGCGGGCCTGCGTGGCCGGACGGTGCCACGGTGGCGCTTTTGCCGCGCCGCCATGCATGGCGCGGCTAACGTATTTGCCGCGCCATTGGGGACGGCACGGCAAAAGGGTTAGTTTTGCAAAAAAAAAATGGACAGTTCTGAATTTTTTATTTAATTGGGTTATTAATAAAAAAAATTTGTTCAGTGCTGAGTCCGACGGATCGACGGGGGTGAGGAGGGGAGGACGACGACGACGGAGACGGACAGACGGCACGCGGTTCTCCACTGGCTGGCCCGACTGGGCGCGGGCCAATTTCAGGTGTAGGACGCCTTTCTGCCTGTACGTAGAATTGACGCTCTATTCCCTACCACTTCGTGCTCAACGTGGGGTTATAGGCCATCGAGCTAGCGCGTCAGGCAAACGGCAGATGGACATGGGGACTGAGCTAGTTCAGTTCCAGTGCCATCGGTAGAACCGTTGTCTCCTGTTTCCACAACTCTGATCTGTAGACACTTTACCGCGAAACAAGCAGCCCTTTCGAGGGAAAGAAGAAGAAGCAAAACAAGCAGGCAGTAGAAACTAAACTGTATCTAATTTTTCTTCAAAATTGGTAAGCTCTATTTTTTTTCCTAAAGAAAACTCAACCAGAGGGAGAAACACCATTCTCGATCGTACGTAGCATCACTATGGAGAAAATTCTTGCATGATAGTCGACAAACATCCTAGATGTGTCACGGAGTGCCTAGTCACACGATTGCAGTCATATGTACTGTACCTCGTCGAAAGTGGTGGTCGTGTATATACTCACTCTGTCACTAAATAAATGTCGTCATTGGTGTACATGTTATAAGTTTGGCTTGATTAATAGAAATGAGTGCAACATTTGATCTTCAAATAAATTAGTTAAAAGTTAGATTCAAAAGATCGTTTCAATGATACTAATATATATCATAATATTAATATTTAATACTCCATCCGTCCATAAAAATATGCAATTATGGGATCCGTGCAAGGTCAAGTGATTCAAGTTTGACCAAGATTATATATAAAAAGTATTAGTATTTATGTCGTTAAATAAAATTATTATGAAAATATATTCTATTACTAATCTAATGGTATATTTTTTGTATAAAGAATGTTAGTACATTTTTTATATAATTTCGTCAAAGTTCGAATGTTTGACTCCTCGATAAGCGAGAATTACATGTTTTGTTGGACCGGAGGGAGGTATATATTTACATCAAAGTTGTTTTTTTAGAAAGCGAAAACGACAGTTATTTAGGAACGGGGGAAGTACATATTAACTTGGGACTGCAAGCGACAAGATTGTTCCTTATGATGATTTCAATGACAACTTGCAAATACTCTCTCATACTCATATTATTTGTCGTTTAGAATAGCGACATGGTCTTGAAAACACAATTTTAACCACTTGTTTCTATAAAAATATCTATAGAAAAGTAATATATGTATACTTTTATGAAAGTATTTTCTAGACAAATCTATTCATATAATTTTTTATATTTGCAAACTAGAAATTCATAGTTATTGATGATTTATATTCTCAATGTTTGGACTCAAATCTTGTCTAAAACGACAACTAATATGGATATGGTGGGAGTAGCCAGTTAGATGAGGCTTGAAAAATAAAAAATAACATAACACTATAGTGCTGTAAGAGAGTTGTTTGACTTGCTATTTTGGAGTCGATAGATCTTTCACATCTTTTTCTTAATAGCCAATATATTATTTCTAGATTAACTATTGCCTATTGGAAAAAACCATTGACGATGCTAACCTAGTAAGGCCCGTTTACAGGACTGTAATATAAGCATTAAAAATGGGTACTGAAACGCACCTTGAGCCATCGAAGTTTTGAGATAATCTAGCTTATGTATGCATGTAGTCCACCTTTGAGCAACAGCTAGCTAGGTCTGGGTTTCGGGGTAACACTATGCAAGTTGATTTTTAGTGCTACTTATTACTGTATAAAAAGCTGACACGAACTGAAGTCTAGCTCTCTCGATCTGCGGCTATAGCTACTCTCTTATAATTAACTGATCTGATCCCACTGTCAAAGACACTATAGTACGTGCCCGTACCAATCTCATTCGCACTGAAACAAGATACCATATAATTTAATCCCAACGTACGCGTTGTTGAGGCCCTTTTTTTCCTGGATTCAGCACTAACAACTAACTGGATGAGGTTAACTACTAACTAGCCCAGGAATCACACGTAGCTAGAGTATGGTAGTGCAGGCCTCACTAGATCACATCCGCTCTACAATCTTGTAACCCCAGCTTTCAACTCAAACAGGGAGTCAGAGAAATACAACAACCCGGGCGCCAGAATCTGGTACCCCTAGTTATGCGCATCAGTCTTCGAATCTTTGAAAGGATGTTGCGAATATGACATAAGCTAGCACTGTATCAAGAACGATGTAGTCGAATCGCTTAGAAAACCCTAGATGATGATGAAGCAACCACGGCAAGAGATTAGGATTTGGCGAAGCCGACCGCAAATTCTATTAGCACAACTCTAAAAGAGTACAAGAGATTGTCGCTCTCTCACAACTCTACTTGACCCTCCAGGACCCACCGATTCTTGCCCTATATATAAGAATCTAGTGCAATAGAACTGTCTAGTCTAATCCTCTTGAGCACTTCTAATTGCTCCGTACAAGCCTTGGATGAGACCTCTTATGTTGGCTTGGTTATCTTCCTTGATCTTGTTGTCATGCCTATGACCTCTATCCCTTGATTTATATAGTCCCCTCCAACTCCCTCATACATACCAAAAAAAAAAGGAGTCTTACTCCTAGTAGGATTCTACACTCAAGATCTAGTAGAAATAGAAGTCCTAATAGCACATCTTTCTTGAGTCCTATTCCAAGTAGGATTTAAGTCACCATACAACACTGTCAAAGACTATAGTAGATGCACGTACCAATCTCATTCGCACTGAAACAAGATATCACATAATTTAATTCCAACGTACGCGTTGTTGAGACCCTTTTTCCTGGATTCAGCACTAAACAACTAACTGGATGAGGTTAACTACTAACTAACCCAGGAATCACGTAGAGTAGTATGGTAGTGCAGGCCTCACTAGATCTCACCCGCTCTCCAATCTTGTAACCCCAGCTTTCAACTCAAACAGGGATTCAGAGAAATACAACAACAACCCGGGCGCCGGCTCGCCCGTTCGTCCCGAGTCGCTTGCTTTGCCCAATTGCCATGCTCTTTAAGCTTTTGCTTTTGCCAAAGAGGGCGATAATGGCAGTATTTTTATTTGGTGTTTGCGCCACTACTAGCAGCAGTATCTAGCGCTGTGGTGGTTCTGATCCAAGACGCAGACGGAGAGAGACGGGTCGATCGATACTCATCTTTCACCGCCGAGTGCCGACTGGACAAAGTGATGCAGGGTAAAGTAGGAGTCATCGGCATGCAGAGGCGACAGCACGAGCGGCTAGCTTGTTTTTTAGTTGCCGCTGCTGCACAAGTGGAGATGGGAATTTTGGGACCCCGGCCGGCCGCGTGGCCAGATGCCATTGGCCGGCAAGTCTTAATCGTCCGGGAAAACGAATTTCTCTTAGTACCACTTGCGTAGTTGCGGTATTAATAACGAAATGTTTGCGAAGACTTATTTAGTGCCGAAGTAAAAAAAAAAAAAGGAAATGGAGTCGAAGTGCTCGAAGATGCTTGATAAGCAGCATTATTTCAAAGGACCAAGCTTTCCAGTTTTGAGCAACTAACGGCCGTAGGTGGGGGTGCTTGTTCGCTCGATACTGCAGCAACTAGTGCGCAATTAGACCCTGATGACACTTAGCATGCTTGCGCCCTCCTCGATCGCTCGTTTCACTCTCGTGTTCTGCAGCTAGATTAGACCATATGCTTCGTCAGCGTTTCGTCACATTTCATGTTGTTAGCAGTAGTAATTCCACTGACGTGATTTGTGACCTAACCCACTATTTGCCTGTTGCTTGGATGAAGGCCATAACTTCAAGCTATGTTGTTCAAGCGGTGACGCACTAGCTCATAAACCTCATATAACGTGAGCTTGTCTTGGTCTGACTGATGGCTTCATCATTTCAAAAGGCTGTAACTCTACCCTTGACAATCTTATTACAACTAAAAAGCACCAAATGTCCAGGTCTACCAGGCAGGACCAAAACTCTTTGTTCCATGATATGTCACTACAGTCTTTTCTCCACCCCTTATATGTCACTTTCAAAACAATTATTTTACTACATCTTGCACCATGTCACTTCTCACCTCTTTGAGAATCGTTCAGACTCTCTTCTCTTCTATTCTTAAATCAAACACAAGAAAAAATATATATATTTGTCCAATATTTTATTATTAATCTAATATAAGATATCATAGAGCATATCTCTTGAATTTCACTGTAATCTTGTCTATAGGACTCCAACTCATGTGCAATAAATCAATAATTGTTTAGCTCATAACTTATGCGTACTAATATGATAATGTTAATTTTGGGATTCTACACAGTTTCAATCTAAAAACTTTTTAATTACAAAGTTGTAATCATATCAGGGTCTACAATTTTGATATAAAGTTTATCTTGACCCGAGCTCATATGAACATGTGGGCGCCACATGTGGGATCCATGCTAGCGTACCACGTCAATATCTAGACCGGGTTTGGTCCCCCTTTAGAACTGAATGACACGTGAAGCCAAGTTCATAGACCCAGAATTGACATTTTAAAATTAGAGGGATGTAGATGACACCTCTTGCCAACGTGAATGAATGTCCGTGAATTTTTCTCCACTAGTTATTGTCTCTTTGGTAGGGTATGGACCTCTCAAAGAAATAAAAAACGGTGAAGCCATGAACTATTATATTGGTGGATTCAGCTTCTGGCAAAAAAGAAAAAGGCTTTGGCTTATTTAACTACGTACTTTTGGCTTAGTTTTGGCTTCAGAAGCAATTCTTATCGGAATTCGTATAATAATGCTCTAACAGAGAAGTTGTACTAAAAAAGACCTTAACCTTAACCCGTAGCTAGCTAGCTCGCGTGTTGTAGACGTCAGAATTTCGTCATTTATCCATTAAATCGTTTCCTAATATCATCTATAAATGTTAGTCGCAGGTTGTTCGCAGGCGACTTGTCTCGATCTCCCGTTGTGGCATGCAGTAGTAGCGCTTTGCCTGGCGGCATGCATGCCCGCTGCCCTTGGGACGAGGGAAACACCAACAACCAGCAAGCGCGCAGGAACGTACACTGTAGCTGTAGTAGTGTAGTATCTGCTGAAGTGCTGATCGATCGCTCATCCGAATCAATATAAGCGGCCGCCGCCGTACGTATTAGCATGTGGGTACATACCCGCCGTCGTCGTCCGGCCACGCAGCAGCTAGCAGCTAGCAGCTAGCCTAGGTTACTAGGTCGATTGATTGACCGACAAAGCGAGACGACCGCGCCTCTCGGTCGATCTCGGACCGGGGCGCCGGCCGGCACGGGCAGATCAGAGCGGCCGTGACCGAGATCATCGTCGTCGTTGTCTGCAGGCCAGGCACACGTCGTCGTCGTCGTTGTCGATCCGTGCAGTCCATGGTACGCGCGCGCATCGTCGATCCTGACTCCCTGGGTGACGTACGTACGGTGAGGGGCTGATCAAGGGCGTCGTCGGTCGGCGTGGCCGCCGACGACGACGATGCTGCGGCCGCGGGCGCGTGTATTACTGACCCGGCCGTCCGACGACATAGACATACACAGACTGCAGGCCGACGCGGCGGCGGCGCGCAGCCAAGGCGGGCGCGCGGCATGCCGCGTGCGTGCATATATACATGCTAACATGCATGCAGTGCCATCCGTCGGTCGATCCTATCCACCGCGCGTACCCGTGCACGGTTTTTGTCAACGCGATTTGGCATCCAATGCTGGCAACGGGGCAGTGCCCACGGACCAGGGGCATCTACAGTCGCCACCAGCCAACACCGGCCCGTCGCGACGGCGATGGCATCTACTGGACGGACGCTTGCTGCCGCGTAGGCCACCAAAGACCAAACGGGGGCGCGCGCAACCATGTTTAATAATTATTATTTTTGTTAGATTCAGATCGGAGCGAATAATACATATGGTTACATATATTAACAAGTTTAAACAAATAGGACCATAGATTTTCTTACGTCAGAAATGGTAGATAGAGCGAAATTGAATCGGAGACAGGATTTAAATATAGTGGAGTAATATATGTGTACATAGAGAAATATTATAAACTTGTCAATAATTTTTTTAATTAGTAAAAAAAAACCAACAAGCACTACTGCACTAGATAATGATTTTGCATTTGCATTCGACGTTGTGGCTATCATACCGATACACTTAATTAATAAGATATCTTCACTTATAAATGATAAGTTGTTAATTAGCCAATAAATACAATACCGGCGCAAATTCTTAATTCGAAATTCAGAACATCAAACAACCATGTTACAAAATAAGACTTGTCAACTTACAAATTGTCCCGCATTTGATTTTTTTTTTCTATATTCTCTATCCTATCCCGTATTTGATTATTTTTTTTAGAGGAAGGTAGAATTGGAATTGCCAATCTTAATTATCCCGCATTTGGTAGGCGTGTGGACGAGGCCCTCCCGTGATGCCGGGCCTTTTCCTTTCCAAGATGTTGCCAATCTTGCTCAGGACCTGCCCGGCCTCGATGCTGTTTGTGGGCTGCTTCCAGGCCCAAACCCACCTAAATAAAAAAGGCTACGAGATGCAAGCCTGTTTTCCTCCTTTCCCCTGCTCCGATTCAGAAAGATTTTCCGGCCCCGTCAAGAAAGGCATAATAGCCTTCTCTCCCGACCGCGGTCAACCTAAGCTCATCAGGCAGCCGACGAACAC
Source organism: Coix lacryma-jobi var. lacryma-jobi (assembly GCA_009763385.1). Lineage (NCBI taxonomy): Eukaryota > Viridiplantae > Streptophyta > Magnoliopsida > Poales > Poaceae > Coix > Coix lacryma-jobi. Next base: position 17,259,149 of record CM019830.1, on the reverse strand, counting down.
AGAAAAGCTTCCCCATGCAAGAAGAAGACGGCCCGGCTAGAACTAGAACACAGCACACAGCAGCCACTAGTGACAAGTCACACTCCACTGCAGTAGGAGCAGGAGCATCTCTTCCCTTGAGCACAAAGCAAGCTGAAGATGCAGACACGTCGCACGTTGCCCGTCCCACGACGAGCCCGGCCGGACGTACTAGCATTTTCCCTAGCGGCAAGCAAGCATAGATGCCAAGATTAAACAACAAGCTAGTAGTGCAGTAATTAACAAAGGCGACAGACACATCCGTCTCGTCGCGTCCCATCCTCACTCCCTTCCCTCCATCCATCCATGGCCACTGCCCACTGCCACAACCGCCGACGTGCCTTCTCTAAGTTTTCTTGGGAAAGCATACATGGCATGAGCATCATCATCCACCACCGCCACCGCGGCCGATCCATCCCTTTTGCCTCTTTCCGCTGCGCCGACCGGCTTTTCTAGTTTCCCCGGCGCTTTGGAGATCCATGGCTGATCCACACCGCTGTTCCAGCTGCTCCTCCTTTAGCCTCGCCAAAGCCACAGCCCACAGATATAATGGCCCCCGCTGCTGCCTGCTGCCGCACAGGGAGTCAGGGACAGCTCAGCGCCGGCGGCAGCCATGGCGCGCAAGGACAGAGTGCCGCTCGTCCGTGCCGGTTTCGCGGTGGCGTCGCTGCTGCTCCTGCTCTGCGCCACTCCATGCGGTAAGTACGTGCTGCTGCTGCACTTCACTCACACTCACAAGCACGACGAACAGCTAGCGACGATCGATGCGATTGCGATCCTCTTCATCACAATGCTGGATCACTTGCTAGGAATAAATAATAACTAAGCGAGCGTTTCTGTTCGTGCGTGCGTGCATGGAGCAGAAGCGAGGGCCATGGCCGCGAGGCGACTGCGGGGCACGAGCAGGAGCAGCAGCAGCCCGCTGCTGAACGCGCTGTTCAAGCTCAACTTCATCCGGACGGTGGAGCCACCGCGCCGGCTGCCCACTCCGACCGCCGACGCCGCGAGCCTCGCCGCGGGCGACGCCACCAGCTCGCCGTTCTGCGTCAACCCACCGGACGCGCCCTCGTCCACGACGCCTCCGTCCACGTCGACGACGCCGTTCACGCCTTCGTTCCCGGGCCAGGCGCCGCCGCTACCGCCGATCACCCCCGTGCCGCCGTCATTCGAGCCCAGCCCGCCGGAGAACGGCGCCCCGGGTGGAGGCCAGGGACAGGGCGGTGGTCAAGGCCAGGGCGGAGGTGAAGGCCAGGGTGGAGGTGGTGGAGATCAAGGCCAGGGAGGAGGTCAAGGCCAGAGTGGAGGTGGTGGAGATCAAGGCCAGGGCGGAGGTCAAGGCCAGGGCGGCGGTCAAGGCCAGGGAGGCGGAGGTCAAGGCCAGGAAGGCCCACCGGCATCCACGACACCGAACTCGCCGCCGCAGGTCGGTCCGGGAGCGCCGTTCGGGTCGGTGCCGCCGAGCCCCATCGTCGTGGTGCCGAGCCCGCCGGGATTCGGCCCTGCTCCCGGCTCTGGCTCTGGCTCAGGCGGCGGCGGCGGCGGCGGTGGGCCGTTCCAGCCGCCGATCGTATACCCACCTCCGCTCGCGCCGCCGATGCTGCCGGGCGCCGGGCAGACGCTGTGGTGCGTCGCCAAGCCCACGGTGCCGGACCCCATCATCCAGGAGGCCATGGACTACGCGTGCGGCTCCGGCGCCGAGTGCGACTCCATCCTGCCCACCGGCGCGTGCTACCGCCCCAACACCGTGCTCGCGCACGCCTCCTTCGCGTTCAACAGCTACTGGCAGCAGGCCAAGGCGGCCGGCGGCACCTGCGACTTCGGCGGCACCGCCACCATTGTCACCAGAGACCCAAGTAAGCATCACCAGCAGCTCCCTTACCCTCAATGCGTTCATGCCATTGCCATGCAATGGTGGATTTGCCTGCTTTGACTTTTGCTTCATGTCACTATATCAGTCTTGCTCCAACTCAGAACTGTTTGGCCTTTACTGATCACTGTCAGTCTTGCTCAATGATGCTGTAGTGTGTAAACTACTCTGCTTCTGACTGAACTAGTGCAGTGCTGTGAGGCTCTGACTGAACTGAACTTAGATACTTGCCTTCCAGGATTTGTTTATCCTTATTTAGTATTATATAAGCACATATTCCAGGTTTTTAAGGAATCCCCAATTGTTTCCTTTGAAATGCCTTCGTTCAAGCTGGCATCTTACCTGTTGTTTATCCCCTAAAAAATGCCTTCATATTCTTGTTACTTGCGTGATAAACCGAACCCTACTGTATTTTCCTCTCGTAGTTTACTTGAGTTGGATTGTAACCGGCTAACCGTATTATTCATTGTTTGATCTCTGCAGGCTACGAGAAGTGCAAATTTGACCTTCTGTGAGGAGGGAGGGTACGTAGATATGCAGGAGAACAGACTGCAGATGTGCAAATTTTTCCCCAAGTTCATTCGGGGTTATCATTCCTTTTGCTACTACTAGGCCACGCCACTGCAGATTTTGTAACTAGCTCATCTTCACTAGTATGGTTTTGAATTTTGTAAGACCAATACTGTGCAAAGGTGAAACTAAAGGCGATTCCTTGACATATTTGATATACAAGCTCTTACTCAGACTGCTGCTTGCCATCTTTTCACTTTCAGCTTTTTCGCCCAATTATTTTGAGTCAAATATGCGCTAACTTGATGCTCACGCCTACTCCAGGAATCTTTACTCTCTGATGCTAAGCTATAGTAGTATTTTGTTCTCTGGTGATTGACGAAGCTGACTTCTTTGGATAGTAACAAGTTGAGAAGCATCTGCAGCGCAAAAGTGTGACTAGCAGTATACAGATGACAAGAAAACCTCAATGGTGACGACACAAAATAGTCATTACTCCCTCCATTCCAAATTACAAGACGTTCCAAGAATCTTGGAGAGTCAAAGTTTTTCAACTTTGACCAAAATTATAGAGAAAAATATAAAGATGTATACCATCAAATATACATATTATGGAAATATAACTAATGGAGAATCTAATTGCACTTAATTGATATCATAAATATTATTATCTTATTATATAAATTTGGTCAAAGTTGAAAAACTTTGACTCTCCAAGATTCTTGGAATGTCTTGTAATTTGGGATGGAGGGAGTATATCATAAATCTTGCGAATAGGGAGCAGATTTTGGTCAGGCTGCAGCAAATTCCCGCAAAAATTTTGCGAAAGAGTGAATAACTCCCACTATCAAAGACTCGGGTGTTCCTAACACCTTGATCGACAATTCCACATACAACCATCAGCGCAGTTACAAACTTACACATATTTTAAGCTTGCCGCTGGTGCTTCTGATCCATATGAACAGGATAAATTACAAGAGGTCCTCACTTCCTTGATGAACTAGACAAAAACGAACTAGTACTATTTTGAACGGTGAGTGGCTCGTTGATAACAGCATTCACTGCACTGACCATTTCCTTTGGGGAGCTAAATCCGTCATTCTGGAAGTAGAACA
>CM019830.1:17238055-17255139 GCA_009763385.1 Coix lacryma-jobi var. lacryma-jobi | reverse complement strand
TCAGCTGCAGTAGTCCGGACCGTCGACCTCGTACTACACGTCAGTTCCTCCGTCGACGGTCTCGCCCTTCCCACAGTACACTCAGTGGTTTACTTCACCTCAGCCAGGGCAGCTGCCAGGGTTCACACCGATTCGCTCAGGCTTCACTTCTACTCAGATGGAGTCGGTACTTGTGACCCCTAGGAGTTTGGAGGCTTCTTTCAGCGAGCTCACAGGTCTGCCTACCCCGCTAGACTTTTTCTTACCAGTGACCTTTGCTCCAGCTACAGCTCTCGCTACTGGTACCACAGAGACACTACCTTCCTCGGTAGCATCGTCCGAGCCACCGGTCTCTGCGAGTCAGACTCGGCCTGTCAGTTCAGCACCTGAGACTCCCTTGACCGTGTCAGTGGCAGCGACCGAGCCCGTGGACCCTCCTCCAGCGTTAGAGCCTCCATAGCCAGAGCTTCCAGCGCTAGAGGCCGCTCCCGAGTCAACTGAGAGACCCAGACTACTTCACCTACACGTCCAGTATCCGAGGGTCAGCCAGCTCACAGTTCGTCATCTGACGAGGAGGCCTACCTTGCTCAGTTTGAGACTCTTCCGCTCACCTCATTGCCCGACTCGTCTGCTCCCGTCCCGCCTTCCGACCCTTAGATTCTGGTCTTTGATGCCAAAGGGGGAGAGAGCGTATGTTAGACATAGGGGGAGCTTGTGAGAGGGTCTCAGTTCTTTTGTATGATATTGCACTCATATGCATACATGTTTATCTTTTGGCACGTGTACGATAGTGTATGTCTTTTGGATGTGACATGATATGCTTCACTTGTTATATATTCCATGTCACTTGTTTATGCTCAATTGTGACATGTTATGCTTAACTCGTTATTTTCTACATGTCACTTGATTAAGCTCATTTACTTTGCTTCGGCACTTATACTCCGATAAATGAGCTTGTTCATAAGTACTTGTGTTAATTCTTATATGTTGAGTACTTATGTAGACTTGGTTTGTGTAAGCATGCCTAACCCTTTTTGATCTTATTGTCACATGCTTATATGAACGTATGCCACCACTTTTAGAGGGAGTTTACTCTACAATTTGGAAGCTTTGAGACTAACATTACTTTCAAGTCTATCATGTGTGTAGTAGTCTCATTGCAAGGAAAATGGAGTTCCCGGAGACAAGCATCATATGTGACGATAATTCATTTGGTATCTACATATGGTATTCCTAACCGATAACCTTATGATTGATTTCACTTTGATACTCTTATATGCTCTCTCCATGCATTATATAGAGTAAACTCCTTTGTGCTCAAATTTACCCGTTATGCATATGCTTTGCCTTACACCATATGTATGCATATACTTAGGGGGAGTTTTAGCTTATATAATGTTTCCTCTCTTGAGCTTTAATGTCTTCCTTTTCGGTGTTTGATTCCAAAGGGGGAGAATGTGTAGGGACCAAAATCAAGCCCAAACTAAAACAAACAAAATAACCAAAATCAATTTTTCAAAAATTCTATGGTTATTTTCATGGGAATGGTTCAAAAAGGGAGGAAGTGATTTATGGAGTTAGGGGGAGTCTTAATCCATAAAGTCACAAAAGGGACTCTATGGCAAGGGCAAGATATGCTAGAATAAATATGTTTCATTTTGGTATCTTTTAAACATCATATGATCTTGCCTTTGCATTGCATCCTAGCAAGTAGATTGCATTTTAAATTTTGTATCTTTTATTTGCTTGTTTTGGTCGTGTTGTCATCAATCACCAAAAAGGGAGAGATTGTAAGGAAAATGGACCTCGGAACATTTAACTTCGGATTTTGGTGTTTGATGAACAACATAACCAAATTGGACTAATGTGTTTGCAAGTGTTTGTTTTGTAGTCCAATAGGGTGCAAATGTGACTTGGACAAAGGCTATGTGGTGATCCGATGATCAACACCTCAAGCAAGACATTTGAAGCTCAATAGAAGACTCTCAAGATCAAGCAAAGTCCAAGGCACAAGAACGGAACCAAGACGGCGCAAGAAACCGCGAAGAAACGAAGGAAAAGGAGTGACCGGACGCTGCTCAAGTAGTGACCGGACGCTGGCCAGGATGCGTCCGGTCAGTTCCTCCAAGCCAGTAGCGCCACGTCAAAGCGACCGGACGCTACGCCAGTTGTGATCGGACACGACGATGCGACTGTTCATCAGCGTGGCAGTGTGACCGGACGCTACGGCGTCGATCGGACGCTGGAGATCAGCTGAGTCCGATCGAAAACAGAGAGGTTCCAGAGGCACGAAAACGCGATCGGACGCGTCCGATCGTCTGTGACCGGACTCATGCCAGAGTCCGATTAGTGCCTGTGCTGGCGGCCAACTAGCCGTTGTGAGAGACGTGACGCGTCCGGTCGATGGCAGAAAAGCCCATCTCTTTGCCCAACGACTCTATTTGGTTGGGGCTCTATAAATAACCCCATGGTCGGCCAAAAACATTTGGTTGGAGCTCAAGGAAGTGTACCAAGTGTATAGACACATATTTAGTTGCTCTAGGCACCAAAGTGTTTAAGTGATATACTAGGTGATTAGTAGAGGTGCTTTGCAAAGTGCTCAAGCTAGTTAGACCACCGCTTTGCGCTTGCTCTAAGTGTTAGGCCTAGTGTTTAGTGAGGTTGAAAACCTCTTGTCTACCGGTGCTTGCGCGCACCGTGGTTGTACATCGGCGGGGCTTGTAGTCTTGCGAGATCACACCAACCGCGATTGTGGTGTGTCCGCCTCCGTGTACCGAAGGGAACAAGGCCCGTGGCGTTTCGGCCGGAAGCTTGATAGTGAAGACGACGGGAAGCATCCGGGAGAGGCTTTGCCACGAGTGGCTTAACCGGAGACCCACTTGCGCGTGGGGAAGGCCCGGAGCTATCCACGGAGTTACCTGACCGGGAGCTTGGCCCTTGCGAGGGATTCCTTTCGAGGGGCTCCAACGAGGACTAGGGGGAAGCTTGCGCGCTTCTCGATACCTCGGTAAAAATACCGGAGTCGTCGACGGGAGTTTGCATCTCTATCACACTCTTTAAGCTTCCGCATTTACATTGCTACATTGTTCATGTGCTTTACCTTTCCTAGTTTGTATGCTAGTTGATAGGTTTGGAAACTAGGTAGCGTAACTCCTTTTTGCGGTAGAGATAACAAACACACCTAGCAAAACCTTAGTTGCACATTAGATAGTTTACTTTCTTGCATAGGTTTTGCTTAGGTGGAAATTAGAGGCTATAGTTTAGAGTAGAAGTTTTAAGTTGCCTAATTCACCCCCCTCTTAGGCGTCACGGTCCTTTCACGTAGCTATGAAACCTAAACTCTACATATAAAATAATTCACATATTTCATCAAATAAAAAAATAAGCCATTTTGGATTGGGCATGGGTACTTGTGCCAGTGTGATGCAATAGTATCCAAACGGCCCTACAGGATCATCATAAGTTCGAACATTATTAGATACTTTAAATGCTATAATATCATGTTTAATAATGAAAGGGGTTATGCAGTCAATCCTTGATATGTTAGACGTTATATAGACTTTTTAATATACCACGCCAACAATACAATCTTCAAAACTTCCTCAGGCCTTGTTTGGCTGTACACAAATACACTCCAATTCACGTGGGTTGGAGTATACTGGAGTGTAATTTAAACTAAACTATACCTCAATCCTTCCCGAACCACGTGGATTGAGGGGTATTTGTGTGCAGCTAAACAAGACCTCGTGATGTTATTTAGACAGGTTTCAATAGTTTATAAGGGGTGAAATAACTGGTTTTATATGTGAGAGGTTGAATTAGACAACCATCAATAATTGGAGGGGTTAAGTAGAATCTTTCCTAGACCAAATTTATAAAAGAATAAAAACTATCAGTAATGGAAAACATTTGAAACTAGCTTGAACCATGGTATCAGAACATACTCGTGCAATTTGTATTTTTGTACACTAGTACATACAAACTATTTTTAACTAGCTGCTCTGGAGGACTATACATTTTCAGGGGGTTGTTCCGTTAAACAAACCGTCACTCAATATTGTATTTTCAGGGATCGTTGCTTAAGTCAACCGTATCTAAAAAGTGGTAGGAGGAAAAGTGTTTTATCTTTTTACCGTGGAATTGAATATAGAATCATCTGCATTCTGCAGGTATGACCAAAATGATACTGGGTTGGAATAACGAACTTGCGCAAGGCAAAGACGAGAACGGCAGGACGCCCCTTCACATTGCTGTGTCAATGCCGCATGGTGGATTCAAAAGAGCGAGCCGGTCTCATAATAGAAGTCGTTATGAAATGCGTGCCGGTCAATCTTTCTCAATTTTGACCAAGTTTGTAGAAAATACGTGCGACATTTATATTTTCAAATAAATTTATTATAAAAGCATATTCAATGCTCTATTTAATGATACTAGTTATGTATTATAAATATTAATATTATTTAATATATAATTGGTCAAAGTTGTAAAATGTTGACTTCTCGGGAAGCGAGAATGACTTCTATTTTGGGACGAAGGGAGTACTTGACATAATGGTAAAAAGTTGTGCAGGATATTGTTTTGTCTTTCGTTCGGGTGAAGCGAGCTCTGTAAGCAAACTACTTGAGGCCGATAAATCAATGGCCTATGAGAAGGATAATGAAGGTCTATTTCCTGTACACGTGGCAGCCATGGCATATAATGGATGGTCTTGTATTGAGATAATGGTAGAAAAATGCCCAGGCTGCATGGTTTTGCGTGACAACCAAGGGCGAACCTTTCTTCACGTTGCTGTCCAGAAGAACGCAGTTGGTGTAGTAAGACATGCGTTGCCGAAGGCCAGAATTTGCACAGATACTGAATATTCAGGACAAGAACGGTAACACTGCGCTGCACCTAGCTGTTGATGTCCAAAATCTACTGGTGCTCTGCCATCTATTGAAGAACCGGGAAGTGCTGTTAAACCTAAGGAACAAGGAGGGCGAAACAGCACTAGATGTAGCAAAGAGGAGGATCCGTAAAGGTTTCTTCTTTGCAGGGGTATTACATGCAATTATATTAGTTGACTCTTTCATCGTCAAATACCTGTGTTTATTATATTAATTATAAACTGTTTCCTTCCCTCTTTTTTTTTGGTCTAATCATTGGTCGCTGCTGTTAATTATTGCAGAACCCTGATAATCTGATATATATACAATACACTGGAAAGTGTGGGTGCACAGCATGGTCGTTGCTTCCACCTCCGGGATAAACTAACAGCTGAACCAGCGGATACGGGGAGACCTACGCCCAGGGGCGAAGCCAGTAAGCAATTAACCTGGTGCACCACTCAAGAAGTATAAATAATTTCACTGAATACATACTCACTCCATCCCAAATTATAAGACATTCCAAGAATCTTGGAGAGTCAAAGTTTTTCAACTTTGACCAAAATTATAGAGAAAAATATGAAGATTTATAACATCAAATATGTATATTATGAAAATATAACCAATAGAGAATCTAATTGCACTTAGTTGGTATCATAAATATTATTATATTTTTATATAAATTTGGTCAAAGTTGAAAACGTTTGACTCTCTAAGATTCTTGGAATGTCTTATATAATTTGGGATGGAGGGAGTACTAAATATGGAGCTTTGTAAAAGTAGTTATATATATTTTTATCATGGTGTCCATGCACCAGGCAAAGTGAACGTGGCTTCTCCCCTGGCTGCGCCTACAAGTGGAGACCAGCATGGACGTACGCCTGCGCCTGCAGAGGATTTGGAGAAGGAGGAGTTAACAAAGCTGGCAGACTCCACTCGAACTCTCGGCATCTGTTCTGTTCTGATCGCGTCAGTCACCTTCGGCGCTGCTATCGCTCGCGTGCCTCACTACTGGAGAACGGACCTTTAGCCCCGGTCGAAAATGGCCTTTAGCCCCGGACATGGAGCCGGGGCTAAGGAATCGGGACTAAAGGTCCGACCTTTAGCCCCGGTTGGTATTACCAACCGGGGCTAAAGACCTTTTTTCTTTTTCTTTTCTTTTTTCTTTTCAATTGGCTATTGTTTTCAGTTTTTCAATTACATTAGGTTTTCTAATACGTTTTCTTCGATGCTAATATATTACATTAGGATTTCTAATACGTATTCTTCGCTGCTAATGTATGTATCCACATATATACACATAAAATTTATAATTACACACATAAAATATGAAACTATATATATATGGGCTAGCTATACATATTATGTGTATAATATTTTTATGCACATAAAATTTACAGCATTATCCATGCATCCTTGGTATTTACAACACAAATATTGACCGTTACTTAAATGTCATACAAATGGTCGTCTTGGTTTGGTTTCAATATTGGTTCTTCCGGGTTATAGTAGAACTCGGTGCCGGCTTTGAGGACATGGTCATTAAGAACTCCTGCGATTGTCTCTTGAATTCCTTTCAGGCGCACCATGTCCAACACCTGGTTCTTCAACCATAGCTCCTTCTGTCTCTCTAGAGGAGTTCTTTTGGCATACACCGAGAGAAACTCGCAAACGTAGTACCCACACAAATTGTTCCCTGGTGGTTGCCGTAGAACCCACTGCACGATGTAAAAAGATATTACTCTCATCATCTCGCGCGTGTGATGAAAGCATGCTACAGTGGTAAAGACGCGGGGAGATAGTACTACTTACTTGCAATTGGATAGGACGAGGAAGTGTCGCCTTCAAATCCGGACGGTGTTTCGGAACGAACCAAGCCCAAACCCTGCACAATATAATATTGGATCGTAATTAACTATTGCAGATTTAAAGTGTAGAAATCAATATTTAGAGATCGAAAGTTACCCCTGGATAATGTCTATGATATCTTGATAATCTCCCAGTGGTTTTCTCAACGAGTCATAGATTATCAATTGACTTTCGGAGAGATCGAAGACGATCAATATCCAGTGATAGCTGCATTAATTTGCTTATATAGTCAACATATATCATAGAAATTGAGTAAGTAAAAATAAATATGCACATGATAACAACACCCACCTAAAGTTGTATGGGAAGAGTATATATCTTTTGTTCTTTTGGTTCACCAAGAACCTTCGGAGATTCCTCCCTGTTTCATTTCTCCATATATCATAGGCGGGATCTTTCTTTGGGACCGAGAATACGATATATGGATCAATGTAACCAACCTCCTTGTCATTTCTACGTGCGAGGTCTCTCATCATGTTTCTGCATATGTATATAGGCACGCTAACTAGTGTTAGCATAATTACATTTACATATACATATGCTAGAGTGAGATAATTAAAACGAAGGATCACTTACAAACAGAAGAGGCTGACTAGAGATTTGTCTAGAGCATCCAGGTGGCATAGCTGGTGTAACTCATTGAATTGGATAAGTATAATGTCATCACCACGGAAGTAATGATGGTGTCTAATTCTGACGCATATCCAATCATCCGCTTTTTTGGTACACGCTGCCATGTACCACTGGTTTAACAAGTACATTTGAGTGCCAAGTTCTGTGAGGGCCGTAGGGTTGTATAGACTCTGGCCATATACATAATTCTTCTTCCACTGATCAACTTGCGGAGCAGTTTCAATGGGTGCTTCACCGAGCATTTGTGACAAGGTTAGACCAGTTTCTGCGAAAAATGCATCAAGATGCTCAGGATTCACCTCAAGTTGTTCTAGCGCTTTCAAGTTAGAACCATATTCATTCACAACAAGCGGGGGCACTGATTGTTTCGATTGTTCCCCGAGCTGTGGGACACCCTTGCTTGCTCTCTTCTGTTTCTGCTTCGCCTCCTCAAGTGACTTGGTCATAGTGCGGTCAAAGTCTGATGGTGGCGATTTCTTACGAGAATCACGCACTTTTTTCTGATGAGCATCCACCTTTTTCCTGAGCATATCAGGACGTACAAAAAGGTACGACTTCTCTGGGTTTTTCTTTGCTTTTTGTTTAGCCTCGACGTCCGCCCAAAATTTGTCCAAATCTGCTTTCGCTGCAGCATTTGTTTCCTCATCAGTCATATCATAGGGAAGTTTCGTCTTCTGAGGAACAGCTTGATGTCTTTCTGCAGAGGCTTTCTTCTTTGGTGGCGGTGGGGCCGATGCCTTCATTTTTGTGGCTGGCCTCTTCTTTGATGGGGCCGGTGGTGGGGAAGCCCGTGGTGGAGGAGATGGGGCCGGTGGCGGGGATGGAGCCCGTGGTGGAGGAGATGGGGCCGGTGGCGGCGATGGAGCCCGTGGTGGAGGAGATGGGGCCGGTGGCGGGGATGGAGCCCATGGTGGGGATGGAGCCGATCGTGGAGGGGATGGAGCCGATCGTGGAGGGGATGGAGCCGGTGGGGATGCAGCTGTGTCTTTCACTGCATCGCCCGCAGCACTATGATGACTATGTGGTGAATGGATAATTGGACTTAGGTGCGGAGAGGTCCTGCTATGAAAACAACATAGTATGAGTAAACAATTATTTAATTAAGTCAATACATAACTAGTGAAAAAATGTTTCATTGACTTTCATCTGCACCTAGGGTTAGTTTGCCGAGGAGGAGGAGGAGGTGATGCCCCAGGAATAATGATATAGCGCTTACGCCAACATATGAATGCCTTCTCCGCTTCTCCTAAAGTCTTCTCACCATCACCTCCTTCAATGTCAAGAGTCACATTGCTATGCCCTTTCAATACTCTATCCACCGAGACACTAGCATAACCAGGTGGTACCAATGCCCCATGGCATCTTGGTGTCTTCGTAGGGTCAATAGGAGATACGACACCAATAGCCACCATTATTGTGTCATTCCCCTGTGGAATGTGCAGCTCACAGGTCGTGAGAGGATCAGTGATGTCATCCACGGGGAAGCGCAGCCCTGCGTCACCTTGAATCGTTGGCACCTCCGTGGAAGCGCAACTGCTTTTCAACTGATCACCAGGGGTGCTGGTGTTGACTCCTGGCTCTGATGCAGATTGCCTTTGCAGGGAACTCACTGCTAAATGCACTTGCCTTTTGATTTCCTCACTCATTTTGTCTTCAAGTGCCTTTTCTCGCTCTACCGCTTCACGAGCCGCGGCCTGTGACTGAATAACCATTTCCTCCATCCTTCGCATCCGCTCTACCTCCTCCTGCCTCTTTCTTGCGCGGCTTCTATAGGTCTCTTTGTCTTGTGGGAAGGCATGCTCCCACGACACCTCCCCATAGCCTCTTGTTCTCCCACCATGTTCAGGATTCTCTAGGGCGTATGTAAGCTCATCCTTTTCTCTGTTCGGCTGCCACGTGCCACTGTTAGCCATGTCTCGAGCATAAGCTAGTCTTTCTGCTGCTCTTTGGAGTTTTGTGCCATACACTACCCCTCCTGTCTGTAGGTCCAGACTTCCTCCATGACCAAAAAACCAATACTTGGCGCGCTCAGGCCAGTTTATTGAATCTGGTTCGATGCCCTTGGCTAGAATCTCCCGTTCCATTTTTTCCCACTTGGGAATGGCACTCTTGTAGCCACCTGATCCCAAGTGATGGTGGTATTGTTTTTGTCGGGCATTCTGTTGGTTCATTCTGACACGTGTCTCACCCTCTTCTGATTTCTTGAATTCTACAAACTCATCCCAAAAAGGCCTCAACTTGACGTAGGCCTTGGTGTTAAAATCCGGAGTTAGGTCCTTCTTGATAAATGTGTTGTACAATTTCTTCTTCCAGCCCTGGAATAGTGTTGCCATTTTCTTCATAGCCCAATCCCGAACTCTTGCCTTCAAATTTCTATCTTCTGTTTCAAGCGTGAAATGTGCAAGGACATCTTGCCAAACCAGTTCCTTATCACGATCAGAGACAAAACTTATATGAGGAGCACTTCTCTTTTCCTTCCATTCACGAGCATTGATCGGGATCTTATCCCTTACGAGATACCCACAGTGGTTAACGAATTTCTGTGCATGTTCTCCAAGCACTTGGCCTGTTTCCTCGTTGAATTCTGAGATAATGTATCGACCATCCAACGGCTTCTTCGGACCTCGTACGGTCCTACTCTTCCCGGTAGTCGTTGTCGATCCAGAGGGCTACGTATGTAGGAACAGTAGATTATAAATACATTTACAAATTGATTAGAATTTTATGTGCTCATAGAGATTGTAGGTATACCTCGCCAGTATTTTCTTGCATAATTTCTTCATAATCGATAAAGTATTGACTGCCGTCATCTACTTCTTGATTATTGTCGTCACCTGCTACATCTGGGTTAGCGGCGCTGTTGATTAATTCGTACATTTCCTCCTCCATGTTGTCAACTGGGTCGGCCATTTCTGCGAATAACATGGAGGATAATAAACACCATATTTTTGCAAATAACGTATATTCATACAGACCATGGAGGATAAAGACCATGGAGGGTTAAGGGTTTAGGGTTTTGGGTTTAGGGGTTAGGGGTTAGCGGTTAGGGTTTAGGGTTAGGGGTTAGGGGTTAGGGGTTAGCGGTTAAGGGTTAAGGGTTAGGGGTTAGGGGTTAGGGGTTAGCGGTTAGGGTTTAGGGGTTAGGGTTTAGGGTTCGGGGTTCGGGGTTTTGGGTTAGGTGATTATTCCATACACATTCGTAAAAACATATACACGACATAAATATATCTAATTGATTATGCTAAGTCATTATTCCATACACATTCGTAAAAACATATACACGACATAAACATATGTAATTGATTATTCCTTCTCCATCACAAGGGACACACCGTTGAGGAGAGGACGACGACGGACGACGACGAGAATGACGTTGCGGTGAGGAGGTGAGCACGACGACGAGGATGACGTTGCGGTGAAGATGACGGCGGACGGCGGCGAGGTCAACGCAACCAATCTCTTTTTATCTACATGTCACATATTTTTTGTTAGATTAAAAAACATGATTTTCTAAAAATGATTTATATAAATATATATTTATATAAATATATATTCATTTTTCTATAAACATATATACACTGCGGTGCATTAATAACATTTTCTGATATTCTCTCAATTTATATGTATATATATTCATTTTCTATATATATCTTTTTTATTTTTCTATAAATATATATGTATTTATAATCATTTTTCTATAATCATTCATTTTCAATATATATCATTTTTTCTTTCATTCTTCCTGCACACACACAGTGCACACACACGCACACACACAGTGCACACACACGCACTGCACACACACGCACTGCACACAACACGCACACACGCACACACACAACGCACGCACTGAGCACGGCGGCGCGACCGCGCCCGGCCTCCTCACCGGCGGCGCGAGAGGACGAGTTGTGCGTGGCCGCCGAGGCAGGCGGCCGCTGAGGCCGGCGAGGGCCGGCGAGGGAGAGAAGAGGAGGCGTCGACGCGGCCACGCGAGAGGACGACGGCGAGGCGGACGTCGGCGAGGGATGCGGCGGGACAACGGCGGCGCGGCACTCGATCGGAGACGACGAGGGAAGCGGCGGCGCTGCGGGCGGTCTGACGTCGATCTGAGGAAGAAGGAGGGCACTGTGCCCTATATACGCGGGGAACCTTTAGTCCCGGGCCGTGGCACCACCCGGGACTAAAAGACCTTTAGTCCCGGGGCGTAAGCCCGCCCGGGACTAAAGGCTTGGACCTTTAGTCCCGGGCGGGCTTACGCCCCGGGACTAAAGGAACCTTTAGTCCCGGGTGGTGCCACCGCCCGGGACTAAAGCTTTTTTTCCCGCCACTGTTTTGGGCTTTTTCTATTCTGGTTTTTGTATTAGCTACCTTTAGTCCCGGGCGGGCTTACGCCGTTCCTTTAGTCCCGGGTGGTTCTACCGCCCGGGACTAAAGGTTTATATTTTGGGTTTTGTATTAGGTTTTGACTATATTAATATGCTGTAATATTTGTTAATTGCATAGTAAATTAAATATTAGGTATAAAATTACTTAAAAATGACAGTTGTATTTCCTTTTACCTTATTGTATAGTAGAAAAATTTGTAACATAAATTCTTTTCTTTTCTTATAATAATGAATATAAATGTAAATAACAATTCATATTTTGTTAATGCAAAAATATAATGTTAAATTTAAATATCTGAAACAACTGGTTCTCGATAGGAAGATTATTTTTGCATTATCTGAACGTTAAATTTTGGGTTGTTTATCTTTCATTGTCCAAATGCACGATAGCGAAATTCACTGTTAAATTGTAGTTTAATTTAAAAAGATAAATTTGTGTAGTTCATATACGTTTCTGTGTCGTATTGGTCTCAAACTTTTTCTTAGGCTGTCACGTGGCACGGGTGAGGCAACCAACAAGTTTGTGATTTTTCGGAGATAGTTTAATTGAATTACCGCGCACCGTCACCCAATAATTATAGGGTCAACTGGGCCTACCACCAAAATAATCCAGAATGGTGCCAAACTTTTACACGGCATCTTGAATGGCCTGGGAAGAAGAACGTTGTGGAGGTTGATGAAAAACCGCAGAGGGCCGGAGGTGTAATTCACCGGCTTTTATCTCATTCGGCACAGAGAAAAATATAATAATTAAAATAATGATCAGAAAAATCTAACACCTCTTGTGAGGCATCAATTTGGGCTCATATGCTTGCCAAAAATAAATCAAGTCATTTCGACACCGACATCAATGAACCATGACTATCCATAATCATTATTAATTACACAAAAAATCTAATACATAATATTGGTTAAAACATCACTCTATATCAAGCGGGTACACTGGTGATCTTCTTCTTGACGTATGTCCCTTGGTTATGATCATGTCGTAACCATGGAGCCTCCTCAGCATTTAGCAGGATGCTTAGGTCTTTGCTCACACTGAAGGGTGGTATCCGGTCATCCTTTCATAATCTTCTGACATGTCTGACTTGTCCTCAATTCCCACGATGTTTCTTCTTCCTGAAAGAACTATGTGGCGTTTCGGCTCTTTGGTTGATTTATCGTCATTTTTCCCTCTCCTGGGCTTTGTAGACATGTCTTTCACGTAGAACACCTGATTCACATCAGCAGCAAGGACGAATGGTTCATCTTTGTATCCAATATTGTTGAGATCCACTGTTGTCACTCCATACTCCTTGTCAACTGTTACTCCGCCTCCGGTCGTCTTGACCCATTGGCATCGAAACAAAGGGACTTTAAAATTAGGTGCGTAGTCTAGTTCCCAAATCTCCTCTATACGGCCATAATATGTTTGCCTCTTCCCATTTGGGTCTGTGGCATCTACGCGAACACCACTGTTTTGGTTCGTGCTCCTTTGATCTTGGGCAATGGTGTAAAATGTGTTTCCATTTATCTCATACCCTTTGTACGTGAGGATGTGCCATGACGGTTGCCTAGCCAACAAATATAGTTGCTCATCAATATTGTTATTACCCAGACATTCCTTTCGCAACCAAGTGCTAAAAGTATTCATGTGCTCACGTGTTATCCAAACTTCATTCTTCTCTGGAAATTGGGATCGTAGGAACTCCTTGTGTACATCGATATATGGATCCACCACGGTTGAGTTTTGAAGAACTGTGTAGTGCGCTTTATTGAAATAATCGTTCCCCGTACCGATATATGTTTTCTTCCCTAGTGTCCCCTTTCCACACAGCCTCCCCTCCTGCCGCGATTCAGGAACACCAATCGGGTCAAGGTCAGGAATGAAGTCAACACAGAACTCAATGACCTCCTCTGTCCCGTAGCCCTTGGCGATGCTTCCTTCTGGCCGAGCACGTTGGTGAACATATTTTTTCAGTACTCCCATGAACCTCTCAAAGGGGAACATGTTGTGTAGGAACACAAGACCGAGAATATGAATCTCCTTGACCAGGTGAACTAGGAGGTGTGTCATGATATTAAAGAAGGATGGAGGAAACACCAACTCAAAGCTCACAAGGCATTGAACCACATCATTCTGTAGAGTAGCCAGTTCTAGTGGATTAATTGCCTTCTGAGAAATTGCATTAAGGAATGCACATAGCTTCACAGTGGCCAGGCGTACATGTGGAGGTAGAATTCCTCTTAAAGCAACCGGTAGCAATTGCGTCATAAGCACGTGGCAGTCATGCGACTTTAAGTTTAGGAATTTCTTGTCTTGCATATTTATTATTCCCTTTATATTGGAGGAGAATCCAGATGGGACCTTGATGCTGTTGAGGCATTCAAACATGATTTCCTTCTCTTCATTGCTAAGAGTGTAGCTAGCAGGTCTTAAGTAATGGCGTCCATCATCTGTCTTCTCTGGATGTAGGTTGCCTCGTTCTTTCATGCGCTGCAACTCTTGTCGTGCTTCAAGTGTATCCTTAGACTTCCCATACACACCCATGAATCCTAGAAGGTTGACACAAAGATTCTTTGTCAGGTGCATCACGTCGATCGCGTGGCGGACCTCTAGTACATGCCAATAGGGTAGCTCCCAAAATATTGACTTCTTCTTCCACATGGGTGCGTGTCCCGTAGCGTCTTTTGGAACAGGTTCACTGCCCGTGCCCTTTCCAAAGACTACCTTCACATCCTTGACCATCTCAAGTACATCTTCCCCAGTTCTGTTGCGAGGCTTGCTCCGGTGGTCTGCCTCACCTTTAAAATGCCTGCCTTTACTTCTAACCTGGTGATTCACAGAAAGAAATCGACGATGCCCAAGGTAGACTACCTTTCTACATTTTTTCAAATATACACTATCCATGTCATCAAAACAATGTGTGCATGCATTATATCCCTTGTTTGTCTGTCCTGAAAGATTACTTAGAGCAGGCCAATCATTGATGGTTACGAACAACAATGCTCGCAGGTCAAAGTGTTCCTGTTTGTAATCATCCCACACGCGTACACCTGATTTACTCCATAAAAGTAGCAGTTCCTCAACTAATGGCCTTAGATAGACATCGATGTCGTTGCCAGGTTGCCTCGGGCCTTGGATGAGCACTGGCATCATAATGAACTTCCGCTTCATGCATAACCATGGAGGAAGGTTGTAGATACATAGAGTAACAGGCCACGTGCTATGACTACTGCTCTGTTCCCCATAAGGATTCATTCCGTCCGTACTTAAAGCAAACCTTAAGTTTCTAGCGTCTTTTGCAAATTCCGGGAATTCTCTGTCTATTGCTCTCCATTGGGACCCATCAGCAGGGTGTCTCAACATGTTGTCTACCTTACGGTCTTCTTTGTGCCATCGCACCAACTTTGCATGGTCCTTGTTTCTGAACAAACGTTTCAGGCGTGGTATTATAGGAGCGTACCACATAACCTTGGCAGGAATTTTCTTCCGGGGACGTTCTTCACCCTCAACATCGCTAGGGTCATCTCGCCTGATCTTATATCGTGA
Organism: Coix lacryma-jobi var. lacryma-jobi; assembly: GCA_009763385.1. Lineage (NCBI taxonomy): Eukaryota > Viridiplantae > Streptophyta > Magnoliopsida > Poales > Poaceae > Coix > Coix lacryma-jobi. The sequence goes on along the minus strand of CM019830.1, from coordinate 17,239,873 downwards.
CGCGTTACATACAGGGCATTCATCCAAATTCTCGTATTCCTTGCCACGATACAGGATGCAGTCATTAGGACATGCATGTATCTTCTGGATTTCTAAACCCAAAGGACAGACGACTTGTTTTGCTTCGTACGTAGTGGCGGGCAGTTCGTTAGGTTTCGGAAGCATCTTTTGTTTTATAATTTTCAATAATTGTCCAAATGCCTTGTCAGATACACCATTTTGTGCCTTCCATTGTAGCAACTCAAGTGTTGTACCCAACTTTTTTTGTCCATCTGCAGCAGACGGGTATAGTAATTTCCTGTGATCCTCTAGCATACAGTCAAACTTAGCCTTCTCCTTTTCACTTTCGCAATCTCCTTGTGCATCACGAATGACATCACCAAGAGCATCATCTTCAGCGAGTGTGTCTTCTGCACTTGCCTCTTCTTCACCTTCCCCCATTGCAGTATCACCAAAGTCACCGTATTGAGCAATAATGTCATCGTCAGGGTCCAATTGTTCTTCTTCACCTTCTTCCATCATAACCCCAGTTTATCCATGCTTCGTCCAACAACTATAGTTTGGCATGAAACCCGACTTGAACAAGTGTGAGTGAAGACTCCTTGAGCTAGAATATTCCTTCGAATTATTACAAAGGGCACATGGGCAGCACATAAAACCATTCCGCTTGTTTGCCTCGACCACTCTTAAAAAATAATGCACGCCATCAATGAACTCTTTTGAGCGACGATCGACATTGTACATCCAGTGACGTGTCATCGTCTGCATTATATGACATATCACATAATTATATCTCTCATTCTTATAAACAAATGAAATTATAAAATGACTGGCATGAAATTTAGTAAGAATCACTGGTGGCATAAAAATAGTAGCAGTTGAACTTGTCTAATTAATTATTACATCAAGATAACAGTGCAGCCTAATCCACTTGGCCACAACCAAAGCAACTAACAACACCTACACATTTTTCCCACATCACAGTCCAACAAGATGGACTGCCTGCCACTCCAACCTGATAGGAAGGTAAGGTAGGGGTAGGTGCAGTAGGAATTGAGTTGATTCTTGAGTTGAAAGCCTCTAGAGCTGCAGAAGCTTCCTCAAAAGACTTGTACTTTTTATGCACAGCTCCCTTAACTTTGAGGACATACTGACTGCACTCAGCCCAGCTGGTGTAAATACCTGGCTTGGTACCCACGAAAACAACATACCAAGCAGACATCCTTCTGCATTTTGTAAACTAAAGTATTATATATTTCTAATTTCTGTAAACAAATAATTTAACTGATCTCTATTTCTCCAAAATAATAAAATAAACTAATTAAACCGGTCACATTTTGTAAACTAAAGTATTATATATTTTTAATTTCTGTAAACAAATAATTTAACTGATCTCTATTTCTCCAAAATAATAAAATAAACTAATTAAACCGGTCACATTTTGTAAACTAAAGTATTATATATTTCTAATTTTTGTAAACAAATGATTTAACTCATCTCTATTTCTCAAAAAAAAAACTAATTAAACCGGTCACATTTTGTAAACTAAAGTATTATATATTTCTATTTTTTGTCAACAAATGATTTAAATGATCTCTATTTCTCTAAAAGATTAAAATAAACTAATTAAACGGTCATATTTTGTTTTTAGAGTAATAATTTGAACTATCAAGTCAATGAACTCAAAATATCTACAAAAATAAAAAACTTAAGCTAGTAACCTTTCAAGAAGTCGATGGCGGTGTAGATGTGATGAAATAAATCAATCGCCGGAGATGTGTTAACAAACAAAAATCACCGGAGAAGACAGCAAACAAG
>CM019830.1:17222237-17237555 GCA_009763385.1 Coix lacryma-jobi var. lacryma-jobi | reverse complement strand
TTTGTCGCATGCCAAGGGTCCGGCCCCATGCACAGCACAGTGAGGCCACGTTCAGTTCGCGAAATCACCCAAAATATTTTGCATAGTACCCGTCACATCGAATCTTTACACGCATGCATGGAACATTAAATGTAGTTAAAAAAATAACTAATTGTACTTTTGGCCTGCTTATGTCGAGACGAATCTTTTGAGTCTAGTTAGTCCATGTTTGGACAAAGTTTGTCAAATAACAACGAAAGTACTATAGTAACTTTTCACCACATATTTCGCGAACTGAACAAGACCTGACGCTGTTATGCGCGGTCGCGCGTTGATCCTTGTCCGTCACATCCTGAGTATGACCCACAGTGCTAGGAGTGCTCGACAAAAGGGCTCCAGGTGACTAGGCCTTGTTTAGATGTTACTTCCTCCATCCCAAATTATAAGACTTCTAAAAATTTTGGAGAGTCAAAATTTTTCAACTTTGACCAAAATTCTAGAGAGAAATATAAAAATATATGACATCAAATATATATATTACGAAAATATAACTAATAAAGAATCTAATTATACTTAGTTGGTATCATAAATATTATTATCTTATTATATAAATTTGGTCAAAGTTAAAAAACTTTGACTCTCCAAGATTATTGGAATACCTTATAATTTAGAACGGAGGGAGTAGAATTTTTTTAATTTTGTTACTGTAGCATTTTCGTTGTTATTTGACAAACTTTGTCCAAACATATGCTAATTAGGCTCAAAAGATTCGTCTCGACGTGTACATACTAAAAATACAATTAGTTATTGTCACACCCAGTTTTAAGAACAAAACCAGGTATACACCATATGTGAGCCCAGGAAGTCAAATCTCACATATAGCCACAAATAAAGGGTAATATCGAAAGACAATGCTCTTATATAACGTATATAAAACAAAAGAACATAACCTTAAAGAGCAGACAGCGGAAAGACACTCCGATCTTCAGATGGAGACACCAACTTCACAGGGACAACTGACTGGTTGACCACAAGCCTAAGCTTCTCCAAAGCTTAACTCTCTGAGGTGTGGGGAAAAGCAAGAGTGAGTCCATGTTGAACTCCACAAGTATAGCAACAAGTGATATAGATCCCAAGTTTCATGATCAATGTAACATAAATAATGAATAGCATAAAACGGTAAATAATGATCATGTTAACCAACATAAGTCATAAATGTAAAAGTCTTCAAGGCCGCTCGTGTCCTTGAGCAAGGCTGATATATCAGTTTAATAAACTTTGCGCAAAGGTGTACACTTTCACTGCGAGACGTGAATTGCCCTTTCGCCCGAGGTGATCAGCCTCTTAACTCACTTCCAAGGAAAGTCGGCAGGGTTCACGATGAAGCCTTTCAAAGGTTCGTCTAACAAGTTAGGGCCGCTAGGTCTTAAGGCAAGGGGAAGAAGGGTCTCTCAACCTTGCGGCACGCAGGCAAAGTGAAAGTAGCCGCCCTAAATCCAGCTCGTCAAGCGCCTTCGCGCCCTTTCGGGTAACCACTAACAAGCTAGAAAAGGTCCTCATACTGAGCTAAAGCCAGAGCCATATAACCCCCAACAGTTGCACTGTAAATCCCGAAGGTGCTCGTACAGATAATTTCTTAAGTTGCTAATAAGTCATTTTTATCATTCGATGCATACATTAATTAAGTAACATGATCATGATTACGAAAAGAACACTCGATTGCTATACTTGCCTTAAACTCAAGATCCTTCTTCTGTTGACTTGTATACTTCCAAAGGTTGACTCTTGATCTCGATCTCTAGATCACGAACTTCTTCTTGATCACCAACGTACAACTCACCGACTGGACATACGATCACAGAACACCACACAAGCATCCAATAGCAGTCATGCAAAGCAAACATAGCCTATAATTAGAACAATACACCAATAAATAAATAAATAAATAAATAAATAAATAAATAAAGAGTTTTGAAAACTGATCTACGATTCGCTACGAACACACAAATGCGAAAATCACGCTAATCGGAGCTATACCGAAAAAGATACGATCTAAACAAGATTAAAGATACTAATTACTAGATTAGATTTAACTCAAATTTTAATTATGAAAAACAGTACTGAAAATTATATATTTAGAAAGAACTTTTCGAAACGAATCTAACGCAAGTTGAACGGACTTAATCGGAGTTAAAACGAAGAAGTTATAAGCATTTGAATCTGGTGGCAAACTTGTAAATAAAACAAACCTGATTTTGTATTTTAACATAAATAAAACGAAATTGGAAATTCGGCTGGACTGCGCCTCATTTAGGAGAAAACGCAGGGGCTTTGAAGGAAGATTCCACAGACTCTTCGCACAGTGCAATTTGGAGTGCGGGTTGAGGTTCAAGAAATTGTAAGGGGTTATTTGCAAACTAACCAACGAAGGGGTATCGATTGATGGAAGCCGTTGGATCTTGATTCGGTGGCTGAGATTAGACGAGAAGGGAGAGAGAGGGTTGGTGGCAGCGCAGAAGCAGGCCACGGTGGCGGCCATGGCCGAACCGCGGCGGCGGAGACCGATCTCGAGCCACCGGGCAGTTGTAACACCCCTGGTGTTTAATTATAATTAACATGTCATGTCATCATTTTAAGCATTTATCATTCTGTGATGCATTTGAATTGCTTAATTGCTATGCTTGATCCCTTTTCAAAACCCTTTTGCCCAAATTTTACTTTAAGGACAAAATGGTAATTTCACCTCTGTGTCTAGTTCTTTGTATTTCCCCTTTCGGTTTCGTGCTTTGATGTTTTGTTGTGCTGACCAAGTTCAAAAATCAGAATCTGATTTCAAATCTCTTTGCAAAAACCCTGATTTCCAATTTGTAGTTTTACTCCTCTTTTAATACTTCAAAAACTATTCGAAATTTGGAGTTGGTTCAAAAAGCAAAGTTGTAGATCTGGTCAAGAGGAACAACTTTGGTATTTACAAATTTTTAAGTTTCAATAAAAAAATTTTGAGTTATTTCAAATTCATTCAGATTCCAACTTTGTCCCCTTTTCAGTTTTCAAAATTAGTGCAAAAACTAATGAGTTTCTGGAAAAGTGTATAATAGCAAAGTTGTAGGTTTTGATAAAAGGAACAACTTTCATGTTTACAGATTTTCGAGTTTCAGTGTAAAATCAAAAGAAATTTTGAAGTTATTAACATCCCAAAAGTGTTCCCTTTTTCTGTTCTCAAGTTTAATTCAAAACTGTTTGGATTTTGAAAATGTTCCTTTTGACAAAGTTGTAGATCTTTTTTTTTAAAAACAACTTTGGTGTTTTGAGTTTTCTTTGTGTAGTTCAAGTTTTGGAAGAAATTTCAAAAGAAAGGGTATAGATCTTCTCTGCACAGCCAAAGGGCCCCGGCCGCAGCCGCGCCAGCCCGACCAACCCACGCCGTCCGAGCCCCTACCTCGGCCGCAGCCGCGCCAGGCCCGGCTGACCCGCTCCGTGTCGCCCAAGGCCAAGCGCTGAGCGCACAACCGCCCGAGCCCCTACCTAGTCTCAGCCTCACCCATTCCCCTAACCCGCCTACAGCCGCGGACAACGGGCAGCTGTCAGCCGCCGACAAACTGCCGCGCCGCGCGCAAGCCGCATCGCCATACCGAGCCGTCCGACCCGCGCCCGTGCCGCACGCGGCCGAACGCTGGCGCTCGTTCCCTCTCCGGGCCCCTACCTCCTTTCGTCCGAGCCCCCACCCGCGCAGCACCGACCCGGCTAACCCGCGTCCGTGTCGCCCGAGACCGGACCCCGCAGTCCTTTGTCCGGACCCCCACCGTCCTCTTCGCCCGGACCCCGGCATCACCCCGCGCCTATATAAACCACCGAGCTCCCCTTTGCCATCACCAACACTTCCTCGCTAAACCCAGGCAGCACCAGCACCAGCCGAAGCCGCCACTGCCCTCGCCTTGAGTTTCCCCACCTCCCTGAACTGAACCACCGCTCTCGCCCCTCCATCTTTTCCTCGCCGGCACAGCAGCTTTTCTCCAACCCCGGCAAACCGACCGAACCCAAACCTCAACCCTCGAACCACACAGTCTCGAGCCTCACCCTCGAGCATGCCTCGAGCCTCACCCTCGAGCATGCCTGCGAGCCGCGCCCTCGAGCAGCCGAGCCCCACCCTCAGCCTCGGATCAAATCCGAAGTCACCGTCAGACTTAGCCTCGAGATGCTAGCCGAGGCTACCCTCCGAAAGTTAGCCGAGGCTACCCTCGGAAAGATAGCCGAGGCCGCCCTCAAAAAACTTAGCCGCGACCACCCTCGGAAAGTAGCCGAGCCTCACCGAAGTCTCGCCACCGTCGAGATCCGCCTCGCCGAGCCCTCCGCCTCGCCCGAGTCTCCGAGCCAGGCCTCGGCCAGACGATCGTTTCTCCGTATCGCCCGAGCCTTCCGGCCCGGCCTCGGACGAACGAAGCCTTCTCCGCTTCGCCCGAGCCCGCGTCCCCGCCTCGCCCGAGCCAAGCCTTCTCCGCTTCGCCCGAGCCCGCGTCTCCGTCTCGCCCGAGCCTCCCCGAGCAGCGTCCGCCGCCGCGTCTTGTCAGCAAGCGTCCCGTCGCGCACAGTGCGTTTTTCCTTTTTCCTTTTCTTTTAGCTTTTGTGAATAGTGTTTCCTTTTCATCTTTTTGTATGATTTTCTATGTTGCTCCTAAAATTCTGAAAATTTAATGGTAGACTCTTTACACCTTGTAGTATTTTAGAAAAATAAGAAACTCCACTTTTCTGCAACAATTAAAAAATAAAAAAATCTCCCTTTTAATTAATAAATGGATAGTTTTAGATTTTTAGTAAATCATGCATAGCTCCAAAAATTATGAAATTTGTTCTGTTAACTAGTTACACCATGATGAACCTATGAGATTAATTTGGTAAATTTTGAAGCAACTTCATAAAACAACCTTTTAAAATGACTTAGGAAAAATAGGAAGTTTGTCATGTGCTGTTTGTTCATGTCAGCATCCTCATAAGCATACATCATTGCATCCGAATAGTAACCGAAGCATAAGGCGTCAACGTCAAGCCAGCCGCCGACGAACCTACCCCGATGTAACCTCGAGCTCCGACTCCTGCAGTCCGCCCTCGAGCCCGCTCTCTTTAAGGCAAGCCCCGGTGCATCTAACCCTTCCATTTATAAAATGTTTTCCTTAAATGCTTTTGAGTTAAATTACTGCATTAGGTTATAGGAGTTGTGTGATGACCTATTACCTGCATTATTTACCTCCACCAGAAGATCAACCTGTCTCGTTTTAAAAATTATTTGCAAAATGCTTAGTGATGCTATATAATAGATTTGCAAAAATGCCAATTTCAAAAGTGTGATCACTGAAAGAAACTTTATGGGAATTTGGTTTTACTTCCCGTTCGATGACTGCCTGCCTAGCTAGCATGTGGTCATTGTCGGGAAGAGGTTGTCCTTGCGTACGGTGCCGTCATGTTGTAGTCCGGGACTCAACAGTTGACACCGACCGGGACAGGGTTGAAAAACTGACAGGACTGTTGCGCTTGGGTGAGATATAACCAAGGCACAGTTGCTGGCTGGAAAATAGGGACCACCTGTATGGGGGCCTGCTGGCTAAGACTTGCAACTATTCACATACTACGGAAAGCTCTGGCTCCGAGAAATCCATTATTGGACCGATAACCGCGCACTGGGAGTGGAGAGATGGCGGAAGTAGCATGTACCCACGTGGGTTAGAGTCCCGGATTGGAGTGGTGTACTGTACTTCCGGGTGGCGTAGGTCCGGGCCCAATCTTGGAGGAATCGTGGAAGACGAGTTGGCATATGCAAGCTTGGGTGCTACATATGCAGTGTGAATAGGGATCCTCAGCTGAGTATTCTTTATCCGGATTAACGCTGCTCCTCGGTTATGGAGACTTAGTCACTGACTGTCAACAGGGAGTGGTTCTCAACTAGGAATGTTTTGAAATGTAAAATGAATCATGAACGATGAAGAACTGAGGAATACTTGAACCTTTCCAAAATAAAAACAAGTTTTACAAAAATGCTTTTCTGCAAGCAGGAACTGTACTCTTGGGTTAGAGTCCCGAGGTGCTTGTTGCTGGCGGAAAAACTCAAAATGCTTTTTCTGCAAATTTCTCTATCTTGTTCAAGCCTTACCTAAGCCTTTCATTCCTGAGTCTCCTTCCCTTTTTCTTTAGTCGGGTAAGTCTTGTTGAGTACCCCAGTACTCAGGGTTTGTTAACCCCTGTTGCAGGTTTCTAAGAGGTGGTGTTGATCCTGATCAAGTCAGTGGGCTTGACATGATCTGGTTTTTCCTCATCTCCAACTTAGGTACTCCGCCTAAGTGTGGTTCTGTAATACTACCCTACTTCCGCAACACCAGTTATTTATGTAAAAGTAACATCTTCATAATTTGTAAATTGATCTATCTTGCTTCCGCACTCCGATGATATTTTGTATCAATTGTTGTAATGTTGTGATTATTCCAACCTTCATGATGATGGTCCTGTGGCTCGTGGATAATTCGGGGTCTCCACAGGGACACCCGACGGATCATTCCAGTAACGTGTTTCATTTGCACAGTCATTGGGCTCCGTATGACGATGACGTGTGCAGGTGGGCCACATTATTGGGCGGTTCTGCCTCAGAATGGTATCGGAGCAGGATTGTCATCAAGGGAAGACTGGTTGCAACATTACTTTTGAAAAACTTCAAAATGATTTCTTAACCTAAAAGTTTTTGGAAGTAACAAATTAAAAATGATCCTTCCCTAAGTTTCTTGCTTTGCTGGAAGACTTCGTGAAGACTATACTAGTGATTCCGACAGAAGGTACCAAGTCAGTGAAGCTAGTATATAAAGTATAGCCCTATATCTGACTAACAGGTGGAAACAAAGATCTCCTGTCAGTGAGAGGTCGTATAGGACGAGCATGCATCATATCATGCATAATGTTAAAAGGTGCTAAATTCTAAAAACAGCTATGATCCCCGATGGCTGATCGTCCCCAAATTCCGTTACCCTTGCCACTTTGCTCCATAAAGTTCTGATCCTTGAGAACTTTTGGATACCTTTCATACACTCTACCACATAAAAACCAGAATCAGGGTAAATCTTTGGTTCTTCCTTGATATGTGTGTGTCATGCCTTGGATTGGCACATACCATTTGCTGGTGTCGTGTAAACGACGAATGGTGGTTGAAAGTTACTGAAATTGTGTTCCTTGAAAGGACCATGATCCATGGACCGGATAAAAGCGTAGGAACCTGGAGTCACCTATGGACGGCCACCATAGGGAGTTACTGTCAGGTGCTCGCTAATATACAGGCCTATCGTCATGATTCTTTCTAAAGTCCACCGTTAAAGTGCTTTCATTTCTGGATGTCCGAAAGGGAATTCAAAGCCACTTTCTTTGTAATTATGACCAACCCTTCTTTTGGTTATAATTTCCCTCTTTATGGGATGAGAGTTATAGAAGTTATGCTCTATTATGGTGCCATAATTGGTGACCACAGTGCCGCGTCGGAACCCGAAGAATCTTGTGTGCCGAGTTGCACAAGGTTTCCATTGGGTGCGCGCAGGTATCGAAGTCTACAGTTATGATCCATTATAGCCCGTAACTAATATACGCTCTCTCTTGGCTCTTGATATTTTTCCTTGCTCCACTCAAAATCCCCTACCTTGCTACTTGCAACCGTGTTCTGATCCCGGTTGTAATCCTAACCCCAACCCAGTTGCCTTGTGAACTCCTTGCGAGTAAACAAGTATGACACATTTCCTTTTCCATTACTCAACCCCAGCCTTTAAAGCACTTCTTAAATCTCGGGACGAGATTTCTTTTAGGGGGGAAGACTGTAACACCCCTGGTGTTTAATTATAATTAACATGTCATGTCATCATTTTAAGCATTTATCATTCTGTGATGCATTTGAATTGCTTAATTGCTATGCTTGATCCCTTTTCAAAACCCTTTTGCCCAAATTTTACTTTAAGGACAAAATGGTAATTTCACCTCTGTGTCTAGTTCTTTGTATTTCCCCTTTCGGTTTCGTGCTTTGATGTTTTGTTGTGCTGACCAAGTTCAAAAATCAGAATCTGATTTCAAATCTCTTTGCAAAAACCCTGATTTCCAATTTGTAGTTTTACTCCTCTTTTAATACTTCAAAAACTATTCGAAATTTGGAGTTGGTTCAAAAAGCAAAGTTGTAGATCTGGTCAAGAGGAACAACTTTGGTATTTACAAATTTTTAAGTTTCAATAAAAAAATTTTGAGTTATTTCAAATTCATTCAGATTCCAACTTTGTCCCCTTTTCAGTTTTCAAAATTAGTGCAAAAACTAATGAGTTTCTGGAAAAGTGTATAATAGCAAAGTTGTAGGTTTTGATAAAAGGAACAACTTTCATGTTTACAGATTTTCGAGTTTCAGTGTAAAATCAAAAGAAATTTTGAAGTTATTAACATCCCAAAAGTGTTCCCTTTTTCTGTTCTCAAGTTTAATTCAAAACTGTTTGGATTTTGAAAATGTTCCTTTTGACAAAGTTGTAGATCTTTTTTTTTAAAACAACTTTGGTGTTTTGAGTTTTCTTTGTGTAGTTCAAGTTTTGGAAGAAATTTCAAAAGAAAGGGTATAGATCTTCTCTGCACAGCCAAAGGGCCCCGGCCGCAGCCGCGCCAGCCCGACCAACCCACGCCGTCCGAGCCCCTACCTCGGCCGCAGCCGCGCCAGGCCCGGCTGACCCGCTCCGTGTCGCCCAAGGCCAAGCGCTGAGCGCACAACCGCCCGAGCCCCTACCTAGTCTCAGCCTCACCCATTCCCCTAACCCGCCTACAGCCGCGGACAGCGGGCAGCTGTCAGCCGCCGACAAACTGCCGCGCCGCGCGCAAGCCGCATCGCCATACCGAGCCGTCCGACCCGCGCCCGTGCCGCACGCGGCCGAACGCTGGCGCTCGTTCCCTCTCCGGGCCCCTACCTCCTTTCGTCCGAGCCCCCACCCGCGCAGCACCGACCCGGCTAACCCGCGTCCGTGTCGCCCGAGACCGGACCCCGCAGTCCTTTGTCCGGACCCCCACCGTCCTCTTCGCCCGGACCCCGGCATCACCCCGCGCCTATATAAACCACCGAGCTCCCCTTTGCCATCACCAACACTTCCTCGCTAAACCCAGGCAGCACCAGCACCAGCCGAAGCCGCCACTGCCCTCGCCTTGAGTTTCCCCACCTCCCTGAACTGAACCACCGCTCTCGCCCCTCCATCTTTTCCTCGCCGGCACAGCAGCTTTTCTCCAACCCCGGCAAACCGACCGAACCCAAACCTCAACCCTCGAACCACACAGTCTCGAGCCTCACCCTCGAGCATGCCTCGAGCCTCACCCTCGAGCATGCCTGCGAGCCGCGCCCTCGAGCAGCCGAGCCCCACCCTCAGCCTCGGATCAAATCCGAAGTCACCGTCAGACTTAGCCTCGAGATGCTAGCCGAGGCTACCCTCCGAAAGTTAGCCGAGGCTACCCTCGGAAAGATAGCCGAGGCCGCCCTCAAAAAACTTAGCCGCGACCACCCTCGGAAAGTAGCCGAGCCTCACCGAAGTCTCGCCACCGTCGAGATCCGCCTCGCCGAGCCCTCCGCCTCGCCCGAGTCTCCGAGCCAGGCCTCGGCCAGACGATCGTTTCTCCGTATCGCCCGAGCCTTCCGGCCCGGCCTCGGACGAACGAAGCCTTCTCCGCTTCGCCCGAGCCCGCGTCCCCGCCTCGCCCGAGCCAAGCCTTCTCCGCTTCGCCCGAGCCCGCGTCTCCGTCTCGCCCGAGCCTCCCCGAGCAGCGTCCGCCGCCGCGTCTTGTCAGCAAGCGTCCCGTCGCGCACAGTGCGTTTTTCCTTTTTCCTTTTCTTTTAGCTTTTGTGAATAGTGTTTCCTTTTCATCTTTTTGTATGATTTTCTATGTTGCTCCTAAAATTCTGAAAATTTAATGGTAGACTCTTTACACCTTGTAGTATTTTAGAAAAATAAGAAACTCCACTTTTCTGCAACAATTAAAAAATAAAAAAATCTCCCTTTTAATTAATAAATGGATAGTTTTAGATTTTTAGTAAATCATGCATAGCTCCAAAAATTATGAAATTTGTTCTGTTAACTAGTTACACCATGATGAACCTATGAGATTAATTTGGTAAATTTTGAAGCAACTTCATAAAACAACCTTTTAAAATGACTTAGGAAAAATAGGAAGTTTGTCATGTGCTGTTTGTTCATGTCAGCATCCTCATAAGCATACATCATTGCATCCGAATAGTAACCGAAGCATAAGGCGTCAACGTCAAGCCAGCCGCCGACGAACCTACCCCGATGTAACCTCGAGCTCCGACTCCTGCAGTCCGCCCTCGAGCCCGCTCTCTTTAAGGCAAGCCCCGGTGCATCTAACCCTTCCATTTATAAAATGTTTTCCTTAAATGCTTTTGAGTTAAATTACTGCATTAGGTTATAGGAGTTGTGTGATGACCTATTACCTGCATTATTTACCTCCACCAGAAGATCAACCTGTCTCGTTTTAAAAATTATTTGCAAAATGCTTAGTGATGCTATATAATAGATTTGCAAAAATGCCAATTTCAAAAGTGTGATCACTGAAAGAAACTTTATGGGAATTTGGTTTTACTTCCCGTTCGATGACTGCCTGCCTAGCTAGCATGTGGTCATTGTCGGGAAGAGGTTGTCCTTGCGTACGGTGCCGTCATGTTGTAGTCCGGGACTCAACAGTTGACACCGACCGGGACAGGGTTGAAAAACTGACAGGACTGTTGCGCTTGGGTGAGATATAACCAAGGCACAGTTGCTGGCTGGAAAATAGGGACCACCTGTATGGGGGCCTGCTGGCTAAGACTTGCAACTATTCACATACTACGGAAAGCTCTGGCTCCGAGAAATCCATTATTGGACCGATAACCGCGCACTGGGAGTGGAGAGATGGCGGAAGTAGCATGTACCCACGTGGGTTAGAGTCCCGGATTGGAGTGGTGTACTGTACTTCCGGGTGGCGTAGGTCCGGGCCCAATCTTGGAGGAATCGTGGAAGACGAGTTGGCATATGCAAGCTTGGGTGCTACATATGCAGTGTGAATAGGGATCCTCAGCTGAGTATTCTTTATCCGGATTAACGCTGCTCCTCGGTTATGGAGACTTAGTCACTGACTGTCAACAGGGAGTGGTTCTCAACTAGGAATGTTTTGAAATGTAAAATGAATCATGAACGATGAAGAACTGAGGAATACTTGAACCTTTCCAAAATAAAAACAAGTTTTACAAAAATGCTTTTCTGCAAGCAGGAACTGTACTCTTGGGTTAGAGTCCCGAGGTGCTTGTTGCTGGCGGAAAAACTCAAAATGCTTTTTCTGCAAATTTCTCTATCTTGTTCAAGCCTTACCTAAGCCTTTCATTCCTGAGTCTCCTTCCCTTTTTCTTTAGTCGGGTAAGTCTTGTTGAGTACCCCAGTACTCAGGGTTTGTTAACCCCTGTTGCAGGTTTCTAAGAGGTGGTGTTGATCCTGATCAAGTCAGTGGGCTTGACATGATCTGGTTTTTCCTCATCTCCAACTTAGGTACTCCGCCTAAGTGTGGTTCTGTAATACTACCCTACTTCCGCAACACCAGTTATTTATGTAAAAGTAACATCTTCATAATTTGTAAATTGATCTATCTTGCTTCCGCACTCCGATGATATTTTGTATCAATTGTTGTAATGTTGTGATTATTCCAACCTTCATGATGATGGTCCTGTGGCTCGTGGATAATTCGGGGTCTCCACAGGGACACCCGACGGATCATTCCAGTAACGTGTTTCATTTGCACAGTCATTGGGCTCCGTATGACGATGACGTGTGCAGGTGGGCCACATTATTGGGCGGTTCTGCCTCAGCAGTAGGGACCTCGGTGTTGGGTGCAATCGAAATAGGAGTTCAAGGGGTTCTTACCTAGGGCAGTGACGAGGACAACGCGGGTTCCTGGCTAGCATGGGGCACGACGAGGCGGCGGCGGTGGTTCTGCAAATCCGGCGAAGAATTAGAGTACAGAACAAAAGGAGGAGAAGAGATATGAGGGTTCGGGTAGATTCAGGAGATTGATACAGAGCTCGGAGGGGACCTCAGAGCGGCGGTGGAGCGGTGTGGAGCGAGAACAACGGCGGTGGGATCTCGGCTAGGGAGGAGCTCGCGGCTAGGGCGATTTAGGGCACGGGAACACCATCTGGTTGGATGAGGGAAGGCGGCAGAAGGTCGTAGAGCTTTATAGGGGTGTCGGGCAAGACCGTTTAGGCAGAGGGGAGGCGGCGCCAGGATGGACTCGAGCTCGGACTCGTATCCGAGTTGCGGTCAGGAGGAGGAAGACGACGCTGACACACGGGCCCAAGACGTCAGTGAAACAGAGGGGGCCGGCAGCTTGTGCGCGGGCTTCGGCTCCACTTGGGCCGGAGTGGGGTCTGCGGGCCAAGCGGGATGACGAGGGGGTGGCCACCTGCCTGGGGCCGCTGTGGGCTGGCGCTGGGCCTGACGGCCAGGTAAGGAGAGGGGAGGAAGGGTGGGGAAAAACAGGCCGAGGCTGGGCCTTCGGGCCGAAAAGCAAGGAGAGGGAGGAGAAGGAAAACTGCCTTTTTCTTTTTATTTTAAAACCCTTTCAATGCATTTTCAAACCCAATTTTGAAAACCTTTTGAACTGTTGATTTGAATCTCTAAGAGAAACATTAAGTTTTGAAATTTTAAACTTTCCAAACTTTCTAAAAAAACAAAAAAAATCTTTATTTCCAGAACCCTTTCTAGAAAATTCATTTTCAAATTATTTGCAAATCATTTTGAATTCAACTTGAGTTTTAACCAAAACCACACGTCACAAAAACTCAAATTCTCCAACATGAATGCACAAACATGTTGCTAAACCCTAGGATAAATTTTAATTTATAGAAAAGTTTTTATTTCCCTATATTTTATAAGCACCAAAAATTCATAATTAAATCATATTAATTCTAATTTAAGAAATGCAAATTTCAGGGTGTGACAGTTATTTATTTTACCAACATGTTCGCTTGTTTATTCCCAGGCTCCAAGTGACTACTAGTTTACGTGTTTTTGAGGTGAAAAAAATCCTACAGTATGTTAAAAAGGGGCTCTGAGGGCTGCTTCGTTTCAGTTTGTAAGCCAAATTATTATTAATATAATATTTTTTCTCACAACAAATAAGTCATTTTAGCTTATCAGTCCAATTCTTTTTCAATGAAGTAAAATATGATTTCATAGTACATCCAAATACTTAATTCACTTTCATCCTTGATGTGTTTATATGTCGTACAATATTTTATCTAGAACCGCTCGATTATTTGTACCAATTAATAAATTTATGACGTACATAAGCCACAAGGATCCATAATCATCCAACACGAACATGCAGTGAAAACAGAGTTACCACCAAATTGGTTGGCTCCAGTCACTGATGAATATGCAATAAACTTGAAAGGGTGTTCAAAAGCCACTATCGACCTCCCCCCCCCCCCCCCCCCCCCCCCCCCCCCCGCAACACACACACACATCATATACTCTCATACTGGCGAAGAAATGCTCAAGATTTCCTCTATGTTTTTTTTTTGGGGGGGGGGGGGGCGAGGTTTTCTTCTATTCAACACCGGAAGAGGTGAAAACTTGACATTGACACAAAAAATGTGAGGTGAAAACTTGACATTGACACCAAACACTTCCTCACAATGTCTGATGCCTTTTCTTCACACTTTAGATAGAATTCTTTGGATGTGTGAGCACGGTTTTTATCTCCTTTTAAGAGACTGCAGAGTGAACATGTAAACTGTCGTAATTTCTCCTAAATATTTCCATTCGATGTGTACGACCAGTACTCTTTGACGAGGTCACGAAAGAGAGATCCTTCAGTTTCCATGAGCTTCGTAGGTTTGTCATACTCCACTACTTTCCCTGGAAGTTAGTTGAACACATTAGCATGGACTCGCATGTAAATGCTGCAATACTATCTTGAGACAAACTTTCACAATCTAAATAGTTTAATTCCGATTTATTTTTAAAGTAGGCATGCAAAGATCACTACTATAATCCCTAGGTTTTGCAGATCTTGTCTTGCTGATTCATAGCCAATAACTTTGGATACGGCTCTATCTATAGAAAGTTCATGAAGAAAACATACCGTCACTCATTGCAAGTACCATACTGCAGTCCATAACAGTGGGTATACGGTGTGCGACAGTGATAACAGTGCAATCTGTGAATTCTGTCCTGATTGTTTTCTGAAGGATAGCATCAGTAGCATTGTCTATAGATGCAGTGGCCTCATCGAGAACTAAGATACGGCATCTTCTTAGAAGCGCACGTCCCAAACAAAAGAGCTGCCTTTGACCCATGCTCCAGTTCGATCCATCCTCCATAACTATACAACAAAGTCTCAGTCAGTACAGAAAATAAGACAAACACACATGTCATGCTATCTAAGAAGATTATATTCATTGTGTCTGCAAATGGAAAACACATATTTTTCTTATATAAGTCAAATAAAGGATTTATCCTTTCAAAAGAGAAGTTACTTACTTTACTTGGACCTCATTTACAAGGGAAATTGATTTTGCTTTTCTATCTCCACTTAATGAAAGGCATACCAAGACACGGTCACGATTTTTTTTCAATAGTTCTTTTTTCCACAAAACAAATAGGGCAGATTTTGCTCGTGCAATATAGAGGGGAAAAAACAGGAGGTTTAGTGCAGATCAGAAATAGTACTCCATAGCACGTATTGTCTGTCACCTCCAGTCTGAATTCTGGATATTTTGGCAAATTTAGTGTCATGACATTTTTTTATTTGACAATGATCCATATCTATTCAGACTTCCTTAATTTTCTCTGGAAAACAAAGTATAGATGTAGCAAGGAATCCTACCAAGTGAGTCCAATCCCTGTTCCTTCTCCTGGACAGATTCAAGAAGCTGACATTTGTCAAGAACCTGCGTAAGAATAGAAAGTAATCACTTTAAGTGATTATTTTGAAGTTTGAGATCGTATATGTCATTCAAACAAGAGATAATTGCCCTCGTAGGTTCAATTTACTCAACATGTCATTTAAATTACCGGCCACTATATTATGCTTATTGTGTCGAATCTTCCTAGTAAGCCTCATTTATTCCAACTTAACAACAGGTTGTTGAAAGTAACATTTTTTTCCTGGTAAACTACTACAATAGGGCTAGAAACAACATGAACATCCGTGCATATTATAAGACACCATACCTCCCATATTTGTTGATCAGAAAATTGCCCAAGAGGATCTAGATTATATCTTATGGTTCCCTGAAAGAGTGTCGGATCTTGCGGA
>CM019830.1:17200224-17221737 GCA_009763385.1 Coix lacryma-jobi var. lacryma-jobi | reverse complement strand
GTCTTGGAGCTGGTCCAAGAGAGCCTGGTTCGTCCGCGGAGCTCCTCGACCGTCTTCTCGACCCCTGCGCAACAAACAAGGAAGAGTGAGACTGCGGCGTAACAAAGAACTTCGAGACCCAAACAAGAACAAGGTGTAAGCCTCACCGTCGCAGTGTTGCCCCAGTGCGGCGAGGTCGCTGGTCAGGCCCTCAGCACGCTGCTCCAGCCTGCGCTTCTCGGCCAGCGTGAGGAGCTTCTCGGACCTAAGGTCCTCGATCAGCCGGCCCGCCTCTACCAGGGCCAGATCCTTGCGGATCACCTCCTGCCGCGCCGCCCCCTCGGCAGCTCGGGCGGTGGCGGCACCACTCTTGGCGTCTTCGGCCTCTTTTCTCGCCGCCTCCGCTGCGGTTCGGGCAGCGGCGGCCTCGCCACGGGCGTCAGCAGCCTCCTGCTTCGCCGCCTCGGCTTCAGCCCGGGCAGAGGTGGCCTCGCTTCGGGCGTCCGCGGCCTCCTTCCTCGACGCTTCGAGAACGGCGGCGGCCTCCTCCTTGGATCGAGCGACCTCGCCTCGAGCCACCCGGACCTCCGCCTCCGCCTCGTTAAGCCGGCTCGCCATCTGGGCGTTCCGCTCAGCTCCGCGCGGAGATCTCGAAGCTCCGCCTCAGCCCGCGCGAGGGCGGCTGACACCTGTGCGGACCGGCCCGCCTCCTCGGAGCAGGACCGCTCCGCCTCCGCCATAAGCACGGCCACCTCCCGGAAGATGGACCGCACCTCGCGCGGGGCCCCCCGCTGGGCCGGCTGCTCGATGGGAACCACGGCAGGGGCGGGCTCAGTGGGACGGGAAACGGCCATATCGGTCGGTCGAGCTCGATGTCGGGCAGATCCTCCTCCGCCTCGAGCTGCCCCGACAGCGACCCGCCGCCCGACGGCACGGGCCCCGACTCCCTCCGTCCCTCCGCCGGCACTTCCTGTTGCGGATCGATCGAGGGAAGGCTCGACCCCGGGCCCTCTTCCCTGGCCGGGCCCTCCGGCGCCTTGTCGGCGCTAGCCGGCACCTCGGGCGCCTCCACCGTCATCGAGCCCGCGGCGAGGAGCGGCCCCTGCTCCAGCTCGTTCAGGAGGTCCTCCACCGTCGGCTCCTTCTCCGCCGACGCCTCTCCCCCCTTTCCCTCCTCCGCAGCCCGGCCGTGCTGGTCGGAGCCACAAGGGCGCAGTCTCCTCAGCCCCAGACGCCGGCGGGGCCGTGCTCGCCCCAGGCGCTTCCCCCGGAACAGCCGTCGTGGTGAGGGAAGGATGGCGCTCCCAGTTGGCACCATCGCGGGAGGAGGAGGAGGGGGAGGAGGCAGCGCTTCGGCGGATACGGTGGTGGCAGGCTCGATGCCATGAGCTGAGGCCCCTGCAATACGAGATGACGGAGATGTCAGAACCAGGAAGAGTACCTCGACCCCTGTGGTCGATGGCGACGGCCTCACCAAAATTCGCGACGATCATCTGGCCCCCTCGAGCCATGGCAGCTCGGGCCTTCTCCAGCCAAGCGGCTTCTCTAGCGGAGGAAGGTGCCATACCTCGAGGTGCCTGTGCCTCGACGGGGCTCGAGGTCTTGGCCCGCTTGGACGAAGCGAGGTCCACCTCCTGGTAGGAGCGCTTCCCCCTGAGAAGACAGAGATGGCACGCGTCATCAAAAGCAAAGAGGTGAAGCCTCACTACCGACGAGACCCTCAAGGAAACTACTCACCCGAAGCGGCGGCTGGGCTTCTTCCCGGAATCGCCGACCCACTCGGGGGCTTCGAGCCCACCCCACGGCTCGAGCCCTGTGCCTGGCCGTCTCCACAGGGCTGGGATGGGGGGAGACGCCCTCGTTCCAGGACAGCCTCTCTTCGGCCATCCTCAAGCGATTGAGCGCCTCGAGCTGAGCCTGCGGGCCCATCTCGTGCATAAGAAGGGGGCGGTCCGCCAGCGGAGAACCCTTCGCTAGTGGAACGCCCAAATGACCGCTTGCACGGTCAGCTTCTTCTCGTCCACCAGCGTCTTCATCATCTCCATCAGCGGGGCCAGGTGGCGTTGCCTGTCCGCCGCAACGCCCCAGGTCCACTTCTCCGGGCGTTGAGTGAGGACCCTGCCGGTGTACTGCGGAAGGAGGCTACCTTCGTTCCGCAGATAGAACCAATGGTCGTCCCACCCGGCCTGGTTGGTGGAAAGCTTGTATCGCAGGTACTCGCGGGGACATTGGCCGACGAGGGTCCCCGCCCTCGCGGTAATGGCAAGGGAGCCCATGCGCACGGGCCGCCTCCCGCTGGGCTTCAGGGACTTGATGAAGAGCTCGCCCCGAAAGAGATGGACGAACATCTCCCAGTGCGGCTCCATCTTCAGGTACCCCTCGCACACTGCGGCGAATATGGCGGCATGCGAGATGGAGTTGGGGGAGAAGTGTTGCAGCTCCACCTCGAAATGGTGGGCCAGCCCTCGCAAGAAGCGGCTCGGCGGGACGCCGAGCCCCATACCGTGGTAGCGCGTGAAGCTCACCACGTACCCTCCGGCGGGTGCGGCTCCCGGTGCTCCGCCGACGGGATAACCCACATGCAGGTCCCTCCTCCGGTTGGGGCGCAGAAGCCCCTGGGCCACCAGCGAGTCCATTTCGCTCTGCGTCACCTTCGACGGGCTCCAGTCCTCGGCCGGCAGCATCTGTGTCTGGGCGGCCATGACGGTGGCGCGGCGCGGATCCGAGCAGCGGGCGGGCGGCCGAAAATCCCCAATCGACTAGCTCGAAGGAGAGGGCGCGTAAAGGCTACGGCGGCGGCGAGGCAAAGGCAAAGTAAAGGTTCTTTTTCCCCT
The DNA here is from genome assembly GCA_009763385.1 of Coix lacryma-jobi var. lacryma-jobi. NCBI lineage: Eukaryota > Viridiplantae > Streptophyta > Magnoliopsida > Poales > Poaceae > Coix > Coix lacryma-jobi. The sequence continues at coordinate 17,218,924 of CM019830.1, read as the reverse complement.
CTGTCTTTATTTATAGGGGGAAATCCAGACGGGCGGGATCTCCCACGACGTAAAAGGTAACCGAATGCATTCAATGCGCCCACCTAACCACGTCTGAGCCGGATGCAGGGCACACGTGTTACCTCTCCATTCGCTCCACTATCCGGGCCCACCACGACCGTCGCTCCGGCTTCACGGCCGCCGCTCTCCCCTACGGTTTCCGCCTAAAAAGGCGTGCCAACGGGCAGAAGGATTCCCAGACGACGGAGGCTTCTTCACAAAGGTAAAAACGGGCCCCGCCCTAAGTCTCGAAGGAGCGAAGGCTGGCCCTCGAAAAGGGTTCGACAGCCGGCCTCGAGCACCCGAGTCAGGGACACCAAGGGGCGCCACTCGCGGCATTACTCGAGGGCCGCCCTCGAGGCCCCTCACGTGTATCCAAGGCGGGGAGCTCGACGTGCAGTGAGATCCCCTCGGAGGGAGGCATCGAGCCACCGGGTCCTATCGAATGGACCCGGCACTCCTGCAGACTGAGCCCCCATGCTTTATGAGACCGCCTCCGGGCCACAGTCGACCCCTAACGAACGGGGCACGAGCTCTCACTTGGATTCCCCGTTACCAGCTCACCGGGAACCTCGATACTCGCCCACTCGGGGTAGTACGAGGCATCCCCCTCGCATCCGATCGAAAGGACTCGCGGGATGACAAGCCAGGGCAATCGGCATGCCGGACAGCTCGAGGAGCCGGCCAGTCGGTTCAGCCTGGCACCCCTCGACGAAAGAGGGTCTAAGAGCTCGACAGTTACGACTAATCTCTTTTCTTTGTGTAAACATGAGATTTTCAGGCCTCGGGCGAACGCTCGACCTCCATCTCGCCGAGCCCTCAAGGCCAGGCCTCGAACGATCGCTCGTTCTCCGTCTCTCCCGAGCCCTCCAGCCAAGCCTCGGACGGAGTCTCCCACGACAAAGGAAAGGTAACCGCAAATATTTAATGAGACTACCGAACCACATTTCGAGCCTGTTGACAGGTACACACGGCGCCGATCTCCGCTCCCTGACGATTTCCGCTAAAAAGGCGCGCCACTGGGCAGAAGGTTCCCAAACGACGGAGGATTCTTCAGAAGCCCACGAGGGAGTTCTAACCACTCCCCCATGGTCTCGGGGGCTACACCCGCGGGTGTCGCTCGCACGACACCCACGGAATCAAATCGACAAAACCCTCGAGACCAGTTAGCTATCCATCGAGATCCCAATCCGAGCCCCTGCTCGAATGCAAGCACTCAAACAAGGGCTCGGGGGCTACTGTCGGTGGTACGAAAAAGGGTACCCCCAATCAACGCAAACACCCGAGCGCTCTGTCTCCGTCTCGCCCGAGCCTCCCAGCCAGGCCTCGGCGAACGCTCTGTCTCCGTCTCGCCCGAGCCCTCCCAGCCAGGCCTCGGCGAACGCTCTGTCTCCGTCTCGCCCGAGCCCTCCCAGCCAGGCCTCGGGCGAACGCTCTGTCTCCGTCTCGCCCGAGCCCTCCCAGCCAGGCCTCGGCGAACGCTCTATCTCCGTCTCGCCCGAGCCCTCCCAGCCAGGCTCGGGCGAACGCTCTGTCTCCGTCTCGCCCGAGCCCTCCCAGCTAGGCCTCGGGCGAACGCTCTATCTCCGTCTCGCCCGAGCCCTCCCAGCCAGGCCTCGGGCGAACGCTCTTTCTCCGCCTCGCCCGAGCCCTCCGAGCAAGGCCTCGGGCGAGCACGATCGTCTCCGTCTCGCCCGAGCTCTCCAGGCCTCGGGCGAACGCGCCCCCACACCTCGAGCCTTAACGCACGGACCTCGAGCTGTACAGACAGCCGTACCAGCCCATACCACGCATTTAATGCCTTCACCTACTCCGGTCATGTCCACTAGCGCACAGCATGTACCACAGTAACTCGGTGTAAAGGTCAAGTCTCGTTTTCACCACAAGCATGGGCAAAAGGGCACCAGTACAGCACTGTTCGGCCAAGCCAGGCACTGCAACTCCTCGAGGCCGGCTACGCGCCCCTCGAGCCCTGCACTGTAACCCCTCGAGGCCGGCTACGCGCCCCTCGAGCCCTGCACTGTAACCCCTCGAGGCGGCTACGCGCCCCTCGAGCCTGCACTGTAACACCTCGAGGCCGGCTCCGCGCCCTCGAGCCCCCGTGGCACCACCTCGAAGCCGGCTCCGCGCCCTTCGAGCCCTAACTACTTTCATGCTATGGAGGACAGGTACCCAAGACCCAGAGGGACCCCGCCGCGTACTGTACATTCCGGGATGGGTGATGTACGGCTCCCGCCTTGTCGCGCCACCACGTCCGCGCCCAGGATGGAAGCCACGACCCAAGGACGCCTCAACAGCGACGATCACATCGGCTCCAGTGGCCCCGACAAGACAGGGTTCCTACCCTTCTCCGTATGGGCACCATACGCCCCGACACCTAATACCTTTATGTAACCCTGGCCTCCCCTTGCTCTATAAAAGGGGACACTAGGGCCTCATTCAACGACGGACACAACACACGAGTCCACACACAGGCACGAGTCCGGACTCCGGTCCACGCTCCCTGAGCTTGTATTCTCCCCTGTACAAGCACTAGGTGCAAGTAATACAAGAACATCCCCCGCTGGACGTAGGGCCTTCTTTGCCGAACCAGGATAAATCCTTGTGTCCTCTTGCATCACCATCCAGAAGAGAAGCACGCGATCGTATCACTCGTTTGTGTGATACCCCCGGGTACGAAACACCGACAATATTGAACCCTACTTAAAACTCTCATATAGCTCTCATGATTATATTAAACTCTACTTAAAACTCTCGCTACCCATTAGATCTGTTCATTTATCTGAAATGGGTGATATTTGTTTTTTTAAAACTCAAAGTGAATACCATCCCCATTACTAATGTAACAAAGTACATACATTTGATGAATATAACGTAGACAATAGGGATACCTTCTTAACACATCCCCGTGTGTGTGTGTGAGAGAGAGAGAGAGGAATAGTGTAGTAGAGGTACCAATAATTTAATCTAATAACAACCAACTGCTATAGACTTAACATTTGACTCGAGAGAATATGCTGCAATCAAGAGTGATAAGAGTGTATTAGCAAAACACCAATGGAGGGTAGCACTGGAGTGAAGTTTCCTGTCAACCTCCATGGACAACATCATCGTGATTGTTCTCCAACTAACTACAACATCATGTTGTTGCCCAAAGTCCTCACAATTATGTTGACTCTATCTACGAGTGTGTCTTGTACCTGCCAATATATAGAGTAAAAAATGCATAGTGGACTATCTCCATTGGAATTGTAATCAGCTTGTCATCAAACTCCTTGTTTCCAAATACCTAGTGTATTTCAGCAATACCAATTGTATGGAACTTGCTACCATTGACATCCATTTCTTAATCTAGGACCAACATTGATTTAAACTTGTTGGGGGTGACGATGCCACTAATAGTGTAGGCAACCATCAACCACGCCATGTTAACAATTACGAAATTGGAGAACAAAATGCTATATATTCTCATCGTATTAATAGAGAAACACACTTGGCGCACCAATTCGAATTCCCTTAACCATATTATCTCTAGTAAAGATAGAAGTTTTCTCCAACCACCTCACGGAAATTATAATATTAGCAAGCACTCTGCCTTTCCATACCAGCTTATGATTAGGGTTAGCAATTAGCATCATCACTACTTCAAGCCGATATATACAAACTTGGCGGAAAACTTTCCACTCTCTTTCTAATTTCCATGAAAAAATATCATCTTAATTCACCACATCATTTAAGGTTTCGTAGCTGTAGAGTTTCAAAAATAATGACAACTTGATCCACAGCTAACAGGTAGCATTCGGATTAATAGCCAGAAGCGTACACAACGATATCTACAAAGCTCGTCGACTCTCGTCCCTCAGAAGTCAAAACTCCTCAGAAGATGATCGTCCTACTCTACTGTTCCTTCTCACCCTGGAACAAGTCACAGATCGGCGGGGGCAAAGCACTCCCTCAACGGCCCACCACGACAGTAAAGACCAATAAAAAACAGTGAAAATCCGCCCCCCACGACGCCTGCTCCTGTTGGTTCTTCTTCCTTCTGGCTTCGTCTCTTCTTCCCACGGGACCACGGCGTCGTTGCAACACTCCACGCCCGTCGGATCCTGCGCCGATCGTGTTGCCGCCGCGCCACGCGTCCCGCGGGGGCCGGGGCAGCCCGTCCTCTCGTTTTGTTTTGTTTTTTTTTTGACAACAAGCCCGTCCTCTCGTTGGTGCTTTGCCTGCCGAGACTGTAGCGACGCTGACGACGAGCCGCTGGGCGCCGGGATGTGTCGGGGGCTGTGCCAGCCAGCCTTTGCCTAGCCTACCCAGGCAGGCCCGCACAAGCCTACCCAGGCAGGCCTATCAGTTTAGTGGAGGAGAGAGGTGGGCGCGGGTGGCGTGAGGAGAGAGAGAGAGCGTGAGCGCGCGAATGGCTGGTGCAGGGGCAGGTGCAGGATGGTCACGTGGACGGACCGCCGGATTCGTGTTTGGCTTGGCTTGTGGGGCCTGGATCTGGATCCTGCGGTTCTGCTCCTCTGCAAGTAGACGACGGCTTCGGCTTGGATTCCCGTCCGTTGCTGCGGTGCCGTCACCTATCTGGGCCTGCCTTACCAGTTACCATGGGATCTGTCATTGGCACGCCAGCCCGCTCCATTTCTCTAGACGGTTTGGACGGGCTGCGACAGCCTGCTTGGCCCAACAACTCCTCACTTCACTTTTCTGTAACGGTCAATCGATAATGGGGAAAAGGGTAAACTGCTTAACAACATCTAGAGCAGCTCCCCTTTCTCATCCCTCATCCCCGTAAATCTATTATATTGGGGGAGATGAGCCAATTTTACTTCTCCAGCAGCTCCTCTATATGGTCCCCTTTTATTGGTGATCACCAATATATGTTTCATCCCCCCTCATATAAAGGGGGAGTTGCATCTCCCCCAATAGCAGGGGTCCACCACTAACATTCATCATCTTCCACACATGCATGACTATCACATTTTTCTGACATGTGGACCTTATATGTATTGGGGAAGATTATTGGTGATCTGTTGGAGCATCTTCCCCAATAACCTATAAAAACAGTATGGTTGATCACCAATATTACTCTATTGGGGATGAAATATTGGGGAGCTGCGGGAGATGCTCACACACTCAAACTAGGATCGTGGCTGTGCTTGTTGCTGCGAATGCGCGATGGTAATGATTGCGATCTCGTGAAAGGCGACGACGCTGGATTGGCGGTACGATTAAAGGTTTGCTTTGGCTCGCGATGGACAGTTTCCCGTCACGAAAGACGGGAGAGCCATCATCATTCCTGAATTCCTGATGACCTGTTTGAGCGAGCGATCCTCGTTGGCCTCGGTACGTCCGAAAGGCGTCGTTGCCGCTGGCGCAAGCGACAGCCAAATCGAAGCCAACTCGCGCGCTAATGAGTAGCGAGAGCACCGCCCGCAACCGCGAGTATTCTGTTGCCCTGACCTGACTGAAACCGTGAGCTGAGGAAAGCGCCCCACTTCGTTTGGTCCACGGGCTTTTGCATGCCTGATCCATGCGCGCAGGCAGACTGTCGAGTGGTGGGTAGCAGTGCAGGCGTGCAGCACGGCCAGAGAGACCCAGAGTCAGATGGCCGATGGTGATAGTGCTTAGTATACGGAGGAGTATAGCCTAATCTTGGAGCTGGAGTGCTTTGCTGCAGAATCCGACCATGCTTCGAGTTGAACCAGGATGGCTCCTGATAAATGTCGCTTTCCCTGAACCAAAACCCTGAATCGTACGTTTTCCCGGCTTGATAGCACCCCTGACAAGTGCAATAATCTTCTTTTTAAAAATGGCTGCAATAATCTTCTTTTTAAAAATGGTTGCAAAAATCAGCTACTCCTAATAATTGCATAAAGTCGTAAGAAGACAGGCGGGCAGGAGCCATCCACGCACGCACGGCTGACTCCGAAATGCGGTGGCTCAAGAAAGGCTGATGACCCTGACGACGCAAAATCTGTCCTACTATGGCATCTCGGACTCTCGGTTTTGGTGTTTGCTGCCAGATGCCGAACGGGCCCGGACCTCATCTGAGCCTCCCTCACCGTCACCGCTTTGTGCCGACGTCAAAAGGCACAAAGCAGCAAAGGGGAAATTTCCGCTAGCTTTGCCGTTCCGTGCCAACCAAACCAAGCCCGCGGATGTTGTTGTGTTGTGTTGTGTTATGTTGTCGTCTCGCTCCGGAGTCAAGATGGCAATGGGTACCCGCAACCCGAAACCCGATGGGTTTTTACCCTATTAGGGTAAGGGTATGGGTCAACTTTTGTACCCATGCGTTTGTTAATGGGCAAGAAGTCAAACCCAGCGGGGTTGTGGGTGTGGGTCTGGGAACATAGTACCCAAATCCGTAAACCCATGAGTTTTTAAAACCCCGTTCATACACAATTTATAGGCAAATTGTAATTATTGTAAACTCATAGTATGTTCATAACCTTACACATAATCACCTAGCAACAAGATGAAAATTAAGAGGAATGAATAATTTTTTTAACGTGCATGGCTACAACCTACAGGGCTTTCTGTGTACATGCATGCCGAGCGAGCTCCCTTGTGTGCTACTGTGCGGCTCCTAGTGGGCTTAGCATAAGTTGGTAAGCAGCTCACTCCAGCCCATAGTGTCAACACCGCAGGAGTAGCTTGCAGACTTGCAGTGCAAATAGTACCACCTCGTTTCACCATACGACTGACAGAAGTTGCGGCGCTTATAAAATAGCAAAGACACTTGCTACTAGTTTAAAATAGTGCAGTGCAGGAGCAAAAAATAGTTTTATGTTCCTATATTGTTGCGGGTATGGTTGACCCGATGGGTACTCGTGACCCGAGTAGGCATGGGTTTGGGTACAAAATAAAACCCGTGATGGGTCATGGGTTTTTTAACGGGTAGATTTTTTATTCGTGGGCATGGGTTTAGGTTGGCAAAACCTAGCGGGTTTATACCCGTTGCCATCTCTACTCCGGAGGAGTCCAGACCGCGCCCCACGTTGGCGTCCAGCCCAGCCTTTGTGTTTATACGAGGTCAAAAGGGCCGTTTTGTGGCCTCGTTCAGCCTGGCCCAAGCACGAGTGCTGCTTCTGTCTCGTGATGAATGGGCACGCTATGGACCTTCATAGCAGTTGCTATTTAAACTTTACTGAGTTGATTATAATTTTCTACAGGATGAGCGAAGGAACTCCCTCCGTCTTTTTTTTTTAAGTGTCGTCCGGAAAACGTGTCTATAAAAAAACACGAATTTATAGAGACAGTTATTTAGGGACGGAGGAGTACTCAATAAGCAGAGGAGGGCACAAGCACGCTGTTTTATGGTCAGAAGTCAGAAGGTGCTCCAATTATCTCTAAAACTAAAAAGAGCACGGCGAGGAACTGGGCCGAGGCTGCGGCAGCTGAACTAAAAAGAGCACGGCGAGGAACTGGGCCGAGGCTGCGGCAGCTGGGCCGGTGGGAGCGGGAAGAGGAGGAGGGAAGGCCGGGAGGGCGCGGGTGGCAAGCGGGCCGACTGAGAGCTGGAGGTTTGGGCTGGCGCGGGGAAAGAGGGTGAGTGAAGCCTTTTGCCCTTTTCTTTTGGAGCTTTTTAGCTATATGGCTTTGAAAAAGATGATTCTTCCTTGTACGACCTTTTTTTCTTTTGAACTTACCTCTATGACCCTGAAACGAACTTTCATTCTTTCTATGGCCTTCTGTCCGTTTTCGTCACTTGACGGTGTTAATTCAAGGGTAAAAAGACCGTTTTGCCCCTGGCATTAAAAATTATAATTTTGTTTGTTTGTTGTATATTTAAAATAATATTAAACAAATAAATTTATACTTAACAATATTTATTTTATGTGAAATATCATCATGTGTAAATTTATTTGTTTAATATTAATATAAATATACAACAAAAATATAACTCTGCAAATTTTTTATGCTAGGGGTAAAACAGTCTTTTTACCCTTGACTTAACACCGTCAAGTAGCAAAAATGGACGGAAGGCCATAGAAGGAATAAAAGTTCGTTTCAGGGCCATAGAGGTAAGTTCAAATAAAAAAAGGTCATACAAGGAAGAACCATTATTTCTAAGGCCATATAGGTAAAAAGCTCTTTCTTTTGTTGTTTTTTCATTTTCTCTTTTGTAAATTTATTTTTAAATTTAAATTCAAATCAGTTTAAAAAAAACTAATTTTTTAAAATATTAGGGATATTTTCCTAAGCTTTAGAAATAAAACTTGGGGTTTTTATGAAATTTTTGTAAACTTTTTATTTTTTTTAAATAGAGCAAATCAATTCGCCCAAATTCGTATTTTTTTTTTCACCCGATAAAACTATGCAACGATACAAATACAATAAACAATTAGTGAATTTTTTTCATTCGTCTAAGATTTTATTTTTTTAATTAAATTCTAATTAATTTTTAATAATTAAAAATCAGGGTGTTAGCACGCGCGTGGGGCGGGCGGGCTTGAGCGGGTACGCCTACACGCGCGACCAGGTGGTGGGAATCCGTCTACCGACCACGACAAAAATAATTTTGGTCGACGTACGCGCTTCTACGAATTGGACCGATTTCGATCTCCGTTGGGCCTTCTAGAAACTTGTTGGGCCTTCTGCAAATCGCGTCACTGGCAGGGTCTTCTGTCTATGCCACGAGTATTTTTTCCACGCTCACCTGGTCTGCCATATGCACTATTAGCAAAAAAAAAGATTCGAGCAACATAATGAAAAATAATTTATATTTCTATGTTCGCGGTAGTCTATTTTTATATGTTTGTGCCTAGGTGTATCCATCCACATTATAGAGGAGCTGCTGCATGCCAGATACGTCCAACTAGATTAGTGAGTTGTTGCATGAATGCAAGGTGCTTGGAAATGTGAGCCAACCATTTCTATAAGTTTTAAAGAGCTGTAGTTGCTAAATTAAAATTCAAAAATAATTTTTGGTTTCACCATTGGCTTTGTTGCAATAAGTCATATAAAACAAGATCCCACGTGAATATATTTAAATATTAAAAAAACATTTACCTTAGAAAGATAGAACATTTTATTTTATTGATAAAGGGTGATGGTTTAAAAACAATGTTTTGTATCTAGATAAAAACATTCTAGAGGATGGTATTATAATCCATAACAATAGCTACGTGAATATATCATATATCGTAGAGTATAAAAAGGTAAAAAGGTAAAAATAGCTAGTCGAGTAATTAATTAGAGTCAAATGAAAAAAATGCAAATAAAAAATAAATATTTTTTAAAAAATATAAAAATAAATGAATATCTTAAATAAGAAAAACAAAAAATGGTGAAAATCACATGTATATCGTAGAACATCATATGTATACTACTGAACAACATAAATACATTATAGAACATCACATTCATATTCTGCGAACATTACAAAATATAATATAGAACATCATATGTATACTACTAAAAAACATGTATATCGTTATATATAAACAATAAAAAGTAAATAATAAAATTAGTTAATCAACCGATTAGAGTTAAATAAGAAAGAACAATTAATACACATAAAAAATGAATAACAAATGCTCAATAAATAAATACATAAAATAAAATAAATAGCCTGAATAAGGAAAGAAAATAAGAAAATAAATGAAATCAAGTGTATACTAGACCAACGTGATATGTATCCCATCTAACATATGAAATAGTAACACATGAAAATAAATAAATAAAAACTTATGGTACTATGAAATAGAAAATGAAAAATCTACATAAAACAATAAAAAATTGAAAATGAAAAATTAATTAGTTAGAGTGAAAATTAATAAAATAAAAATAAAGATAAAAAATGAAAAGAAGAGAATAAATAAAAGAAAAATGGAAAAGAAAAGAAACGGAAAAGAAAAGAAAAGAAAACTGAATGAATGAAAGGGAAAAAATCACAAAAAGAATAAAACAATTAAATAAAATTAGATGGAATAAAATAAAGATTAGAAAAAGTAATAAAGAAATTAAAATAAGAATAAAAAGACATTGAAAAGAAGAAACATAACAAGAAGGAAAAAACACGTATACGTACCTGGGAGAGAGCGCGTCGTACGTGAACTGCACGCCTCGCAAGCTAGCCTAAAAACTCAGTGAACGGTGGGCCGGACTCGTTGAAATTACGCATGGGCCGAATTTATACAATGGATTAAATACGCTCGCAGGGTGGTCGGTACGCCGACCGGTCGGTTCTCGGTGGCGATGATTCCCGGGCTTGAGCTTTCTTGAAACGGAGGCCGAGCTCGCCCCCGCGCCCGCCTACCTGCAGCCTCCTCTCGCGGCCGCATGCTCGCTTGGTATTGGGTGTCAGGGGTTTCACCTTGTGGACTGGGCCTTTAATTTTGGGCCGGGTATTTTTCATCCATGGGTAGATGGAGACTGCCAGAGTTTCTGGCTGTGGCCTGGAGGAGGAGGGTCACGAACTCACGTTGCGGACGGATGGAAGTAGAAGTGGCTACTAAGTCTGGATAAAATATCCTATACCTATTATTCGTACTCGAATTACCCAAACTTAAGGTACCCGATCCTAGATTCGAATAGTGATTTGAATTACCCGAAATTAGTTTGGGTAATATGTCCCGATACCCAAACTACATGAGGTATCCAAAGTTTTATTTGTCTTTGTAATTACCATGTGTTGGTAGTGGAACACTAGAACTTATCACTTTATTAGAATATAATTCTATCTGATTGAACAAGTGATTTTTATATAATATTTCTTTTCAAATAGTTATCAAAATTTTATACAAATTATTATTGAAATTATGTATAAATTGCTACTTAAATTTTGTATAGTGTGTTGTTTTCTAAAAATCTGGGTAGATCGGGTATACCCGAACCCGAATTATCGGGTATACAAAATTACGGGTAGTGTCTTGGCCCTCTTTATATCGAACTTAGCTATCTGGCCTAAAAATGAGTTTTGATTAGTTTTTTTTTGCCCTTCCGTCAGTTTGACAAGTTAACGGGGTTAAGTTATATGTAAAATTACTATTATACCCCTGGCACCGAATGAAAGAAAACAATAATCTACTGATACACTGTATAGGTCTTACAGGTTGCTTAGTATCAATAATTACGCAAAATAATCTATAATAATTTAATTAAGCATGGAATCACTACTTTTTATATGCATTTGGACATAACCAGCAACACAATAATTATTTAAATCCACACATAACAGCATATATTTGCTTAGTGTCAATATGTTTTATACATATATTTACACATAACAGCATCACACTAAAATCCAAGTATATTTATGTCTTTTAGTACATCAAATACACAATAATTCAGGGACAAAGCTACATCAAATACACACATCTAATTATAATTCAAGAGCACATGTCCACAATAATAAGTTTACAAATACATAAGATGTTTCGGTTCACATGACAACATTATACATGAGCAAAGTGTACATCAAATATGAGAACAAACACATATCTACTTGTACTCATTGCAGGACTAGGTGGTTGTATTTTTTTTTCTCCTAGTGCCTATGGATGGGCTGTCAAGTGGCGCAGCCGTAGCTCTAATATTCTTACTACCTAACACTTGTTTCTTCTTTGTGGCTTCTCTTCTTGGTAACCTTGGTCTTGACATGTGGTTCTATGTGAGGGATGCTGGATGGAAAGTACTTCCGGCTGATTTGAGCCTGAAAGGACCGAATCAGCCTAGAGGGGGGGGGGGGGGGGTGAATAGGTGATTTTTGACTATCTGAAACTTCACAAACTATAAGATGTAGTTAGATAGCAACCGGAGAGGCCGGTTTGTTTGGGTAGGTACTACCGGGTGTGAAACACCGGTACTACCAACACAAACAAACGGCACAACCGGGATCCTAAAAGAAACTACAAATCTGATGAATGTAAGCTATGAAGATAAAACAAGTTTCTAGCCAACTTTCCGAAGAATAATTTATGGTAAAACTACTCTCACGAAACCTTGGTTGCTCCCCTTGATGTAGATCGAGCCTTCCCAACCTAAGAACGAGATAGGGATAGGAAGAACACGAAGAACACAATAACAAGAGAAGTAGAGAAAATAGGGACAACAACAACAAGCACACGGGACACAAGATTTATCCCGAGGTTCGGCCAATCCACTAAGGAGTGCCTACTTCCTCGTTGTTGAGGTGACCACAAAGGTCGGAGTCTATTTCACCTCCTCGCCTCACTCAAGCAACCACAAAGGCTACGAGAGTATCTCTACTAGAAATCTCAGGGTAATACAAACGCTTCGGGGAGCCCTCACAAGTAAATCAATACGGGCTACCACGAAGAACACCTAACCGGCTAGAGCTCAAAGAGCTCAAGAGTAAAAGACACAAAACAAGCCGGCAAGATGGAAACCAAGTGCTCAAGTCGAAGATTGATGCTTCCCACTCTCGAATCTCACTTCCCTAGCTCAAATCTTGCAAGGGAATGAATCTAGGAGCAAAGGGGGAGAGAGAGAGGGGTGAGTCAATGCTTGGAGAGAGTTTGTCTAGAGTTAGGTCAGCAATAAGTGTATATTGTGAGTCCGTGACCGTGAAAAGTGAAGAGGGGATGTATTTATACTCCCCCAGTCCCGAGGCTGGTCGGTACCACCGACCACCCATGGTCGGTACCACCGACCATGTCACAACGGTCGCATACACCCAGATCTGGTCAAACTGACAAGCACCGGGCCAAGGTCGGAACCACCGAGTCCGGTGGTACCGAGGTTATGGCGGTACCACCGCCAGGCCAAAACAAGCTCGAACAGAGAGCAACTCAGTTAGGGACTCGGTCCCTCGGAAACTACCGCCCGAGGGTCGGTACCTCCGAGGTCGGTGGTACCGAGGTAATGGCGGTACCACCGCCAAGTCAAAGGCTAGTCAGTCCAGAGAGCCCTGAAAAACTTTCAACCACCGAACCTGGGTCGGTGCTTCCGAGGCCGATGGTACCGAGGTTATGGCGGTACCATCGCCAAGTCATATTCAACACAACACAGAGAGCCTCGCAAAGCCAAGTTACCACCGACCTCCGTCGGTACCTCCGAGCCCGGTGGTACCGAGGTTATGGCGGTACCACCGCCAGGCCTTTTTCAATTCTACACAGGGAGCTCTGTAAACTTGGTTACTACCGGCCTTGCGTCGGTAGCACCGGGGGCGGTACTACCGAGGTAATGGCGGTACTACCGCCAGGCCGAAATCAGCGCGGACAGAGAGCCTTGCAAACTTGGAAACTACCGGCCATGGGTCGGTAGCACCGCGGGCGGTACTACCGAGGTAATGGCGGTACCACCGCTAGGTCAAAAACAACTCTATCCAGAGAGGGTTGCAAACCAGGTTACTACCGACCTTGCGTCGGTACCACCGCGGGCGGTAGTACCGAGGTTATGGCGGTACTACCGCCAGGTCATTTTTTGACCAACACAGAGAGGGTGTTTGAGCGCTGCGCAGAGAAGCCGTGGTCGGTACCACCGACCATATGAAATTACCCTCTACGTGTTCGTGATTGTGCGGTGTCTCTCAAGCGAACTAAGGTTAGTCGGTTTGAGCACTTTTCTCCACATCTAGCCAACTTACTTTGTGACCCTCTTCATAGTCCGGCTTACCTATAACTCAAGTTTAAAATTGAAATTTTAAACTACCACTTGAGCTAGGCATCTTTATGTCCAAAAATATCCTACGTGCTTTGTTCACGAGATTTCAACGTTTCAAATCTTTCAAAGGACTAACACCTGCATACATGCTTTTATAAACTGGTTAGTCCCTAATTTGATTGTCATTAATTAGCCAAAACCCACATTGGGGGCGAATGCACTTTCAAACTCCCCCTTTTTGGTAATTGATGACAACCAACTTAGGCTTACAATTAGGGATAGAAAGAATTGAAGCTTTTGAATTCCAAAATTTAGTTGAAGCTCCCCCTTAGTGTATGCTTTGGATATGAATTTCAAACCTTGATTAGAAAGCAAGGTTGCATACACAAGAACAAGAGCTCCCCCTAAATTTTGCAATCCGTGGGGTGCCTAAGTGTGTGACAACATCAAATATATCAATTTGTGATGCATAAACGGTATGACATGGTGATACACATAACAATGTAATAAGAAAAGTGAATGGCTATTGAAGAAAGAAAAGAACTCAAATCACATAGCCATATCGAAAACAACAATCACCATGACAAGAGCATCAATAACGAGGATGAACCAAGCATGAATATAACAATAAGCATAAAAGTTTTACATCCTCAGCATATCACAAATAAAATGTAGCATACCACACTTAGTCTCAAAGATTACCCTTTCTCACAGCTATTACAACAAGATAAGCCTAACACTCCCCCTTTGGCATCAAGTACCAAAGCGGGTAGGCCAAGATAAGCAAAGAGTCAATAATAGCTGCTAGAAGATCCATCATGATAAGAGCCCCCGAAGAGAGAAGAATAGGCACTCTCTCCAACGTCACCACCAGGGAAGGATGAAGGAGCCGAAGAATCAGGTGGTGGTGTAGAGTCGCGAGGACCACCACTCCCAGCTGGATCGGCGTCGGGGCCAGCAAAGCCCATGTACGAGCCACCACCCCCTCCTTGATACGATGTGGACCCGCCAGCAAAGGACGTGCCCATACCATAGTCAGGGAAGAAGGAATGAGGCTGGTACTGAGGTGGTGGCGGAGGATAGAACTGATGGGGCGGATACAGCATGGAGCTGTAAAAACCCGCCTCACCACCACCTGGAAACTGGGGCTGCTGCTGAGCCTGCTGCTGGGGCTGCTGCTGGGGGAGACCACCACCACCACCACCATCATCATCATCATCACCACTCCGGGCCTGAGCATCGTACTCCGCAAACGGATCTGGATGGGGTCGGACCGGAGAGCGCGGAGGAAGACCGAGATGCTGACGCACCTCCTGCTGATGTCGCTCGTCACGATCGGCCCGATAGCACATCCACTCAAAGATCTTGCCAAGGGCGGAGCGAAGACCGCCACTCCTACGCCTCTCATGACGCGGAGGAGGAGCGGTAGCATGGGGAACATCTCCACCCGGCTGAGCCTCGCTAGGCGCTGCTGCATCTGCTGGGACCTCACCACCTTCATCAACTTTTTCTTTGTCCTTGGAAGGAGCCAAGGTGAACTTGCGAACACTGTACTCCTTCATGGTGCGATCATACTCAAAGATGGTGCCAACCACATGCTCAATGATATGCATAAGATATGGAGCATATGGTAGGGCCTTGTGAGGATCATTGTATACATCGGAGATCTTCTGCCACAGAAAGTGAGAGATGCTAAACCGTCCATCTGGCAGAGCAAAGCGGACGAGGACCTTGGCAGCATCATCTCTCAAGTTGTCCTGGTCACCAACTTTAGGATCCAGAGTTAGGCGCATCAGGTTGTTGAGCACATAGTAGGCAGGCTTCAGGCCTTGGACCTTGAAGGTTGCCTCGGCACCATCCATGTAGACACCTGAGCTCTGCAACTGCTCTAAGTACATACCCCCTCCATACATCTCTGAAAGACGAGGGGCATCTCTGTCCACATGATCGAAGCCCAACAACCGAGCAAATGTGACGAAGGCACATCTGTAGTGAACCCCTTGGGTCATCCAATGCAGCACGCGAGCTTCCTTATCAATGAACAAAGTGGCCCAAAACTGACAGAGAATCTCCTGGTTGTAGCTGCGCTCACCAGAGATCAACCCCAAGATCCTCCACTCCTCAAGCCTCTGCACCAAAGACTGAATCTCATCTGAGTCCTTGTCTGTCAAGGAGCGGATAACTAACCGCTTGTGCTCAAAAAGAGGGGGATGGCTCTTAGCACAGAAACCCTTCCAGAGGACTGACACATAGTAGTCCTGCTGGAATCTTGACCAGAACCTCCGATCTGCGGATACATGGGTGTATGCCGAGTCTCTGTGTGATGAGTGATTGTCAACGGAGATGATGCGCATGTTCTTTGGCTTGTGTTGTGCAGGTGTCGAGCACGGAGACAGTGATCGATGGCGGGTGAAGGTCAAGTTGCGACGTGCCGTGCCGACGGACCGGGCGCGATGAAGGATGGGCGTGCCGTGCGGCGGACGTGCCATGCCGATGTATCGGACGGTGAAGGGCGGACGTGGACTTGGACTGATGGACTGGAGGCCGGAGGATCAGCTGTGGTGGCTGGCAGCCTGCGACAGCGACAGGCGGAGAAGTGCGATCATGTCGGTGGAAGGGGTGCACAGGCGGTGCATCCCCTCTACGACGCCGGTTTGTTGGTAGAGCCCGGGAAAAACCAACGGTGGACGGTTTCCAGGTTTGGGCCTCAAAACCTGGGTGCTGGGTTTCCAGGTTGAGCCACAAAACCTGGGCGTGACGGTTTCCAGGTTGAGCCTCAAAACCTGGGCGTGGGCCGGTTTCCGAGTTTGGGCCTCAAAACTCGGGCGCTGAGGGTTTCCGAGTTTGGGCCACAAAACTCGGGCTGGAGGCTGGTTTCCCGGTTTGGGCCTCAAAACCGGGGGCTGATGGAAAAGGCTGGTTTCCCGGTTTGGGCCACAAAACCGGGGGTGCAGAGTGGTGGCGGCACGTGGCGGCGATCTGAAGGTTGCGTGGAGGCGACGCGGAAGACCGTGCGGGCGTGGCCGTCGGATCTACCTACCACCAGCGGGTGGACTAGAATAGCCTTAGGGTTAGGCTGGTCCGCTCTGTAATTAGAGTAGAGAGGGGTAGAGTAGGAAATAGACTTAGGCTAGGTTAGTATAAGTAGTCCAGGGGAGACACCCTCCTCCCTATCTCAATCTAAATCGCAGTTAGAGCTTTCATTTGCTAGGGTTTCCACTCTCCCATCCCCTGCTTTAGCTAGTTGAGATCCGCAGAGAGACTCCACTCTGTGTACTGTTGATTCGAGGAAGTGAGGCCGTATCCTCACCTTGGAGCACTGATCGATGGCTTGATTTGCGTCCTTGATTCGAGTTCGTGGCTGTGATTTCTGTTTTGCTTGTGTTCTTCGCGGAATCCTTTTTGCTCCACGATTTTCCCGTCGCTTGATCTCTTTGCTCGGTTCATCTTTTGCAATTCCGTTTGAACCAAGTTGTTCTAGATCGTGAGGCACTTCTTTCCACCGAAGGAATCATCCTCTAACCTCACGGTCTAGGAGATCGATCGATTTTTCGTTTCGGGTCACTTTTCTTCTCTTCCCCCGTAACTCTTCGATTCACCGATTTGGAGTTAGGTTCGAGCCATGATCTCTTAGAGATAGCTCACTAACCTCCTTGTGACTTCACTCACCAAGTTTGATCCCTAGAGGATTTATTTTGGGTGAGTTCTAGTCGAATCGGTGGACGAACAGTGAATTCGCGGGGTGACCGGACGCATCATTCATCGACCGGACGCTGCTACAGTGCGTCCGGTGGTTGAACTCTGTCTGAGTTCTTTTGTTTGACCGGACGCTCTGTTCAAATCGACCGGACGCTCCCTTCAGTGAGTCCGGTCAGAAACAGAGAGGTTCCAGAAACGTTTTTCTGTGACCGGACGCGTCCGATGGCCAGTGACCGGACCCTCTGGTGAGTCCGATCGTTTTCGGTGTTTCGTTTTGCTCGACCGGACGCTGGTTTTTGGAACTGATCGGAAGCGCTGCTCGCACTGTTCCCGTGTTTTTGTCTCATCCGACCGGACGCTCAGTGAACGACCGGACGCTTGAGCTCCGTGCGTCCGGTCGCGAACAGAGAGCTCCCAGAGCTGTTTTCTGACGACCGGACGCGTCCGGTCCCTGCTGACCGGACGCAGGCCAGAGTCCGGTCGCTGCTGTTTCGCGCGTTTTCGTTCGCGGCTCGTTCGTCCTTGATCGGATTTGAGTTCCGTCTTTTGGGTTGGCTTTCTAGAGTTGTCTAGTGTCCCGCTGTGCTTCTAGGAAGCATCCACCCTACATCTAGGGTCGTGGACATTAGCAAGCTCTAGGTTTCGCTTTTGGGGTTGATCTTGGGACAGTGGCATCTAGTTTCCGAAAGGAAATTTTGAAGCTCCCATTCACCCCCCCTCTGGTCGCTTTCGGGTAGCTTCTCGGTCCTTCAATTGGTATCGGAGCGGGTTAAGGATCTTCCACCTTAGCCGGTTCCAGATCCACCGAAGGCGACATGGATCGCGGCGTGGGCAAACCGCCGTTTTTCGATGGGACGAACTATGCGTATTGGAAGATACGTATGTCGGCCTATTTGCAGAGCTTGGGCGCTTCGATCTGGGGTATTTGCAACTCCCCTGATTACGTGGTCTTGGCTGCTCGTGTGAATCAACAGCAGATCGATGAGCACGATGCCAATAGCCGAGCCCGTAATGCTCTTTTCTCTTGTTTGAGCATGGGTGAGTTTGATCGCGTTTCTCACCTCGCTATGGCTCGGGAGATCTGGGATACTCTCATGCGTTTTCATGAGGGCACCTCTCAAGTCAAAACCCGACTCTACGAGTCGTTCAAGCGAGAGTATGAGAACTTTAGACATCAACCTGGCGAGAGCATAGAAAGTTTATTCGCTCGCTTTCAGGTGATTGTCAACAGGATGAGGGCTAACAGAGAGCAGTTGCCATTTGACGATCATGAGCGTGCTTTGAAGCTTTTGCACACTCTTGACCGTTCGGTGTGGGACTCCAAGGTTCAGGCAATCATCGAATCGCCGAACTATGAGACTCTCACCTGCGACGAGCTCTTCAGTAAGCTCAA
>CM019830.1:16841763-17199724 GCA_009763385.1 Coix lacryma-jobi var. lacryma-jobi | reverse complement strand
CTCGGAATGTAGAGCCACCAAGTTCACACCCTTCAGGCTCCTGTTTGGAGAAGAAGCTGTATTACCAGAAGAGTTGAAGCATGTATCACTCAGAACTACCCTCGAAACAGACGAACAAAACCAGTTACTTGACAAAGACTTGCTCGAAGAAACAAGATGCAACGCAGTGTACAACCTTCGCAAGTATCAGGAAGAAACAAAAAGTGGAGTGAGAGACAAAAAGGTGAGAGTCAAAGAACTAAAGAAAGGAGACCTCGTTCTCATCCGCAAGCAAAACGCCAGCATGGCGGGGAAGTTTCAGCCAAAATGGACGGGGCCATACCTAATAGCAGAATGCAACCGTCCCGGCTCGTTCCATCTCTCCGACAGCGAAGGCAACATCCTGCCTCACACCTGGAACGTCGACGACCTTCGCAAATACTACCCATAGCGGAGCCTTAGCGAGCCCTCGCATTATGTAATTTGTTATTTCATCTATTTTCCTTCCATTTCTAGTAACAGAAACAAAGGAGCTGCACTTTTTTTCCTTACGAAGGGGCGTAAGGTTTTTTAACGAGGCAGCATCCAAATCCTTAATACAGGCTAAAACCCCCAGTAAAAAGTAAAACTCCAAATTATTACCTTTACTAACAAACATCGAAAAAATCAGCTCTTCTACAAGAGCGCTATAATCGATGAAACCCCCATGGATTGCTTCGAAAAAACAAATTTTTCCCAAAGCAAACTTCACCTCCGCCTAAGATAAGGGGAGGCGCGAAGTCCAAAAAAGTCGAGCACCCTGGCAAAAACGACAGGGGCTCGCAAAAGCAAACTTCACTCCGCCTAAGATAAGGGGAGGCGCGAAGTCCAAAAAAGTCGAACACCCTGGCAAAAACGACAGGGGCTCGCAAAAGCAAAACTTCACCTCCGCCTAAGATAAGGGGAGGCGCGAAGTCCAAAAAAGTCGAGCACCCTGGCAAAAACGACAGGGGCTCGCAAAAGCAAACTTCACCTCCGCCCAAGATAAGGGGAGGCGCGAAGTCCAAAAAGTCGAGCACCCTGGCAAAAAGACAGGGGCTCGCAAAAGCAAACTTCACCTCCGCCTAAGATAAGGGAGGCGCGAAGTCCCAAAAAGTCGAGGACCCTGGCAAAAACGACAGGGGCTCGCAAAAGCAAACTTCACCTCCGCCTAAGATAAGGGGAGGCGCGAAGTCCAAAAAAAGTCGAGCACCCTGCCAAAAACGACAGGGGCTCGCAAAAGCAAACTTCACCTCCGCCTAAGATAAGGGGAGGCGCGAAGTCCAAAAAAGTCGAGCACCCTGGCAAAAACGACAGGGGCTCGCAAAGAAAAAATGCACTTCCACCTAAGACAAGGGGAGGCGCGAAGTCCCAAAAAGTTGAGCACCCTGGAAAAAACGACAGGGGCTCACAAAGGCAAACTTCACCTCCACCAAGACAAGAGGAGGCACGAAGTACAAAAAGTCGAGCACCCGGCAAAAAATGCCCGAGGGCTCGCAAGGCAAGCTTCACCCGAGTACCCACGCAAAACAAAAAGCGCTACGCGAGCCTCGCTAAAAGAAAAAAAGGGGGGCATCACTGTTTTCACAAATCAGCTTACAAGAGCGCTAAAAGAAAAAAGGGGGGCGTCGCTGTTTTCAAAAATCAGCTTACAGGAGCGTTACGCGAGCCTCGCTAAAAGAAAAAAAGGGGGCGTCGCTGTTTCAAAAATCAGCTTACAAGAGCGTACGCGAGCCTCGCTAAAAGAAAAAAAGGGGGCGTCGCTGTTTTCAAAAATCAGCTTACAAGACCGTTACGCGAGCCGCTAAAAGAAAAAAGGGGGGCGTCGCTGTTTTCAAAAATCAGCTTACAAGAGCGTTACGCGAGCCTCGCTAAAAGAAAAAAAGGGGGGCATCGCTGTTTCAAAAATCAGCTTACAAGAGCGTTACGCGAGCCTCGCTAAAAGAAAAAAAGGGGGGGCGTCGCTGTTTTCAAAAATCAGCTTACAAGAGCGTTATGCGAGCCTCGCTAAAGAAAAAAGGGGGCGTCGCTGTTTTCACAAATCACCTTACAAGAGCGCTACGCGAGCCTCGCTAAAGAAAAAAGGGGGCGTCGTTGTTTTCACAAATCCCTTACAAGAGCGCTACGCGAGCCTCACTAAAGAAAAAAGGGGGCGTCGCTGTTTTCACAAATCACCTTACAAGAGCGCTACGCGAGCCTCGCTAAAGAAAAAAAGGGGGCGTCGCTGTTTTTTTTTTCGAATGAAATATTACTCGAGCCTTGTAGTTTTTTCAATCAATTTACAAACAGTGAATAAGAACATCTCATAAGTCTTTTGCTAACCAAAGGGCGAGCCTTGCCAATCAACAAACAAACCACCAAAAAAGGCCGCGCAGTAGACGAGCCTCGCTTAGATCCAACCAAGACTCAAATCCATCACCAACAGGTAAACAGTGCTCACGTCCTTTTACAAAAGAGCCTCACAATGACAAAAAACAAACCATTAAAAAGCCACAAAAATTACAAAGCACCATCACCTCCTTCAAGTAACATTAACCTTCATGACCTTCGTAGTCGCCCTCTAATCCTGCTTCTACTGGGACAATGGGCCCCCACAACAAAAAGCTGCAGGAACAATTGGCAGCTCCCCGGGCAAAACCCTCGCCCTATACATGTATCTACGCCCTACCTCACTAATTTCCAAAGGTTCTTCCTTCGGAATCACAAGTGATCCATCCGAACCCACATCAAGTTTGCTCCGTCCAAACAAGTAGTCTAAAGCTGTATTCTCATCAATATCATCGTCAAAAACGGTTGCGAGGACGAGAAGAAGAAACCAAACAAATAACGGGCGGCCTGCCGATCAGTATAGTCCGCTTCGCGCCAAAAACGGCTCGACCTGCTATTCTTTAAATCGTACCTTCGCACTTTCGACCACCAAAAACGTTCGAAAGCCAGCGAAGGATGTTTTAGCCTAGCCCGAGCCATGATTCACCAGTTATAAAAGTATCTTGATAATTAAGCGTCAGAGGCGTCACATCGAATACTTCTAGCACGGTTCCATCAGGAACCTGCATTTTCAACAAAGTTAAAAAACATCTCAGTATCATCAAGTCACTTCAACCACCACACATATTACAAACAACCCCCGCGTCCAAAATCAGTCCTAAGTTTTTCACACCTGCCCACAACCCCCCTGCTGATCCGCTACAGCTTCGGTAGCGGCAACATCCAAACCTTCATCAGCGGTAACTTCGGGTCTCTCTGGTACCTTCTCAATCGCCGCCTCTTCCACGGTAGCCTCCTCGGCCATCAAAGCATCCCCAGCCGAAGGTACCTCTTCCACAGGAGGAATCTCGGCAAAACCAGGCGCAGGAACAGAGTCGAAGCACCCGACAACATCGACAGTCGCGGGCGGCGAAGGTAGCGCTTCTCTCCGAGCCTGCAGGTAGAAATAAAAGCAATAACTCCTTAACCATCAAAGCAGAACCAAAACCAAAAAACTCTCCAATAACACTAACATGGCGAGTAGCCTTGGCAGCCTCCTTGAAAGCAAGAACTCGGCCTCCACAGCAATCCAAAACTGCGAAGCAAACGCATCGCACAGTTTCGAACCTCGGCGTCTCCGACCTTCATCTGACGCACCTCATCAACGTCGGGAACACATGATTGGGTTTCTTGACTTTCCGGAGGTGCTCACAGTCCACCTGTCGAAAGGTGCCGGCCATGGCCAAGGCTCCGGCGTAAACAGCAAAGTCGCGCGCGTTCTAACTAGCGAGCTGAAAACGTCAAGCTCGTTAGCGAGCCAACCCTCGAACGCCTCGGCATTAGCGGCAGGCAATGGCCCTCAGCAGAACCGCCAGCTTCAGTCAAGCACGAGTCAACTTTATTCTTATATTCCTCATACTTTCCAACCATGCCTCGGTTTGCGAACCCACTTCCGAGGACAGCTCATTTACATGACCATTCGCCGACAACAAGTCTTTGTCTTTCTGACGACAAGCAGCCAGAAGCTCAGCATTACTGCTTGCGACTTCTTGAGCCTCCTCCCGATTTTTTAACCTTCTCCAGGCTGCCTTAAGCTCGACCTCCTTATTTTCCAAAAATCCGCCGGAGGTCTTTTATTTTCTTTCTCAACCTTCGCCAACTGCGTCCACATATAATCATGGTTGTAACCTGCCCTTCGGCGCGCAGAACGGCTAAGAAGCATCAACTCAGCCAGCTTAACATCTATGTCATCCTGCAGTTCACCCAATGGCTGGTTTGTTAATCGAAGCTCCGCCTCTGGCACACAAACTTTACCAAAAATTCGGCCAAGAAAATGCCTTTCCTCCGGAGCGCACTGCAAATGGCACTCTCGAAGGTCAGGACTAGTGTAAAGCTCCGTGGCGGATCGGGGACTCCAATCTTGCTGGCATAATAGGGCAAGGCATTCCGGCCAGCTTCGCCATAAGGCCTTTTGCCCGGAATCTTATCTGACTCGAGGCCTCCAAACACCTCAACGCCATTTACCCAAATATGGGACCCCCCGTACTCGGGTACCGCCCAACGTTCCGGACTCTCGGGCTCAAAGTCCCGCAGAATATCGTCAATACTTGGGTGGTTGCAGCGCCACCACTCGACGAGACAACCCCTTTCCGCGCTCGTCACAAACAGAAAACATGAACATCGGAATTACCTCCGCTGCTAGAGGTATCACTCTCCTCATCAGTCGTTTCTCCCTCGGTCTCAGCCTCCTTATCGGCCACCTTCTCACCTTCTTCCTCGTCGTCGTCGTCGGAGACGTCCTCGTCATCCAAAATCTGAATAAGAGCACTGATGCCACCGACGGGCCGGCACCCGTCCTCCGACCCTAGCTACACCTCGGCCACTTATCGACGAAACAATGGCCGAAGAAGAGGTAGCACCGGCGGAGCTTGAACCTACAGCGACCTTCGTCGCAAGTGTTTTAACTCGGCCGCTGGCGCCGCCACGCCCTCGACCACGACCCTTCTTCGGGTGAGATAGCATCCCTCTCCTCGGTGGCTGCACGTTTCCTCTTTTTCTTCGGCGCATCATCACTCGAAGGGGCGGGCCAGTCCTCGTATGGATCCGAGAATATTCAAAAAGCTGTTAACAACCTACGCTACCACCGAGCTGTGGATAGCCTTAATCTCCAAGGTGGAGAGTTTCCCAACGAGGTCTTCAGTCTCTGCTGGACTCGTTTGTAGATAGCTTTCGGACACCATCCTGACGTCTGGGAAATTTCTTGAAGACATTCCCAAATCCTATTCAGATCAAGCTTCGGTTTCTTCAGTCCCCTACCCTCGTACTTCGGGTCGTCTTCAACCGGGAACAAGATCTGCCTCCGACTTCTGAGGGGCCACGCCTTGGCACAGCATTATTCCTCGACCAAGTCGCGTGCGCACTGTGAACGCGCAACCACCCTTAGACAATCTACCGCGGCGTGAGCCTCGGCACCCATCTTAGCTTCGGCGCTCACATCGTCGAGAAGCGGAAGCTCGCCGCCAGCTCGGGTGCCTCATCAAGCTTGTAGTAAAACCAAAACTCTTGCCATCCGCTGCTCCATTTGTTCTTCTGAGCCTGTACCGGCAACTCCGACCCGGCGCGGTGGCAAAATGTGTACACCGCAAACTGTCCCAGACTGGTCTTACCCTCGCACTCCACTATTTTGCGAGGTTGCATATGGACACGGTGGGGTCCGAACAAAACCTTCGACATGAGGCACAACGCCCTGCGAGCGACACGCCCAAACATACACTGACATCTTCGTAAAGCACGAAGGTGTGAGTTGATGGAATTTCAGATTGAACCTTTGCAGAACCGAATTCACAAAGGAATCAGCAGGAAAGCGCAGACCAGCTTCGAAAAACTCCTCAAAAACGACAACTTCGCCAACGTCGGGCTTCAGTACAGTTTCACCAGAGCTTGTCCTCGCCTTCCCTTCTTCGATCCAGCCCCGCTTAACGTAAGCCGCTACCTCCGTGGCACAAACCCGGCTGAGCCCGAAATTGAAAGTCACCCCTTCATCCGCAGCAGCGGGAGAAGCAGCACGAGCGGTTTGCTTGGACCTCGCCATCACTCAAAACGGAAACCTAGCCAAACACCAAACTAACAACCCTCGAAGCTAGACAAATGCAACCTTCGCAACAAGAAATGCACTGCAGCAGTTTGGCTAGGGCAAAGGAGGGCACGAGCTCAGTTCCCCCCACCTACCCCTCCTATTTATAGGCCAAGACGTGGGCTCACCCACCCGACAAAGTCAGCATGACAACCGAGAAACACGGCACAAAAAACGAAACGGGCTTCAACAGTACAAACAACAGTACAACGGCCCAGCCCAAAGCAACCGCGGGCGTCGCTGCCAAGGGTCTCCTTGCATTTCCCGTCGAAGAGCGCTGCTTGGGCCTCAATTCTGTTCTTTAGATCCAAGGCAACGAGGGGCTACTGTTAGGGGAAATGACCCTCGGCAGTGGCGCCGCGCGGGCTGGTGCCAGAAACAACCCTCGCGTGATCAGCATATCCTCGCGAGACCTTTCTCCCCTTCGGGATCGTTTTCCTGACCTCCGGACGAAGGTCCGACTCTCGATGCTTTGTTGCACTCCTCGCAGGTTAAGGCGTGACACGAACGCAGTAGGCGACCCTCGCTGACCTACCGAAGCCATCCCGTCTGAAGTGTTGGCCCTGGCAAGCGGTGAAGGAGTGCTAGCCCGAGGGCAGGCAAAGTCGAAGGTCAAATCTACTTTCTTCTCTCGGAGGTGAACAGAACCAGGTGGCGGCGGGCAGGGGAAGACTAGCTAGGGTTTCTGCCTCAGCTGTGTTTTGACGGTTTTGCCCTTCCTCCCTGCGTGGAGTCGAGGAATCTTTTCTGTACCCTTTTGTAATTAAACCCGTCCCTTGGTACTACCTATAAATACCAGGGGGTGAACAGTGTAAGTGGGTACGTTTTTGGGGAATAGAGCCACAGACGCACTGTTCTCGCTTCCTTAAACTTTGTCCTCGCCTCCTTAAAACCTTCGCGCTAGTTCTCGTTCTTGCTGCATTTTTAGTTCAGCTCAGTTCTGACGATTGGCCACCTTCGCCACTCCCCTGCACGAGTGCGGAGGTTGGGCAAGTGTGTTACCAACAACTTTTATGCTAGTTCCAATTCCTCCACTTGTAGACAAGCCCTCCTACTACTCATAGTAGCAAAAGGTCAACAAAACTGCAATTAGAGCCCATGATGTGGTCGTGTTGTGGTCGTTCTAGTGCTTCTTCCCTCTCTTTTGTGGCAACCCAGCCTCTATGTTAGTAAAAGTTTAGAATCTAAGTTAAAAAAACAAATCTGTTCAGAATAGTCTCACCCTCTGTTGGAATGTCTAGCGCCGGTCTACCTCGAAACAACTTGTGTAGCGTGAACCGATAGTTGCACCACACCTTTGCGACTCCCCATTCTGTCATGCATGTCTGTAACAGTATCTATTGCGTAAACTAAATCTTCGAGGCATTCTGCACAGTCTTCAACTGACAGGATGGGCAGGCACTAACCTAGGGGTAAAGTCCCAATCTATATTGTTCTTGATCCATCTCTTTCTGTCCTGTTACAAAACGAGTAGGAGAGAAAGCTATTCTTAGTGCCACAGCTTTTGCCAGCTCACGAACTGAGGTGTTGAAGGGGGCACTCTAAAGAATGACCGGTGAGAACTCATTTTTTAAGCCATCACGTCCAACTCGTTGCCCGTCGGATATTGGACCAACTCCTTCTGATAATACGCCACGGTGCACACCTCACGAAAAACCACTCCACCTTGTCTGAACTCACATAGAGTCTTCCCTGCATCTCCGGCAGTGCACCTTTTGCATGCTGAGGCGCTAGAGTCCCTGCGGCACTGTGCAACAGTGGCGGAGCCAAGGGGGGCCATGCCCCCCCTAACATTTCACAATAAATTTTTTTACCACTATAATATTATAATTTTATTTATGCTGAGAGGTAGAATATAACAAAATTATAGTCATATAATCTATTAATATCTTATACTCTATCCAACAAAAAATATTATTCTCACTTTCTTAGAAAATCAAATATTTCCAATCCTGATCAAATGTATAAAAGAAAAAAATATAGTATTCATAATACATAATCAGTATCACTAGCTAGATCATAATAAACCTATTCAGAGATACTAAATATTCTTAATATTGACTAATATTTCTACAAATAAATCTAGTTGAATTAAAAATGATTAAATAAAATGAATCTCATAGTGATAATTTTTGTAGGATAGATGGAGTAGATAATAAAGTCATTCAAAGTATAGCTAGATAATCAAATCATCTTTATAAACACCTTCGAAATAATAAGACAGTCACCACTGATAATCAAAAAAGTTTAATTTTTTTGAAATTGCCACATAGCTTTGCTATCATTGGTCATGTCGCCCACCACTGAAAGAATAACGTCTTAAATCCTAAAATACATGTAAAAAGTACGAACGTTTCTCACACAAAATATATTTATTAGTTTCCAGAAATCAAACTTAGCTCGAGAAAAAAGTTAGAGTATCCAGAAAATTCTAAAATATTCTAATAAATAAAAAAGTATGTTTTTTTTAAAAAATCTCCACAACCAAAATAAGATATGAGTGTAGAACTTATTTACGTGAAAAATATGAAATAAGTTAGATGATTAAAATTTGGACATAATATATGTAGGTAGATGAATTTGAATAATATAGCTAAAAGAATCTTACCCGAGGACCAGTGGCGGATCTAAAAAAAATGTTAGGAGGGGCTTTATCAACCTCCAAACAGCTTCAGCTCCTCTTCAGTGTGTATCTATGGTGGACTTTTATGCTAGTTCCAATTCCTCAACAGTAGACAAGCCCTCCTACTACTCATAGTACAAAGGTCAACAAAACTGCAATTAGAGCCCCTGATGTGGTCGTGTTGTGGTCGTTCTATGCTTCTTCCCTCTCTTTTGTGGCAACCCGACCTCTATGTTAGTAAAAGTTTAGAATCTAAGTTAAAAAAACAAAATCTGTTCAGAATAGTCTCACCCTCTGTTGGATGTCTAGCGCCGGTCTACCTCGAAACAACTTGTGTAGCGTGAACCGAAGTTGCACCACACCTTTGCGATCCCCCCTTCTGTCATGCATGTCTGTAACAGTATCTATTGCGTAAACTAAATCTTCGAGGCATTCTGCCAGTCTTCAACTGACATGATGGGCAGGCACTAACCTAGGGGTAAAGTCCCAATCTTATTTTCTTGTCCATCTCTTTCTGTCCTGTTCCAAAACGAGCAGGAGAGAAAGCATTCTTAGTGCCACAAGCTTTTGCCAGCTCGCGAACTGAGGTGTGAAGGGGGCACTCTAAAGAATGACCGGTGGAACTCATTTTTAAGGCCATCACGTCCAACTCGTTGCCCGTCGGATATTGGACCAACTCCTTCTGATAATACGCCACGGTGCACACCTCACGAAAACCACTCCACCTTGTCTGAACTCACATGAGTCTTCCCTGCATCTCCGGCAGTGCACCTTTTGCAAGCTGAGGCGCTAGAGTCCCTGCGGCACTGTGCAAAAGTGGCGGAGCCAAGGGGGGCCATGACTGTTGACAACATGGAGGAGGAAATGTACGAATTAATCAACAGCGGCGCTAATCAAAATTTAGCAGGTGATGATAACAATAATCAAGAAGTAGATGACGGCAGTCAATACTTTGCCGATTATGAAGAAATAATGCAAGAAAATACTGGCGAGGTATATACCTACAATAATCTCTATGTGCACATGAAATTCTAAATTATTTATAAATGTATTTATAATCTACTGTTCCTACATATGTAGCCCTCCGGATCGACAACGACTACCGGGAAGAGTAGGACCGTACGAGGTCCGAAGAAGCCGTTGGAGGGCCGGTACATTATCTCAGAATTCAACGAGAAAACAGGCCAAGTACTTGGAGAACATGCACAAAGATTTGTTGCCCACTGTGGGTGCCTTGTAAGGGATAAGATCCCGATCAGTGCTCGTGAATGGAAGAAAAAGGCAAGTGCTCCTGATATAAGTTTTGTCTCTGATCTTGATAAGGAACTGGTTTGGCAAGAGGTCCTTGCACATTTCACACTTGAAACAGAAGATATAAATTTGAAGGCCAGAGTTCGGGACTGGGCTATGAAGAAAATGGCAACACTATTCCAGGGCTGGAAGAAGAACTTATACAACAAATTTATCAAGAAGGACCAAACTCCGGATTCAACACTAAGGCCTACGTCAAGTTGAGGCCATTTTGGGATGAGTTTGTAGAATTCAAGAAATCAGAAGAGAGTGAGGCACGGATCAGAAGGAACCAGCAGAATGCCCGACAAAAACAATACCACCATCACTTGGGATCAGGTGGCTATAAGAGTGCCATTCCTAAATGGGAAAGAATGGAACGAGAGTTGCAAGCCAAGGGCATTGAACCAGAATCGATAAACTGGCCTGAGCGCGCCAAGTATTGGTTTTTTGGTCATGGAGGAAGCCTGGACCAACAAACAGGAAGGGTACACTATGGCGAAAAAC
The DNA here is from genome assembly GCA_009763385.1 of Coix lacryma-jobi var. lacryma-jobi. Lineage (NCBI taxonomy): Eukaryota > Viridiplantae > Streptophyta > Magnoliopsida > Poales > Poaceae > Coix > Coix lacryma-jobi. Next base: position 17,189,207 of record CM019830.1, on the reverse strand, counting down.
TCCAAAGAGCAGCAGAAAGATTTGTTTATGCTAGAGAAATGGCTGCCAGTGGCAGGTGGCAGCCGAACAGAGACAAGGACGAGCTGACATACGCCCTGGAGAATCTTGAACATGGTGGGAGAACCAGAGGCTATGGGGAGCTGTCATGGGTACATGCCTTCCCTCAGGACAAAGAGACCTATAGAAGCCGCGCGAGAAAGAAGGAGGAGGAGGCACAGCGCATGCGCCGGTTAGAAGAAATGGTTATTCAGTCACAGGCCGCGGCTCTTGAAGCAGTTGAGCGAGAAAAAGCACTTGAAGGCAGAATGAACGAGGAAATAAAAAGGCAAGTGCAGTTAGCAATGCAAAGGCAATCTGCATCAGAGCCGGGAGTCAATATCAGCCCCCCTGAGCAAATGAAAAGCAGTTGCGCTTCCACAGAGGTCTCAGACGCAGCACTGCGCTTTCCTGTGGACGACATCACCGAGCCTCTCACGACATGTTGAACTGCACATTCCACAGGGGAATACCACAGTCATGGTGGCTATAGGTGTTGTATCTCCTATCGATCCTACGAAGACACCAAGAAGTCATGGAGCAATAATACCTCCTGGATATGCTAGCGTCTCGGTGGACAGGGTGGTAAAAGGTTACGAGAATGTCGAACTTGACATTAAAGGAGGTGATGGCGAGAATACATTAGGAGAAGCGGAGAAGACATTCATATGTTGGCGCAAGCGCTATATCATAATTCCTGGCGTATCACCTCCTCCTCCTCAACAACCTATCCCTAGGTGTGTATGAAATTAGTGAATGAAACTTAATAGTATTGGTGAGCTAATAGTATAAATGGATACTCATACCATGTTGTTTTCGCAGCAGGACATCCCCCAACCTAAGTCCAATTCTACATTCACCACATGATCACAGTGTTGCGGACGATGATGATCAAGATCAAATACGACGGGATCCATCACCGCCACCGGCCCCATCTCCTCCACGACGGGATCCAACACCGCCACCGGCCCCATCTCCCCCACGGCGTGATCCAACGCCGCCACCGGCCCCATCTCCTCCACGACGAGATCCAACACCGCCACCGACCCAACCATCTCCTCCAAAGCGGGCTCCGACACCGCCACCTGCCCCATCTCCACGGCGGGTTCCAACACCTCCACCGCCAACAAAGAAGAGGCCTGTCACACAAACAAAGGCGTCAGCCCCACCACCTCCGAAGAAGAAAGCACCTGTGAGAAAATCAGCTCCCAAGATGACAAAACTTGCATATGACATGACCGAGGAGGAGACTGACGCTGCAGTGCAAAAAGACTGTAACAAGTTCTTCGAAGCTGCCATTGCTAGTGGTCGAGCAAAGCGAAACCCGGAGAAGCCGTACCTTTTTGTTCGTCCTGAAAAACTAAGGCAAACTGTGGACGCTCACCAAAAAAAGGTACGTGCTGCCCGTAAGGCTTCGCCAAAATCAGACTATGATCGCACACTTAGCAAATCACTTGAGGAGGCCAAGAAGGCAAAGAAGAGAGCAGGAAAGGGTGTCCCACAGCTCGGGGAACAAGAGAAGCAATCAGTGCCAGATCTAGTTGTTGATAATGAATACGGTACAAACATGGAAATCATACAACGAGCATATGGAGACGTTGATCCTGCGCAACTGCTCGCATTTTTTGAGGAAACTGGTTTGAATGTGGAAAACATACTCGGAGAAGCAGGCATCAAAAGTGCTCCAGAAGTTGATAAATGGAAGAGGGCATATGTATATGGCCAAAGTCTATACAACCCAGCGGCCCTGAGGGATCTTGGTACACAGATGCACTTGCTAAATCAGTGGTACCTTACGGCGTGTGGCAGAAAAGCTGATGACTACATTTGCGTCAGAATTAGAGACCATGATTACTTCCGTGGTGATGACATCATATATGTTCAGTTTAATGAGTTACATCAGCTCTGCCACATGGACGCTCTCGACAAATCTCTCGTCAGCTGCTTTTGCCTGTAAGTGATTGTTTCCTTTAATAATCTCACTTTAGCTTATGTATATGTATAAGTAATTATCCTCACACTGCTAGCAAGCGTTTGTAAACATGTGCAGAAACATGATGAGACAACTAAGGCATAAAAATGACAAGGAGATTGGTTTCATCGATCCATATATCGTCTTCAAGCACCCAAGCAATACTCACTCGGATGCATGGAAAACTCAAACAGAGAGTAATTTGCGGAGGTTCTTGGTAAACCAAAGGGACAAAAGATATATACTATTCCCCTACAACTTTAGGTGAGTTTTGTTATCATATGCACATTTTATTATAGGTTGACATAAAGATATATATATGTGTTGACTATATAAACATAAATGCAGTTTTCACTGGATTCTAATGGTGATCGATCTCCACGAGAGTCGTTTGCTAATCTATGACTCTCTGAGAAAACCACAAGAAGATTACCAAGATATGATTAATATTATCCGAGGGTAATGTGATCTTTAAATATTGATTCTTGCTATAGCTCTTTAACTCTGCAATAGTTAATTAACGTTCCAATTATTGTGAAGGGTTTGGACTTGGTTTGTTCAGAAACACCGTCCGGATCTGAAAGCGCAACTTCCTGATCCTCTAGTCCTAAATGTAAGTTGTAGAGTACCTCCCTGCCTCTTTACCTTAATTAGCATCACTCAGCAGACGCACGCTCAACCGAGAGTACTCTTTTTACATATTGTACAGTGGGTTCTACGGCAGTCACCGGGAAACAATTTATGTGGGTACTATGTTTGCGAGTTCCTGACGGTGTATGAAAAAAGAACTCCTTTACAGAGTCAGCAAGTACGTAACATGTAAATAAATTTATTTTATTTTTTGTTGCTATTACATAAATATTATGTATGTTAATACTTTCTTTTTATTTTAATCCAAATTGAAGGAGACATGGTTGAAGAACCAGGTGATGGATAAGGTCCGCCTCAAAGCAATTCAAGAGACCATCGCGGGCTTCCTTAATGACCATGTCCTTAAGTCTGGCACCGAGTATTGGTTTAATAAAGACGAACCAATGAAGCCAAACCAAGATGAACACTTGTATGACCTCTAAGTTAGGAACGGTATTATATTTGTGTGTAAATATCAAGTTAAGCATGCATGATGGATAATGTTGTATATTTTATGTACATATGTGTGTATAGCTAGCTCTATATTATATATATATGTATAGTTTCATATTTCATTTGTGTGTAATTGTAAATTTTATGTGTTTATATATATTTATTAGCAGCGAAGAATAATACGTGTATTTGAAACTGGCCTCATATAATAGAATATATTAGCAGCGAAGAATACGTATTAGAAAACCTAATGTAATTGTAAAACCAAAAACAATAACCAATTGAAAAGAACAGAAAAAGAAAAAAGAAAAAAGCAGATGGATCTTTAGCCCCGGTTGGTAACACCAACCGGGACTAAAGAGGCCAGCCACGGTGGCCCGGCTGGAGGCCCCTTTAGTCCCGGTTGGTGTTACCAACCGGGGCTAAAGGTGCCTCCAGCCGGGCCCCCGTGGCTGGCCTCTTTAGTCCCGGTTGGTGTTACCAACCGGGGCTAAAGGTCCCTCCATTAGCCCCGGGCCATGGAACCGGGGCTAAAGGTCGGGGCTTTAGTCCCGATTCCTTAGCCCCGGCTCCATGTCCGGGGCTAAAGGCCAAAATGGCCCGGGGCAATAGGCCTGTTCTGTACTAGTGATTTAGTTTATGCAATAGATACTGTTACAGACATGCATGACAGAAGGACACTATGTTTTCTAGTTTTAGCTATTAAAATTACTGGTTTACTGGTATTAATTAGCCTGGCTGGTCTACTTTTATAGTGATAGAAAAATAAAGTTGCTGCTTCTGACTGCTATCTTCCTGGGGACACAGCTAACACCAGTAAAGTCCAGTAGCACGGCTGTGTACTGGGCGTTCTACTGCGCAGGGAGGGAATTTCACCCCGAGCAGCACATACGCATGGTCACTAGACAAGCTAGCAGCAGAGGTGCCCAAGAAGGTGGCCTCCTCCCCTTTGTTGTTTGCTGGTTCCCATAGCGGGGAGGTGCATGCACTTGCACAGCAGTGGCGGAGCCAGAAATTATAGATAAGGCGGGGGGCGGTTGAATAGCATCATAAAAACTGAGGACACCTCAAAGGGTTAGATTCGTGGTGGCAATTGTCATAGTTAATTCATGGACATGACACAATTGCTCGTACTTTTTACATGTATTTTACGATTTAAGGCGTTATTGTGAAATGTTAGGGGGGCATGGCCCCTGCCAGCCCCCTGGCTCCGCCACTGTTTTGGAACAGGACAGAAAGAGATGGATCAAAAACAATATAGATTGGGACTTTGCGCCTAGGTCAGTGCTTGCCCATCGTGTCAGTTGAAGACTGTGCAGAATGCCTTGAAGATTTGGTTTACGCAATAGATATTGTTACAGATATAACAGAAGGGAGAGTCGCAAAGGTGTAGTGCAACTATCGGTTCGCGCTACACAAGTTGTTTCGAGGTAGACCGGCACTGGACATTCCAACAGAGGGTGAGACTATTCTGAACAGATTTGATTTTTTAACTTAGATTCTAAACTTTTTGCTTCTGTGATGAGATTTCTCCTCTCTAGCTAGTAGCAGCAGCTGAATGATGACTAGATCTTTAATGTTTTATACATGGTGGAGGGAAAGAAAGAGGAATGACGCTATATATGCAGATGATATGCAGCAGTCAGACATGTATCTAGCTCCCGGACCGCCGGGGACGCTAGCTGCTTCTTATTGCTTCATTCGTGATAATTTAGCTTAGCTTGCCCGATTATTAATTATATTCTTGGCTAGAACAGTCTACAGTTTTCTTGCTAGTTGCTGCTAGATATTTAGTTGCTTATTTTCGCATATCTGATCCATTATTTATTTGCTTCTCATCAATACACAATTTAAGCCTTCTAGATGAAGGGGCTAAAAGTAAGAAGCTGCTGGTGGGGTTTTTGTTCCCTTACAAGGAAAAAAAAAGAGTCTGCTTATTATGAATCCATCTGATGGCTGGTAAGTCGTTGCTTCATGTTTTAGTTACTTGTTTTCGCATCTGATCCTTTATTTGATTCTGACCAAAATACACGAATTAATTCTTCTAGCTGAAGGAGCTAAAGTGAGAAGCTGGGGTTTTCTCTTGAAGTGAAAAAGGAGAGGCTTGAATCCATCTGATTGCTGGTAAGTCGCTGTTTCATGTTCTTTTTAGCTTCTTTTCCTGTCTATATATTTCGCACCGAGTGAACGACCTCGTAGATCTTGTGTTTTTTTTGGCTGGTTTAGTATACTTTAGTTGGATCTCTCGGTTACGTTTACATACATGATCATTATATTCCTTTCCCGGCGATTGAAACTTAGGCTGTGTTTAGTTCCTGGAAATTTTTGGGAAAAGTCTTGTAGCACTTTCGTTGTTATTTGACTTAAAAAATTCGTCTCAATAGGTACATACTAAAAGTACAATTAGTTATTTTTTTACTTACATTTAATGCTCCATGTATGTATCTAAGGATTGATGTGACGGGGAATCTAAATAACACGTTATTTAATTGACGACGTGCATCGATCTGTTGTCTAATCCTGACATCCGCTTTTACATATACACATATCTTTTGATTTTGTCATCATGTCCTGTCATCATGGAAATTTTGTCATCTTTTCTTGTATATATTTTCTTCTATCATTTATGTTGCCTCCAACAATTATACTAGTGGAATTAATAATACGTGTGTTCCTTTTTACCTTTTTGTTAGACACCCCATGAAATTGCTTGCTCGATCTTAGTGTAATGTAATACATACTGCAGTGGCTAGATCATTGAAAATTAAACTTGTTTGCCTACTTTAATTTCAGCTGAGATGGATCTCGAGCACGTGGAGGGGGAGCGAGCTAGGACTGAGAACAACACGAGCCGGCAGGTCACCCTCTGCAACGTCCTCCTCAAGAAGGGCGTATGTATGAGCTCTCTGCGGCTGCTGTCGTCTGCAACGCTTTAGTGGTCCGGCCTGATCACCGTCTTCTTCTCCAGCTAGCCGCGGCGCCGCGTTCACGAGTGCGCCAACAACAGGTGCGTGCACCAGCCCTTAATGTGAGATGGATGGATGCATGGATATTCTTTGCATCTTGGTAGCCTGTGGTGGATGATTGATTCTCTTTTAGCATGTCATTAATTAATGTTTCATGCTCAAGTGTTATCGACTTGCTGTTGCCTCACAAATGATTAAGGAAACTTCAAATCTGCTTGCTAAAAACATCACCGTCATATAAACTCGATAGTTATTTATGTCACTGTTATAGTTAATTATATATATAGCTGTTGCTTCAATTCTATATATGTCAAGAACATGCATGTTACATGTAAATTAGCATGCATATATAACACGTACTGGAATAACATGTAGTCCTTTGTCCTTATCAAGAGTAGCATATATATATAAACTTGCTTAGTATGCACATTAATTTGTTACAAGTAGTCCTTTTGGAATTCGCATGCATAACCAAAACACAAATAAATGCAGATTTCGACAAGAAAATGACATGGCAACCTGGATTTGCACTACTCACTCTCAAATTTCAAGAATTCAAAGAAGATGAAGAGTACTTTGGACATGCCTTACCTGTGGTCTGGATGAGAGTGTTGAACTTGCCATCGATCTTGAAAGAATATGTCATTTTGTGGGCAATAGGAACTCTTTTTGGTGTCACTCAAGATGTGGATATGGTGACATCGAGAGCAAATAGTTTTGGGCGTTTTGCTGTGGCAGTTCTAGAGCCCGAAGCCATCCCAACAAAGCTTGATGTTATCATAGGTAACAGATATTTTCAGTTGATCTTCCAAGTGGAGCCATATCTTCCGAATGTGGGGCTTCAGAGCATTTGGAGTAACCAGAGTGGTGAAAATGATGGTTCTGGGGCAGCGAAGGATGTAGAGATGAAGGAGAATAATGGGGGCACCTTTTTATCAGAAGCAAGTGAGGGTAATGTCGAAAACTCTAGTATATTTGGTAAGGATACAAAAGCACCTGAGGCACAGATGAATACAGATCTCTCGGAGGATGATTTGCTTGGTGAGGACATTGGCCTAAGTGAGGCAGCACGTAATTTTGTAGGAGTCAAAAAGGCCCACTCGGTGGACGTTAGGAGGGCAGCGGCACGTTCCTCATCAGCATCAGCTCGTATGTTGCAACATTCTTCACAGCCAGTTAGGACGGACGGGAAGCCAGGGACATCGGCCGTGGTGGCAGCAGGTGTGGCGGCTGGCTCCTCGGGTCAAGTGCAGCAGTCCATAATGGGGATGATGGCCCAGACCGGAGGTGCAAATCATAACTTAGGGAAGATGTCCATATCAGCTACTGAGGATGGTGTTCTTGATCAACAGGAAATTTTCAACCAACCTTTTAGTGCGAATGATGATGAACAGATGGAGGTTTCGGTGGGACAACTTGATGGGGCTACAGAAGGAAAGGTTGCTGATGGTGCGCAACACCTTGGTGCTCTTCTCGATGCCATCATTGAGGCTGGGGTCTCAGCAGATGGTGGTTCAAAAAAAGAATGGGGAAGTGTAATGACGATGGCTATATTGTCAGATGGAGAGCTTACTCCAGTGCGGCGCAGCAAGCGGAATGCAGATGTGGTGAATGTAGACTCTCTTCAGAAGGCGGAGAAAAGAGTGGCTTTCAAAAATCTCAAGGAAACCCAAGGTGAGTCATTTGTAAATTCAATTTATTCTTTTTCTAACGACCATATTAAGAAGAACTTAGAGGAAGTGGGCATTAGTTTGGGTGATAAAGAAAATTTAATTCTCAAGTCGGTAGCTTTAATCAAAGATGTTGAGAGAGATAGATCCAAACCTTCTAATCTTTTAAACATGAATGAGAATGAAAATGATATTGAGGAGGATGAGATCGATCCTGACATCTCCACTCTAAGTCGACTCTGTGGCGGCTTAATGGAGGAGGTGATGGACGATAATAATGCGGACCTTGATGGGGCACATGTAGACGTGCCTATCAAGGTGGCAAAGAATAAAAAGAAAAAGAAGTCCCTCAATAAGATTTCAGTTGCAAAGAAAAAATTGTGTTCTAATGAAAGGCCTATTCTGGAATTGTAGAGGGTTGCGAGATTTAGCTAAACACACCTTCTTACATGATGTGGCCGAGGATAATAAACTTGATTTCATAGCTCTATCAGAAACCAACAAAAGTAGTTTTTCGACTCAGTGTCTGGAAAATTTTTGTGCGGGTGCTGATTTTGTTTGGCATTGGCAGAACCCTCGGGGTATGTCCGGGGGATGCTAATGGGGATAAATCAAGGTTTTTTTGAGATAGAGAATATTGTCGATGGAGATTACTTTATTAAGTTTGTCTTGAAAAATAAAGGAGATGGTTTCCGTTGGGCCCTTTTATCTGTATATAGGGCAGCACAAGAGGAACACAAAGAATTTTTTTTATCAGAGTTAGTACGAGCCTGTACTAGTTGTGGGGATCTACCTTTTTTGGTAGGGGGAGATTTTAATATTATCAGGAATCCATCCGAAAAAAACAATTCAAGATTTAATAATAAATGGCCACTTTTGTTTAATGCCATTATTGAAACTTTAAATTTAAGAGAGTTAGAGATGACGGGAAGAAAATATACATGGGCTAATTATGCAGAGGTGCCTACTTATGAAAAGTTAGACCGTATTTTGGTAACAACAGATTGGGAGCAAAAATTTCCGTTAGCTTCCGTTCAGGCTCTCACCCGAGAAATCTCAGATCACACACCACTCTTGCTAGATGGGGGGAACCTTCTCATAGAGGAAATGCTAGGAATTTCAAATTTGAACTAGGATGGCTAACTAGAGATGGTTTCTTTGACCTGGTGAAGGAGGTTTGGGAATCTGAGAATAGGGGGCGGTCACCCATAGAACGGTGGCAAAATAAAATAAGAAGGTTGCAACGTTTTCTTAGAGGATGGGTGAGGAATTTAGTTTCACAAAAAAAAACCACAAATCTAATCTTTTAACCAAGATAGATGCTTTAGATAGAGAGGGCAGAAACATGCATTTTGTCACCGGAAGAGGGAAATCTTAGATTTTATCTCAAAGGGCAGTTAACTAAGTTGCTAAGAGAAGAGGAGATTTACTGGCTCCAACGATCAAAAGCAACAAGGTTATTACAAGGGGATAATAATACTAAGTATTTTCACTTGGTGGCAAATGGGAGGCATAGGAAAACAAAAATTGTACAGTTAGAACAGGAACAAGGGATTATTGTTGGAGATGTGAATTTAGAAAATTTTATAACTGAATACTATAAAGGACTGTTTGGACCTCATATACAAGATTCTTTCTCAATGGACGAGACCTTGAGGTATGACATACCCCAAGTATCAGAGGAGGAGAATCAAGTATTGATGGCTCCTTTCAGTGAGGAGGAGATTAAAATGGCAATCTTCGACATGGAACATAATAAGGCACCAGGTCCGGACGGCTTTCCTGCTGAATTCAATCAATTCTTTTGGGAGATTGTGAAACCAGATTTGATGAGCCTTTTTTATGATTTCCATGCTGGGAGATTACCTGTTCATAGCCTAAACTTTGGAGTACTTACTTTATTACCAAAGGTTTCTGATGCGGCCAGAATTGAGCAATACAGGCCAATTTGCCTCTTAAATGTGAGTTTTATGTTTTTTACAAAAGTATTAAATAATAGATTATTGAAAGTGGCGGATAAACTAATAGGACCATCTCAGACGGCTTTCATCCCTGGCCGCTATATAATGGAAGGTGTTGTGGTCTTGCATGGTGTCATTTTAAAATTAGACTTTGAAAAGGCTTATGATAAACTAAAATGGCCTTTCATTCAGCAAGTTCTTAGAATGAAAGGGTTCTCTCCAACTTGGTGTGATTGGATTTCAAAAGTCATCTCTAGAGGGAGTGTTGCGGTAAAAGTCAATGATAAGATAGGCCATTATTTTCAAACAAGGAAAGGGGTGCGTCAAGGGGATCCCTTATCGCCGATCTTGTTTAATATAGTGGTAGACATGTTAGCTATCCTTATTTCAAGAGCTAAAGAGGCTGAACAAACCAAAGGGGTGGTTCCACATTTGGTAGATGGGGGACTATCAATCCTTCAGTATGCAGATGATACTATTATTTTTCTGGATGGTGATCTAGAGAGGGCCAAAAACATGAAGCTTTTGCTCCGTGCTTTTTGAACATTTATCAGGACTCAAGATTAACTTCCATAAAAGTGAATTATTCTGCTATGGTGCGGCCAAAGTCAATCAAACTAAATATGCACAAATTTTTGGGTGTAATGCAGGATCGTTCCCGTTTAGATACCTAGGAATTCCTATGCACCATAGAAAACTCTTGAATAAGGATTGGAAACATGTGGAAGAGAGATTCGAAAAAAAGACTCAATTGCTGGAGGAGTAAAATGTTGTCAGTAGGGGGGCGGCTTGTGTTAATTAATTCTGTTTTAAGTAGTCTCCCCATGTTCATGCTATCCTTTTTTGAGATTCTGAGAGGGGTTTTAAAGAAATTAGACTACTATAGATCACGATTTTTCTGGCAGAGTGATGAACATAAGAAAAAATATAGATTGACTAAGTGGAATGTTGTTTGCACACCAAAAGACCAAGTGGGAGTTCTTAACTTAGAGGTTCACAATAAGTGCCTACTAAGCAAATGGTTGTTTAAACTTTTGAATGAAGGCGGCGTTTGGCAACAATTGCTTAGGAATAAATATCTAAGGGATAAAAGTTTGACACAGGTTCAATACATGCCTGGGGATTCTCAGTTTTGGGCTGGCCTTATGAAGGTCAAAAGGGAGTTTCTCTCGTGGGGCAAGTTTGAGCTAGGTGATGGGTCTCAAGTGCGATTTTGGGAGGACTCGTGGATAAGATCGCGTCCACTGAAGTCGCTCTTTCCCACACTTTATAACATTGTGAGAAGGAAAAATGCATCTGTAAACTCAGTGTTGTCCACGACACCGTTGAATGTAGCCTTTAGGAGGTCTCTGGTGGGTGCTAATTTGCAAGCATGGTATAATGTGGTAGCTATGGTAGCAAATGTTCATCTAACAAATCAGAGAGACTGCTTTATGTGGGGGTTACATCAGAATGGAGCATTTTTTGTCAAGTCGATGTATAGAGCTTTATTAGGAACAGAAGCCATACCTTATAACACTTTCATCTGGAAACTTAAATTACCTATAAAAATCAAAGTCTTTATGTGGTACTTGTACAAGGGAGTAATTCTAACTAAAGATAATTTAGTAAGACGATAGTGGAAAGGAGACCAGAAGTGTTGTTTTTGTTCTTCGGATGAGTCTATACAACATCTTCTTTTTGACTGTCACTTTGCTAAGTTCTTTTGGAGAATTATTCAGATCTCTTTTAATCTTTTACCACCAACCAGTGTTCATAACATGTTTACAGGCTGGTTGAATGGGATAGATAAGAAACTAAAATCTCAGAGTCTTGTAGGTGCAAGTGCAATTTGTTGGGTGATTTGGTTAACCAGAAATGACGTGGTGTTTGATAAAGTTGCAGCACCATCTTATTTGCAGGTTATCTTCAGGGCGACTTACTGGATCAGGTTTTGGTCTTTGCTTCAGAAGGAGGGGGACCGCCTTTTTGTGATGATGGGATGCAGAACCATTGAAACAATTGCGATGGAAGTGTTTACAAGACATGGTTGGAACTTTAGAAATAGGCTTGCTTTCTAGTAGTGGTGTTGATCATTTCTCTTTGATGCCACAACGCTTTGTGTTTAGGATTCCCTGAAACTTTTTGTTTCCGTGTGTAATAAGGAACAGCCATATGCATTAATCGATGCAGAAGCTGGGATATTAATATATTCCCTTTTCTAAAAAATTAAATTTATAAAAGAATGGTTTTTATTCAGTTTATTTGTATACCACTCAGTGTACTTGCAGATATATGTGTGTGTATTATATATGTATTATGTATATATATAAGGACACTATGTTTTCTAGTTTTAGCTATTAAAATTACTTGTTTACTGGTATTAATTAGCCTGGCCGGTCTACTTTTATAGTGATAGGAAAATGAAGTTGCTGCTTCTGATTGCTATCTTCCTGGGGACACACCTGGCACCAGTAAGCTCCAGTAGCACGGCTGCAGCATTCTGCTGCGCAGGGGGGCGGGGGGTTGGGGGGGATTTCACCCCGAGCAGCACATCACTAGACAAGCTAGCAGCAGAGGTGCCCAAGAAGGTGGCCTCCTCCCTTTTGTTGTTTGTTGGTTCCCATACCTATCACACCCGGTTTTAAGAACAAAACCAGGTATACACCATATATGAGCCCAGGAAGTCAAATCTCACATATAGTTACAAATAAAGGGTAATATCGAAAGACAATGCATATATATAACGTATATAAAACAAAAGAACATAACCTTAAGGAGCAGACAGCGGGAAGACACTCCGATCTTCAGATGGAGACTCCAACTTCACAGGGACAACTGACTGGTTGATCACAAGCCTAACTTCTCCAACTCTTGCAGTCTGGTACCCATCCGGGATTTTTCTAAAGTGTTGAAAAGTAAAGCAAGCATAAGTACATCTCGTCCTTAACAAATGTAACATGGGGTTGATGAGGCTCAAAAAGGCTGACACTGGTTAACTGCATTAGCTTTTAATTTTTCACAATTTTAGCATTAGGTAAACGTATGTTATGCTTAAACCCAGATAAACCATATGATCACATTAATTCCAACATCATCATGATATCATTCACATAACCAGTATTAAACATTAATTAACCATTTAACCAGCTTTTCTGTGAGTTTTCTGGGCCACTCGTAACCGTGAGCACGGCTGATATATCAGTTTTACACTCTGCATAGGTTGTACACTTTACCCGATGAGTCATGATACTCATATGCCAGGCCTTTTCACACTTCCGAGGTGTGCGGCAGGGTTCACTGCGCAGCCTTTCAAAGGTTCGTCTAACAAGTTAGGGCCGCTAGGTCTTAAGGCAAGGGGATGTAGAACCCTCCTTCTAGGTGGCAGAATAACACGCAGCCTATACACACGTGGACAGAAGCCGCACTATACCCGTCTCGGCAAGCACCTTATGCGCCCTTTCAGGTAACCACTAACAAGCTAGAAAAGGTCCTCATACTGAGCTAAGGTTAGAGCCATATAACCCATATGGTTGCACTGTAAGTCCCGGCTTTTGCTGACACATAGGCAAGTTTTAAATCATCTTTACATAAGTCATAATCATTAGTCATTAATCATGAATCATTAATCAGTGATCGGATCATGTCGGTTTAAGTTGAGCACTAGCAATATACTACCCAAATGCAAAACATCCCATAAGTGACAAGGTAATGGATAACAAGAACTAGGTAATCCTTCACGGCAAATCAAATTAGACACATGTAATATGAATTAAGTGATTACGGTGAATAGGTAGCAAGGATGGTCCCATGCTATACTTGCCTTAAACTCAAGATCCTTCTTCTGTTGGCTTGTAGTCTTCTGAAGGTTGACTCTTGATCACGAACTTCTTCTTGATCACCAACGTATAACTCACCGACTAGACATACGATCACGGAACACCAGACATACATTCAATACCAACCATGCAAAGCAAACATAACCTATGATTAGAACAATTGATCAATCATAAGAAAATAACATAAAGAGTTTTGAAAACTAATCTACCGTTTGCTACGATCACACAGACGCGAAGATCACGCTAATCGGAGATGAAACGAAAAAAATATGAACTAAGCAAGATTAAAGACACTAATTACTAGATTAGATTAAACACAAATTTTAATTACAGAAAACAGTAGTTAAAATTATATGGTTAGAAAGATATTTTTGAAACGAACCTAATGCAAGTTGAACGGTTCAAAACGGAGTTAAAACAAAGAAGTTATGAGCTTTTGAAATCAGTGGCAAAACTGTAGTTAATTCAAATCTGAATTTGCAAACTTAAATAAATAAAACGAAATTTCAGATCGGCTGGACTACAGCTCATTTAGAGGAAAGAACAAGGGCGTGGATGGAAGTTTTCACAGACTCATCGCACAGTGCAAGGTGGAGCGCGGGTTGAGATCATAAAAGTTGTAAGGTCCTTATTGAAAAACAGGCAACGAAGGGGTATGCACGATCGGTGGCCGTTGGATCAAAGATGGATGCACAGATTAGTCCTAGGGGAGGTGGCGGCGCTGGTCGTCGGAACAGGGCAGGAAGCGGCGGCTTGCGGCGGTGCCATTGCCGGAGCAGAGCGGCGCTTGCTCGGGATTGCCCGTTAGGGCGGTAGAGACCTAGGGAATAGGTGCAAACGAACCGTAAGCTCGATTCAGACTCACCTGACACAAGGACGATGGCAGAGGTGGCTGGGTATCAATGGATTTCACGGCGGAGCGGAGGCAGCGGCTCTGCAAACGACGGTGAGGTCGGTTAGGCCAAAACAGCGAAGAAAGTGAAGGGGGAAAGGGTTCAGCGGCTTCGGAAACTCGACGCAGAGACTCGGGTAACCTTCGTGGCGACTGTAAAGCGCTAGAGAGTGAGGACGACGATGATGATGGTTCGGCGGATCTGGAAGCTTAGCGGTAGGGCGATTTAGGGCACGAGAACGAGAGCTGGTGGGATGATGGAAGGCGGCGAGTACCGGGGGGGGGGGTTTATGGGGGCCTTGGCTTGACCGGGAAGGCAAGCCAGAGGGCGTGAGTGCGGCGGATACGAGCTCGGACTCACATCCGAGTTGCGGTCGGGAGGAGGGAGACGACGCTGGCGAGTAGGACCTGCGCGTCAGAGAGAGAGAGGGAGAGAGCAGGCGCTCGCTGCTTGCGGACCGCTTGGCTGGGCTCGGCCCAGTGCGAACGGAGGCGAGCGCAGAGGGGAAAAAGGCCCCGGGGAAAGGGCCTTCGGGCCAGTTGCTGCAGGGGAGAGAGGAAGAAGGGTTTTTGCTCTTTTCTTTTTTTTTATTTCAAAACCTTTTCAGAGCATTTTCAAACCAAATTTGAAGCTTTTTGAACTTTTGATTTGAAACTTTGGAGAAAAAAAATAAGTTTTGAAATTCTTTTGACTTTTCCAAATTTTTTTTTAACAAAAAGTCTTTATTTTCAAACCCATTTCTATGAAATTCATTTTAAAATTGTTTCCAAACTATTTTGAACTCAATTTGAATTTTAACCAAAACCACACACCACAAAAACTCAAATGCTCCAACATGAATGCACAAACATGTTTCTAAACCCTAGGATAAATTTTAATTTAGAGAAAAAATTTATTTCCCTATATTTTACGAGCACAAAAATTCATAAATAAAACATTTGAACTCTAATTTCAGAAATGAAAATTTCAGGATGTGACAATAACGGGGAGGTCCATGCACTTGCAGAGCAGTGGCGGAGCCAGAAATTATAAAGATGATTTGATTGTCTAGCTATACTTTGAATGACTTTATTATCTACTCCATCTATCCGACAAAAATTATCACTATGAGATTCATTTTATTTAAACATTTTTAAATTCAACTAGATTTATTTGTAGAAAATATTAGTCAATAATAAGAATATTTAGTATCTCTGAATAGGTTTATTATGAAAATATATCCAACAATCTAGATAGTGATACTAATTATGTATTATAAATACTAATATTTTTTTCTTTTATACATTTGATCAGGATTGGAAATATTTGATTTCTAAGAAAGTGAGAATAATATTTTTTGTTGGATAGAGTATAAGATATTAATAGATTATATGACTATAATTTTGTTATATTCTACCTCTCAACATAAATAAAAATTATAATTTTATAGTGGTAAAAAAATTTATTGTGAAATGTTAGGGGGGCATGTCCCCCCTTGGCTCCGCCACTGTTGCACAGTGCCGCAGGGACTCTAGCGCCTCAGCTTGCAAAAGGTGCACTGCCGGAGATGCAGGGAAGACTCTATGTGAGTTCAGACAAGGTGGAGTGGTTTTTCGTGAGGTGTGCACCGTGGTGTATTATCAGAAGGAGTTGGTCCAATATCCGACGGGCAACGAGTTGGACGTGATGGCCTTAAAAATGAGTTCTCACCGGTCATTCTTTAGAGTGCCCCCTTCAACACCTCAGTTCGCGAGCTGGCAAAAGCTGTGGCACTAAGAATAGCTTTCTCACATGCTCGTTTTGGAACAGGAAAGAAAGAGATGGATCAAGAACAATATAGATTGGGACTTTACCCCTAGGTTAGTGCCTGCCCATCATGTCAGTTGAAGACTGTGCAGAATGCCTCGAAGATTTAGTTTACGCAATAGATACTGTTACAGACATGCATGACAGAAGGGGGAGTCGCAAAGGTGTGGTGCAACTATCGGTTCACGCTACACAAGTTGTTTCGAGGTAGACCGGCGCTAGACATTCCAACAGAGGGTGAGACTATTCTGAACAGATTTGTTTTTTTAACTTAGATTCTAAACTTTTACTAACATAGAGGTCGGGTTGCCACAAAAGAGAGGGAAGAAGCACTAGAACGACCACAACACGACCACATCATGGGCTCTAATTGCAGTTTTGTTGACCTTTTGCTACTATGAGTAGTAGGAGGGCTTGTCTACCGGTGGAGGAATTGGAACTAGCATAAAAGTCCACCATAGATACACACTGAAGACGAGCTGAAGCTGTTTGGAGGTTGATAAAGCCCCTCCTAACATTTTTTTCTAGATCCGCCACTGGTCCTTGGGTAAGATTCTTTTAGCTATATTATTCAAATTCATCTACCTACATATATTATGTCCAAATTTTAATCGTCTAACTTATTTCATATTTTTCACGTAAATAAGTTCTACACTCATATCTTATTTTGGTTGTGGAGATTTTTTTAAAAAAAAACATAATTTTTATTTATTAGAATATTTTAGAATTTTCTGGATACTCTAACTTTTTTCTCGAGCTAAGTTTGATTTCTGGAAACTAATAAATATATTTTGTGTGAGAAACGTTCGTACTTTTTACATGTATTTTAGGATTTAAGACGTTATTCTTTCAGTGGTGGGCGACATGACCAATGATAGCAAAGCTATGTGGCAATTTCAAAAAATTTAAACTTTTTTGATTATCAGTGGTGACTGTCTTATTATTTCGAAGGTGTTTATAAAGATGATTTGATTATCTAGCTATACTTTGAATCACTTTATTATCTACTCCATTTATCCTACAAAAATTATCACTATGAGATTCATTTTATTTAATCATTTTTAAATTCAACAAGATTTATTTGTAGAAAATATTAGTCAATATTAAGAATATTTAGTATCTCTGAATAGGTTTATTATCAAAATATATCCAACGATCTGGCTAGTGATACTGATTATGTATTATGAATACTAATATTTTTTCTTTTATACATTTGATCAGGATTGGGAATATTTGATTTCTAAGAAAGTGAGAATAATATTTTTTGTTGGATAGAGTATAAGATATTAATAGATTATATGACTATAATTTTGTTATATTCTACCTCTCAACATAAATAAAAATTATAATATTATAGTGGTAAAAAAATTTATTGTGAAATGTTAGTGGGGCATGGCCCCCCTTGGCTCCGCCACTGTTGCACAGTGCCGCAGGGACTCTAGCGCCTCAGCTTGCAAAAGGTGCACTGCCGGAGATGCAGGGAAGACTCTATGTGAGTTCAGACAAGGTGGAGTGGTTTTTCGTGAGGTGTGCACCGTGGCGTATTATCAGAAGGAGTTGGTCCAATATCCGACGGGCAACGAGTTGGACGTGATGGCTTAAAAAATGAGTTCTCACCGGTCATTCTTTAGAGTGCCCCCTTCAACACCTCAGTTCGCGAGCTGGCAAAAGCTGTGGCACTAAGAATAGCTTTCTCTCCTACTCGTTTTGTAACAGGACAGAAAGAGATGGATCAAGAACAATATAGATTGGGACTTCACCCCTAGGTTAGTGCCTGCCCATCCTGTTAGTTGAAGACTGTGCAGAATGCCTCGAAGATTTAGTTTACGCAATAGATACTGTTACAGACATGCATGACAGAAGGGGGAGTCGCAAAGGTGTGGTGCAACTATCGGTTCACGCTACACAAGTTGTTTCGAGGTAGACCGGCGCTAGACATTCCAACAGAGGGTGAGACTATTCTGAACAGATTTGTTTTTTTAACTTAGATTCTAAACTTTTACTAACATAGAGGCCGGGTTGCCACAAAAGAGAGGGAAGAAGCACTAGAACGACCACAACACGACCACATCATGGGCTCTAATTGCAGTTTTGTTGACCTTTTGCTACTATGAGTAGTAGGAGGGCTTGTCTACTGGTGGAGGAATTGGAACTAGCATAAAAGTTGTTGGTAACACACTTGCCCAACCTCCGCACTCGTGCAAGGGAGTGGCGAAGGTGGCCAATTGTCAGAACTGAGCTGAACTAAAAATGCAGCAAGAACGAGAACTAGCGCGAAGGTTTTAAGGAGGCGAGGAGAAAGTTTAAGGAAGCGAGAACAGTGCGTTTGTGACTCTATTCCCCAAAAACGTACCCACTTACACTGTTCACCCCCTGGTATTTATAGGGAGTACCAAGGGACACGGGTTTAATTACAAAAGGGTACAGAAAAGATTCCTCGACTCCACGCAGGGAGGAAGGGCAAAACCGTCAAAACACAGCTGAGGCGGAAACCCTAGCTAGTCTTCCTCCTGCCCGCCGCCACCTGGTTCTGTTCACCTCCGAGAGAAGAAAGTAGATTTGACCTTCGACTTTGCTTGCCCTCGGGCTAGCACTCCTTCGCCGCTTGCCAGGGCCCAACACTTCAGACGGGATGGCTTCGGTAGGTCAGCGAGGGTCGCCTACTGCGTTCGTGTCACGCCTTAACCTGCGAGGAGTGCAACAAAGCATCGAGGGTCGGACCTTCGTCTGGAGGTCAGGAAAACGATCCCGAAGGGGAGAAAGGTCTCGCGAGGATATGTTGATCACGCGAGGGTTGTTTCTGGCACCAGCCCGCGCGGCGCCACTGCCGAGGGTCATTTCCCCCAACAGTAGCCCCTCGTTGCCTTGGATCTAAAGAACAGAATTTAGGCCCAAGCAGCGCTCTTCGACGGGAAATGCAAGGAGACCCTTGGCAGCGACGCCCGCGGCTGTGGGCTGGGCCGTTGTACTGTTGTTTGTACTGTTGAAGCCCGTTTCGTTTTTTGTGTCGTGTTTCTCGGTTGTCGTGCTGACTTTGTCGGGTGGGTGAGCCCGCGTCTTGGCCTATAAATAGGAGGGGTAGGTGGGGGGAACTGAGCTCGTGCCCTCCTTTGCCCTAGCCAAACTGCTGCAGCGCATTTCTTGTTGCGAAGGTTGCATTTGTCTAGCTTCGAGGGTTGTTAGTTTGGTGTTTGGCTAGGTTTCCGTTTTGAGCGATGGCGAGGTCCAAGCAAACCGCTCGTGCTGCTTCTCCCGCTGCTGTGGATGAAGGGGTGAATTTCAATTTCGGGCTCAGTCGGGTTTGTGCCACGGAGGTAGCGGCTTACGTTAAGCGGGGCTGGATCGAAGAAGGGAAGGCGAGGACAAGCTCTGGTGAAACTGTACCGAAGCCCGACGTTGGCGAAGTTGTCATTTTTGAGGAGTTTTTCGAAGCTGGCCTGCACTTTCCTGCTGATTCCTTTGTGAATTCGGTTCTGCAAAGGTTCAATCTGAAATTCCATCAACTCACACCTTCGTGCTTTTCGAAGATGTCAGTGTATGTTTGGGCGTGTCGCTCGCAGGGCGTTGTGCCTCGTCTCGAAGGTTTTGTTCGGACCCACCGTGTCCATATGCAACCTCGCAAAATAGTGGAGTGCGAGGGTAAGACCAGTCTGGGACAGTTTGCGGTGTACATGTTTTGCCACCGCGCCGGGTCGGAGTTGCCGGTACAGGCTCAGAAGAACCAATGGAGCAGCGGATGGCAAGAGTTTTGGTTTTACTACAAGCTTGATGAGGCACCCGAGCTGGCGGCGAGCTTCCGCTTATCGGCGATGTGAGCGCCGAAGCTAAGATGGGCGCCGAGGCTCACGCCGCGGTAGATTGTCTAAGGGTGGTTGCGCGTTCACAGTGCGCACGCGACTTGGTCGAGGAATACTACTGTGCCAAGGCGTGGCCCCTCATTCGGAGGCAGATCTGGTTCCCGGTTGAAGACGACCCGAAGTACGAGGGTAGGGGACTGAAGAAACCGAAGCTTGATCTGAATAGGATTTGGGATAATGTCTTCAAGAAATTTCCCAAACGTCAGGATGGTGTCGAAGCTATCTACAAACGAGTCCAGCAGAGAACTGAAGACCTCGTTGGGAAACTCTCCACCTTGGAGATTAAGGCTATCCACAGCTCGGTGGGAAGCGGAGGTCGTGTTAACAGGCTTTTTGATATTCTCGGGATCCAGTACGAGGACTGGCCCGCCCCTTCGAGTGATGATGCGCCGAAGAAAAAGAGGAAACGTGCAGCCACCGAGGAGAGGGATGCTATCTCACGGCCGAAGAGGGGCCGTGGTCGAGGGCGTGGTGGCGCCAGCGGCCGAGTTAAAACACATGCGACGAAGGTCGCTGTAGGTTCAAGCTCCGCCGGTGCTACCTCTTCTTCGGCCATTGTTTCGTCGATAAGTGGCCGAGGTGTAGCGAGGGTCGGAGGACGGGTGCCCCGCGTCGGTGGCATCAGTGCTCTTATTTAGATTTCGGATGACGAGGACGTCTCCGACGACGACGAGGGGGAAGAAGGTGAGAAGGTGGCCGATAAGGAGGCTGAGACCGAGGGAGAAACGACTGATGAGGAGAGTGATACTTCTAGCAGCGGTGGTAATTCCGATGTTGATGTTTCTGTTGGTGACGAGCGCGGGAAAGGGGTTGTCTCGTCGAGTGGTGGCGCTGCAACCACCCGAAGTATTGACGATATTCTGCGGGACTTTGAGCCCGAGAGTCCGGAGCGTTGGGCGGTACCCGAGTACGGGGGGTCCCATATTTGGGTAAATGGCGTTGAGGTGTTTGGAGGCCTCGAGTCAGATAAGATTCCGGGCAAAAGGCCTTATGGCGAAGCTGGCCAGAATGCCTTGCCCTATTATGCCAGCAAGATTGGAGTCACCGATCCGGCCACGGAGCTTTACACTAGTCCTGACCTTCGAGAGTGCCATTTGCAGTGCGCTCCGGAGGAAAGGCATTTTCTTGGCCGAATTTTTGGTAAAGTTTGTGTGCCAGAGGCGGAGCTTCGATTAACAAACCAGCCATTGGGTGAACTGCAGGATGACATAGATGTTAAGCTGGCTGAGTTGATGCTTCTTAGCCGTTCTGCGCGCCGAAGGGTAGGTTACAACCATGATTATATGTGGACGCAGTTGGCGAAGGTTGAGAAAGAAAATAAAGACCTCCGGCGGATTTTGGAAAATAAGGAGGTCGAGCTTAAGGCAGCCTTGGAGAAGGTTAAAAAATCTCGGGAGGAGGCTCAAGAAGTTGCAAGCAGTAATGCTGAGCTTCTGGCTGCTTGTCGTCAGAAAGACAAAGACTTGTTGTCGGCGAATGGTCATGTAAATGAGCTGTCCTCGGAGGTGGCTTCGCAAACCGAGGCATGGTTGGAAAGTATGAGGAAGATAAAGAATAAAGTTGACTCGTGCTTGACTGAAGCTGGTGGTTCTGCTGGGGAGCCATTGCCTGCCGCTAATGCTGAGGCGTTCGAGGGTTGGCTCGCTAACGAGCTTGACGTTTTCAGCTCGCTAGTTGAGAACGCGGTCGACTTTGGCTGTTACGCCGGAGCCTTGGCCATGGCCGGCACCTTTCGACAGGTGGACTGTGAGCACCTCCGGAAAGTCAAGAAACCCAATCATGTGTTCCCGACGGTTGATGCGGTGCGTCAGATGAAGGTCGGAGACGCCGAGGTTCGAAACTGTGCGATGCGTTTGCTTCGCAGGTTTTGGATTGCCGGTGGAGGCCGAGTTCTTGCTTTCGAGGAGGCTGCCGAGGCTACTCGCCATGTTAGTGTTATTGGAGAGTTTTTTGGTTTTGGTTCTGCTTTGATGGTTAAGGAGTTATTGCTTTTATTTCTACCTGCAGGCTCGGAGAGAAGCGCTACCTTCGCCGCACGCGACTGTCGATGTTGTCGGGTGCTCCGACTCTGTTCCTGCGCCTGGTTTTGCCGAGATTCCTCCTGTGGAAGAGGTACCTTCGGCTGGGGATGCTTTGATGGCCGAGGAGGCTACCGTGGAAGAGGCGGCGATTGAGAAGGTACCAGAGAGACCCGAAGTTACCGCTGATGAAGGTTTGGATGTTGCCGCTACCGAAGCTGTAGCGGATCAGCAGGGGGGTTGTGGGCAGGTGTGAAAAACTTAGGACTGATTTTGGACGCGGGGGTTGTTTTGTAATATGTGTGGTGGTTGAAGTGACTTGATGATACTGAGATGTTTTTTTAACTTTGTTGAAAATGCAGGTTCCTGATGGAACCGTGCTAGAAGTATTCGATGTGACGCCTCTGACGCTTAATTATCAAGATACTTTTATAACTGGTGAATCGTGGACTCGGGCTAAGCTAAAACATCCTTCGCTGGCTTTCGAACGCTTTTGGTGGTCGAAAGTGCGAAGGTACGATTTAAAGAATAGCAGGTCGAGCCGTTTTTGGCGCGAAGCGGACTATACTGATCGGCAGGCCGCCCGTTATTTGTTTGGTTCTTCTTCGTCCTCGCAACCTGTTTTTGACGATGATATTGATGAGAATACAGCTTTAGACTACTTGTTTGGACGGAGCAAACTTGATGTGGGTTCGGATGGATCACTTGTGATTCCGAAGGAAGAACCTTTGGAAATTAGTGAGGTAGGGCGTAGATACATGTATAGGGCGAGGGTTTTGCCCGGGGAGCTGCCAATTGTTCCTGCAGCTCCTTTGTTGTGGGGGCCATTGTCCCAGTAGAAGCAGGATTAGAGGGCGACTACGAAGGTCATGAAGGTGTAATGTTACTTGAAGGAGGTGATGGTGCTTTGTAATTTTGTGGCTTTTTAATGGTTTGTTTTTTGTCGTTGTGAGGCTGTTTTGTAAAAGGACGTGAGCACTGTTTACCTGTTGGTGATGGATTTGAGTCTTGGTTGGATCTAAGCGAGGCTCGTCTACTGCGTGGCCTTTTTTGGTGGTGTTGTTTGTTGATTGACAAGGCTCGCCCTTTGGTTAGCAAAAGACTTATGAGATTGTTCTTATTCACTGTTTGTAAATTGATTGAAAAAACTACAAGGCTCGAGTAATATTTCATTTGAAAAAAAAACAGCGACGCCCCCTTTTTTCTTTAGCGAGGCTCGCGTAGCGCTCTTGTAAGGTGATTTGTGAAAACAGCGATGCCCCCTTTTTTCTTTAGCGAGGCTCGCGTAGCGCTCTTGTAAGGTGATTTGTGAAAACAGCGACGCTCCCTTTTTTCTTTAGCGAGGCTCGCGTAGCGCTCTTGTAAGGTGATTTGTGAAAACAGCGACGCCCCCTTTTTTCTTTAGCGAGGCTCGCGTAACGCTCTTGTAAGCTGATTTTTTAAAACAGCGACGCCCCCCTTTTTTCTTTTAGCGAGGCTCGCGTAAGGCTCTTGTAAGCTGATTTTTCAAAACAGCGACGCCCCCTTTTTTGTTTTAGCGAGGCTCGCGTAACGCTCTTGTAAGCTGATTTTTGAAAACAGCGACGCCCCCCCTTTTTTCTTTTAGCGAGGCTCGCGTAACGCTCTTGTAAGCTGATTTTTGAAAACAGCGAAGCCCCCCTTTTTTCTTTTAGCGAGGCTCGCGTAACGCTCTTGTAAGCTGATTTTTGAAAACAGCGACGCCCCCCTTTTTTCTTTTAGCGAGGCTCGCGTAACGCTCCTGTAAGCTGATTTTTGAAAACAACGACGCCCCCCTTTTTTCTTTTAGCGCTCTTGTAAGCTGATTTGTGAAAACAGCGATGCCCCCCTTTTTTCTTTTAGCGAGGCTCGCGTAGCGCTTTTTGTTTTGCGTGGGTACTCAGGTGAAGCTTGCCTTGCGAGCCCCGGGCGTTTTTTGCCGGGGTGCTCGACTTTTTGTACTTCGTGCCTCCTCTTGTCTTGGGTGGAGGTGAAGTTTGTCTTTGTGAGCCCCTGTCGTTTTTTCCAGGGTGCTCAACTTTTTGGGACTTCGCGCCACCCCTTGTCTTAGGTGGAAGTGGATTTTTTCTTTGCGAGCCCCTGTCGTTTTTGCCAGGGTGCTCGACTTTTTTGGACTTCGCGCCTCCCCTTATCTTAGGCGGAGGTGAAGTTTGCTTTTGCGAGCCCTTGTCGTTTTTGGCAGGGTGCTCGACTTTTTTGGACTTCGCGCCTCCCCTTATCTTAGGCGGAGGTGAAGTTTGCTTTTGCGAGCCCCTGTCATTTTTGCCAGGGTCCTCGACTTTTTGGGACTTCGCGCCTCCCCTTATCTTAGGCGGAGGTGAAGTTTGCTTTTGCGAGCCCCTGTCGTTTTTGCCAGAGTGCTCGACTTTTTTGGACTTCGCGCCTCCCCTTATCTTAGGCGGAGGTGAAGTTTGCTTTTGCGAGCCCTGTCGTTTTTGCCAGGGTGTTCGACTTTTTGGGACTTCGCGCCTCCCCTTATCTTAGGCGGAGGTGAAGTTTGCTTTTGCGAGCCCCTGTCGTTTTTGCCAGGGTGCTCGACTTTTTTGACTTCGCGCCTCCCCTTATCTTAGGCGGAGGTGAAGTTTGCTTTGGAGAAAAATTTTTTTTTCGAAGCAATCTATGGGGGGTTTTCACACGATTATAGCGCTCTTGTAGAAGAGCTGCTTTTTTCGATGTTTGTTAGTAAAGGTAATAATTTGGAGTTTTACTTTTTACGGGGTTTTAGCCTGTATTAGGATTTGGATGCTGCCTCGTTAAAAAACCTTACGCCCCTTCGTAAGGAAAAAAGTGCAGCTCCTTTGTTTCGTTACTAGCCTGGAAGGAAAAATAGATGAAATAACAAATTACATAATGCGAGGCTCGCTAAGGCTCCGCTATGGGTAGTATTTGCGAAGGTCGTCGACGTTCCAGGTGTGAGGCAGGATGTTGCCTTCGCTGTCGGAGAGATGGAACGAGCCGGGACGGTTGCTCGCTATTAGGTATGGCCCCGTCCATTTTGGCTGAAACTTTCCCCGCCATGCTGGCGTTTTGCTTGCGAATGAGAACGAGGTCTCCTTTCTTTAGTTCTTTGACTCTCACCTTTTGTCTCTCCACTTTTTGGTTTCTTCCTGATACTTGCGAAGGTTGTACACTGCATTGCATCTTGTTTCTTCGAGCAAGTCTTTGTCAAGTAACTGGTTTTGTTCGTCTGTTTCGAGGGTAGTTCTGAGTGATACATGCTTCAACTCTTCTGGTAATACAGCTTCTTCTCCAAACAGGAGCCTGAAGGGTGTGAACTTGGTGGCTCTACATTCCGAGTGTTGTGGGACCAGGTGACGGAGGTTAGCTCTTCCGCCCATTTTCCTTTGGGCCTGCCTTGCAATTTCTTTGATATGGCTTGGAAATTGTTGCGTTGGCTCTTTCGACTAGGCCATTGGATTGAGGGTGCCGGACTGAGGCGAAGCATAGGATTGATCCGATTTGAGCACAAAATTCTTTGAAGACCTCGCTGTCGAATTGAGTGCCATTGTCAAAAACAGTTTGTATTTGGGTACACCCAAACCGGCAAATTATTGCTGCCAGAAAAACTTCTTCACGGTCACGGAGGTGAAATAACAAGCGGTCTAGTCTCAATCCCATTTCCGTGAAGTATTCCACAGCTACTACTGCGTAGCGAAGTTACTGAGCTGTCGGAAGTGACCGACGAGGTCCATTGCCCATCTTTGCAACGGCCATGTTGGGCAATCAGAGTTGTTGGAGCCCCTGGGGCATTTTTGTGCTTTTGCCGTTAGTTGGCAACCCTCGCAACGTTTGACCATGCTTTCTGCGTCTCTTAGCGCTGTCGGCCAGTAGAAACCTTGTCGGAAAGCTTTTCCAACTAATGCCCGTGGGCCGTTGTGAGAACCGCAGATACCTCGTGAATGAGCTTGAATGTCATTCCCTTCGGTCTGTGAGACACATTTGAGCCAAGGCGAGGTTACCGAAGCTTTGAGAAGAATGTTGTCCACAATTTTGTACCCTCGAGCCCTTTGCTTAAGTCTGTTTTCTTCTTCCTTGTTGTCGGGTTCATGCAGCCCTTGATGTAGGCCATGATGGTGCTCTCCAATCTTCGTTTTGGACTGCGTTGATCAGCTTCTTTGTTTTCTCGGACATTTCGAAGGCTGATTGTGTCGCGACTTCATAGAAAACGTCTGGGGTAACTGAATTGTTGTGCTCTTCTTGCCAGGTTGTCTGCTTCGCTGTTATCTGACCTCGGTATTGCTTTCACTGTTATGCCGAGAAAGAAAGATTCTAACCTTCGGACATATTGTAGGTATTTTTGCAGCTCTGTATCTTTCGCTTTATAATTTTTCTCGGTGTGCCCCCGATAACTTGAGAGTCTGTCTGATGACTGCCCTTCGGACCAACGATCGTAGCCTCGAGAGTGCCAGTATCACTGCCTCGTACTCTGCGGAGTTGTTTTGTGCATTTGAAGTTTAGCCTTCTTGCATATCTTGTTTGGACCCAGATGGCGAGACTAGAATGGCCGAGGCCCCTGCACCAGTTGCTCCCCAGGTCCGTCGACGTATACTGTCCAGAATGGGTCTTGTTGATTTCATCCCTGCGGGGTCAGGTGTCACTCAGCTATGAAGTCTGCTAATGCTTGTGATTGATTGCTGTTCTCCCGACGAAGGTTATAGCATAGCTGTTGAGCTCGACTGCCCATTTCGCTATCTGCCAACTGCCTCGTTGTTCTTGAAATGTTTTCGAGGGGTATGCCGAAGGTACATGGATCTCGTAAGCCTGGAAGTATTGCTTTAGTTTTCTTGATGCCATGACCACGGCGTATGCTATCTTTCGAGCTCTGAGTAGTTTTCGCTTGGGACCTTCGAGGGTTTCTGAACGTAGTAGATCGGGGCTTGCTTCTGGTTCTGTTGTTCTCGGTTAACTCTTTGATTAGGACTGCGCTTGCTGCGTGTGGCGAAGCTGCGACATATACAGTAACAGGTCCCCTTTGCTTGGGCTGGTCAAGCCAGTCAGGTTTGTGAGATACTTTTTCAAATCCTCGAAGGCTTTCTGCTGCCGAGGTCCCCAATTGAATGGTGCAGTGCTTCTCGTGTTTCGAAGAAAGGTAACCCTCGCTCGGCGGACCTGGAGATGAATCTGCTAAGTGCTGCTAAGCGTCCTGACAAGCGCTGAGTTGCTTTTCTGTCGTTGGTGGCTCCATATTGATGATGGCATCAATCTTTTCGGGGTTCGCTTCGATCCCCCTTGCTGAAACTATGCAGCCTAGCAATTTTCCTTCGCTGACCCAAAACGCATTTTTCAGGGTTTAATTTGAGTCCGGCGGATCGAAGGTTCCTGAACACTCTTTCCAGTCTGTTATGTGGTTTTCTTTTAGCTCGCTTTGTACGACCAAATCATCGACGTAAGCAGAGATTGCATGTTCGTCTTTGAAAACTTCGGTTGTCATGCTGGCGAAGGTTGACCCTGCGTTTCTGAGGCCTTCTGCCATTCTTCGAAAGCAAAATGTGCCCGAAGGTGTGATGAAACTTGTTTTTTCCTCTCTTCTTCATTCATCCAAATTTGGTGGTACCCTGAAAAGCAGTCGAGGAGAGATAGCATTGGCACCCAGCTGCTCTGTCGACCAAGGTGCTTATCTTAGGTAGAGGGAAATCGTCCTTCAGACAGGCTTTGTTCAGGCATGTGAAATCAACACACATTCTCCATTTCTTGTTCTTTTTCTGACGAGTACCACATTTGAAAGCCATGTTGGATATTTGACCGACGGATGACGCCTGCGTCCAGAAGTCTTTTTACCTCTGCCTTCGCTGCCTCCTTTCTCTCTTCTGACATTTTGCGAAGCTTTTGCTTGACTGGGCGGAAACCCGGTTTGATGTTCAGGCTTGTGCTCGATCAGAGTTCTGCTCACTCCTTTGAGATCCTCCGCAGACCAAGCGAAGTATCAGAGCTTTCTTTGAGGAAACGAATAAGGTGTCCTCTGACTGGGGGTCCAGGTTGGCTGAGATGAACACTTTCCTTTCTGAAATGCCCTCGAAGAGTTGGACTTGCTTAGTCTTTTCTTCGGGTGATACTTTTACTCTGTCAATGCATTCTTCACCTTCGTCGCTGAGGTTTGTGACGCAGGGTTTTGACAAATTGTGGACGTTGCGTTGTCCTGGTGCTACTGTTCCTTCGGCAGCTCTTGCAATGTCTTGATCACCATACACCGCGACGACCCCCTTCGGAGCGGGAAGTTTCATGCATAGGTATGCAGGGTGGATTAATAGCATTGAATGCATTGGTGATGCCTCGGCCGAAAATTGCATTGTAGGTAGAACATGTCGACCACATCGAAGGTTATGTGCTCGGTTTCAGTTCAACTGATCTCCGAAGGTGACGGGTAGAGATATTTTTCCAATAGCTCTTACTTGTTGCCCGCCGAAGCCGTATAGCGGTTGTCAGAGGGTTGCAAAAGGTTTTGTCAAGCTTCATGCTGTCGAAGGTTATGGCGAACAGGATGTCAGCGGAGCTTCCCGTATCGACGAGGATTTTGGTGACTGTCCACCCTGCTAGGTTGGTTTCAATCACCATTGCATCGATGTGAGGGTAATCCCTTAACTTCATGTCGCTGGAATCGAAGGTTATCGGGATGTGAGACCATCAGCCGAACTTGTGCGGTCCTTCGACGGCTACATGGTGTACTCCGGGCATGTTCTTTCTTTTGTTCTTGTTGCCATGGTCTTCGTTGGAGCCTCCGGTGATAGCTAGTATCACCCCGAAGGTTGATGTTTGGTTGTTGATGGTTGTCTGGGTTTGGGCTTCGGGTTTAACTGGTTGTGGGCTCGCAAGGCCGTTATTGGAGGTGGTGCGGTAGAGCGTTGTTCACTTGTTGATTGGTTTGGGGTTGAGGGGTTGTTGGGAAGGTGACAGTGTATGGCGCATTTTGGCATTGAGAAAGGAGGCGGGTTGAAAAGAAGTATGGTTGTAGTGTGGGTGTTGGGAGTAAAAGGGTTGGTGCGAGGGTAAGCCGTAGTTTATGGGTGTAGTGGTAGGGAGGTTGGGTTGGGTTGAAGTTTGGCCTTCTGGTGTGATTGACAGTTCTTTTTTCTGTAGGAGGAGCTCTCCTGGATTCCTGGTACTCTTTTCCTTTGGCGAAGCACTCGCATTGTTTGTTGTGTGCCCCTTTCCTTGGCCACAGAAGTGACAATACATTTTGGCCGGGTCCCTCTGTTGGCTTCTTTGGTCGGACGGGGTTGGAAACCATGTGGATTTTGGTTGCCCAAAGGCTGGGTGCTTCTTCTCTGGTCTTCTTGTGCATTTGTCTTGTTGATTGCTCCCACATTGCTCTGTTCTTGGCGAGGGTTGTTCTCTCTCGCTTGGGCCTCATCTGTGGTTTTTGTTGCGACCTTCGAGCATCGAACTTTGCCCGGAAGTCCATGTCTGCTCTACAGTATCTTTCCATTGTATCATGAAGTTCTTCGATTGTGTTTGCTGGTTTCCTGGCGAACTTTGAGGAACATGGGCCTGGACGCAGACCGCTGAGTGCAGCGAGGATCACAGCTTCGTCGGACATTCCCGGAGTTCTTGCCCTAATCTGGATGAATCTTCACCAGTAGTCTTGCAGTGATTCGCGCTCTTCTTGTTTACAATTGAACAGCTCGATGGGGTTTGATGGTGCTGCTGTTATGCCCTTGAAGTTGGTGCAGAGCCTGTCTCTTGAGGTTGGCCCAGGAATCCACTGTTCCGGGCGAAGGTTGCTGTACCAAGTCTGCGCTATGTCACGAAGGATGATTACAAAAGACTTTGCCATTGTTGACTCATCCCCTCCTGCTGCGGCGACTGCCTTCATAACTCATTATGAACTGGCGAGGGTCAGTGAGTCCGTCGTACCACGGGAGATTTTGCGGATTGTAGCATGGTGGCCAGGGTTGGGTTTTGTAGTATTTTGAGAGTGGGGACTTTGGGTCATAGGCATTTGGTGTTGCTGGGCTCTGCGTTGGTTGTGAAGGTTTGGCTCTATCTCATCTGGGTAGAGTTGGCGGAAGTTTGGTTGTCTTATAGGTGTGGTTCTGGGTGATTTGGTGGTGGTGGGGGGGTGGTGGATGGCGGCGAAGGTTGTCATGACCCTGCTCCTCGTTCCCCTCCTGAAGTGGTGGGATCTCCTCTTCGTTCCACCCCTCGGCTTCGGCTTCAGCTGCGGCGAGAGACTCCTCCATTCGGCGAAGCTGCTCCCTAGCCTCGTCCCCTTTTGCCTGATAGCGCGCAGCCGGTTGTGCCTCTCAAGCTGGTCCAGGCGCCTCTTCTTCTCTTGCAACTCAGCTTGAAGCCTTTCCAGGGCCTCGAGGCCCAACTCCTCTTCGTCTCCTCCCTCTCCTCCTCCGGAGAGTGGGGGTAGCTGCGCTGACGTCCGGGTTTGAGGGCCCGAGACTTCTGACTCTGGTGTAACATCTTCCGCTCTCGAGGCTTCTATAAGCTCCTCGGCAGGTGGAGCCACCGCCGCAGCCTCTCTAGCCGCGCGAGGGTCTCTGGTAGTGGTCGCTCTTCTGTTTCCACATTTCGAATTCCGATCCCACGGACGGCGCCAAACTGTTGGTAGCACACTTGCCCTACCTCCGCACACGTGCGGGGAGTGGCGAAGGTGGCCAATTGTCTGAACGGGACTGAAAGTATAACAGGAACCGAAACCAGTGCGAAGGTTTAAGGAGGCGAGGACAAAGTTTAAGGAAGCGAGAGCAGTGCGCCTGTGGCTCTATTCCCCAAAAACGTACCGATACACTGTTCACCCCCCGGTATTTATAGGGGATACCAAGGGATGCTGACCAAATTACAAAAGGGTACAGAAAGATTCCTCTGCGTTGTACACACAGGAGGGCAGAATCGTACAAACACAACTAGGCCGAAACCCTAGCTTGCTCTACGCACGCCCGCCGCCGCTTGGCTCATGATCACCTTCGCTGAAATGCGGGGCTGACCTCCGTCTTGCGAGATATCCAAACTATTGCGAAACCCGGGTACCTTCGCCTCCCACTAAGGCCTGGCCCCTTGGCGAAGGTACGCGGCCTCACGAAGATTGCTCCCAGCGCCCTTCGCGTCCTCTGCTTGTGAGAACTTACAAAGCCAGTACGAAGGTTGGGTTAGCACTCGAGGGCCAGAATAGCGATTTGAGGGACTTAGCAGATAGAGAGGCGGGTTTTTCCGAAAGTGCGCGAGACGTGCGGGGTCATCTGAAAGTCCTTGTTTGGTTTTGGATAATTGATGTCACCTAGAGTACTAACCTTGTCATGAAGTGTTTATGAGCTAGGTTGGTACACACCAAGTGCGGGAGCTAGATGATGATCATGGTATTGGTGGTGATGACCAAAAGATGGATCAAGTGCTCCACATTTGGAAAGAGAAGAAGAGAAAAGCAAAACCCCTACGGAGATCAAGGCAAAGGTATAAATAGGATTTTGTTTTTGGCACTCAAGACACCATAGAGGGTGTGAGTGTGTTTAGGATAGATAGCCGTACTATCAAGAGGGGACTATCTCGGTGATCGCGGTTATCAAGTGCCACTAGGTAATTTCATACATGCATATGCATTAGGACCTAGTGTGCTAACATATAATCTTTTGGAAATTATTTGGAAAATGCTAACACACATGCACATGATGATGTACACTTGTTGGTGTTAGCACTTTTGCAAAGGAGAAACGGTTGGAAGTGTTTTGGATCAACACAGAGAAGAAAACAAAGTTTTCTGTGTGTGGTCGGTAGTACCGCCCAGGGGTCGGTAGTACCGCCCAAGGGGCTGCTTGCAATGCTCTCTGTGTTGAGTCTGAAATGGCCTGGCGGTAGTACCGCCATAACCTCGGTACTACCGCCGGCGGTGGTACCGACCAGAGGGTCGGTGGTACCGTGGCCCTAAAAGGGTTTCGCGAGGCTCTCTGTGTAGAATTGAAAATGGCCTGGCGGTAGTACCGCCATAACCTTGGTACTACCGCCCGCGGTGGTACCGACGCAAGGTCGGTAGTAACTTGTTTTTCGTAGAGCTCTCTGTTCGCGGCCGATTTTGGCCTGCGGTAGTACCGCCATAACCTCGGTACTACCGACGTCGGAGGTACCGACCTGGAGTCGGTTGTTCGTTTTGGTCAACGCTGTGTGCAACGGTCATAAGTTGTGCCGTCGGTTGTACCGGGCCTTGTGGTCGGTAGTACCGACCTGGCGTCGGTAGTACCGACCGCAGCGCAAAGCTCGGGAAAAGGGGGAACGACTTGTTGTCTTCTTCCCCCTCTTATAAATAGGTGGTGGCCGGCTAGTGGGGTTTTCTTCTTGACGCTCTAACCTCTTGAACTTCCTCTTGAGCAAGATCTACTCCCTCCCACTCATCTCCTTGCTTGATAGCGTGAATCTAAGTGAGATCGAGTGGATCCAAGTGCATTTGCTTGTGAGTGTGCATCTAGTGGCACTTGGGATTGTTGTTGCTGGTATTCTCTTTACTCTTGGTGGTTGCCGCCACCTAGACGGCTTGGAGCAGCGGAGGAGTTTTGGCACAAGTGGTGATTGTTCGTGGCCATCTCCCGGTGATTTGTGAGGGGTATTGTGCCTTCCCCGGCGAAGAGCCAAAGGTAACTCTAGTAAATTGCGCGTGTCATTGAGTTACCTCCATTGTGGGTCGGTTCTTGTGGCGCTCAAGTGTTGAGCTAGTTTTGTGAACACCTATTAGCCACCGAACCACCAAGTGGTTGGTCGACACAACGGGGAGTAGCGTGCCGGCAAGCACGTGAACCTCGGAGAAAATCTTTGTGTCTCTTGCCTCCTTGTACTTCTCCTGAAGTTTCTCGGTTTTCTTATTGTGATTGATTGTCTCTTCCCAGTGTCGGTACATCTCTCTATCCTTGCATTACTTTTGTTATCACTTGTGTAGAGATATTTGTTGCTAGAAGTAGCTCTCTAATTAGAAGTAATTATTTCTTGCTAACTCATTATTTTAGAGAGTAGTAACATATCTTTTGTGTGACATAGTGATTATAGGTTACTAGAATTGTTGGATAGGTGGCTTGCAACACTTAGTAGAGCTAGAGCAAAAAGCTTCGCTTTGTAATTGTCTAACTAGTTGCTCTAAGTGTTTTGTAGAATTTTTTATTAGGCTATTCACCCCCCCTCTAGCCATTTAGGACCTTTCATCATCTTGTTGAGTCAGCGCGCGTGGCACCACTGCCGAGGGTCTCTTCCCCCAACAGATCTGGTGTGGCGTTTAACAGATCTAGTATTACAGATATTCTGATGAGAAGTATTGGGAGATTCTTGTGACAAAATAGCCTCAGGGGGGTGTCTTGTTTTTGTTCTTTTTTCAAACCGAAACATCATTTTTCATCTATTTTTGATGTTTTCTCATTTTTTTACAAGATGTGCTAAACCTGCATGTTTTGAAAGTGCAATATGTTTGTTCCTTTTTAAAATCAGGGATTATACTATTATCCTTGTCACTGAGACATCTACTTAGTATTAACCATATAAAGTTTTTTGTATTACCATATAAAGTTTTTTATATGGTGCTATAAGATTTAGATTATTCTATACTCAAACTTATTACATGACAGGAGTTACAACTTTATCTATTTTCTTCAGTTTTTCTCTTTTAGTCTGACCTTTGAATAAATTTTTGGAAATTATATTCCATTTTTGTGCCCCAGGTAATGGATTCTTGCATAGCAATATCGACAACAAAACCAGAACATGGTTTGAGGAATGCACATTCTAATGTAAGATAAGCCAACCCCCTATGAATGCATTTTAATTATTTTTCCCTATGTTAAAAATGTTGTGTTTCACTATGCCTTTTCCATTTTTACCAAAATGGAACCCCCTGCTGTTGACAGCTTTTTTGTGTGTCCCTGTATGTATTCATGCTACTATAGTTTTTCATATGCAACTTAGGGTATATTTAGAGACAATTTTATAGTATATAATTTATAATATTCCTAAAATTTTTAGGTATAAATGTTTATCATATGTCAAAATTAAAGACGCATACATCTTTTTTTGAATGAGTTTTCCTTTTTTGAACATGGAAGTGGAAAAATAGATAGTGTGATGCATTAAGGCTCTTAAATTATAGTACAACTTTTAATATTTACATTTTTGGGAGATTTTGTGCGTATTCAGTTTATATTGATGTATTTAGGAGTTCCGTATTTTTGTATGTAAAAGTTTTTTGAGACTGTAGTATGACAGTTTTGGTGTTAGGGATTCAAAGCTTATAATGTCTTAATACAAAATCTATAGATTTAGAGGCCAAGCATTTATTGAAACTGGTTATTTTTACACATTAACCTTCTGTTCGTTCTAAAATCTTAGTTCATTGCTAGCCTTTTTTTTGCTATTTTCTATAATGTGACTAAACTTTCTTTATAGGCATTCTCAACAAAATTGAGCCTGCCCAAGTTTATCTCAGTTTCAAAGCTCCTCACACCTGAACAGAGAAGCATTGTTCAGAGTATTGGGTTCCATAACCTACTTGATATTCAATGTGAATTGGTGCCCAGAGGTATATGCTTGTGGCTTTGAAAGGTTCGAATGGCTAGAGGGGGGGTGAATAGCCTATTTAAAAATCTAGAATCCTGAAACTCAAAGCTCAAAAACGAGTATCAGATTGCACAGTCGGTACTACCGACTATAGGGGCCGGTACTACCGAGGTCGGTACTACCGACACCCTAAAACTGCTACGAAATCGAGATAGAGGAGATGCAAAAGTGAATCTAGCACATACCAATGTTTCCCTAGAAGATGTAGATGAAGTTTATACCTATCCAAGAAGTGGCTCCTCCCCAAAGAGTAGATCGAGCCTACCCACAACTAGAATAAGAAAGGAGGGAGGAAGAACACGAGAGCAAACGAAATATCCAAAGATGCGAAATCAACAAGCACGCGAGACACAAGATTTAACCTGAGGTTCAGCCACTTCACTAAGAAGCACCTACGTCCCCGTTGTTGAGGTGACCACGAAGTCGGAGTCTCTTTCACCTCCTTGCCTCACTCAATCAACCACAAAGGCTAATTGAGTTTCTTCACTAAGAATCAGAGGGTAATACAAACACTTCGGAGTGCCCTCACAAATGAGTCAATCACGGGCAACAACCGAAGAACACCTAACCGGCTAGAGTTCCAAGAACTCAAGAGTAAAGAACACAAATCAAGCCGGAGAGATGTTGGATCCAAGTGCTCAAGACGTAGATCGATGCTTCTCACTCTCTAATCTCACTTCCCTAGCTCAAAGCTTGCAAGAGATTCACTCTAGAATCAAAGGGGAGAGAGAGGAGGTTAGTCAACACTTGGGAGCTCTCTTTCTTGTGTTTTGTGCGCAAATGGATCGAAGAGGTAACCCAAGAAGCCGGCCGAGCGGCTATTTAAACAAGACATGTTGCGCCACGGTCGGTAGTACCGACCCCCTTGGTCGGTAGTACCGACCGTACTCAATACGACCGTTACAGCGACCGTTGACCAGATGGAACAACCGACCCTTGGTCAGTACCACCGCGGGCTAGTACCGAGGTTATGGCGGTACTACCGCCAGGCCAATCGGCCGCGAACAGAGAGCTCTGCGAAAACAAGTTACTACCGATCAGGGTCGGTAGCACCGAGGGCGGTACTACCGCCAGGTCATTTTTTGACCAACACAGAGAGATGAAAAACGTCCTGGATCCTTGGTACTACCGACCAGGGGGTCGGTACTACCGAGGCCGGTAGTACCGACCTTATGGCGGTACTACCGCTAGGTCACCTGAGACCAAAACCAGAGAGCCTTGCTCACAGCACCCTTGGGCGGTACTACCGACCACACCCAGAAAACCTCTATGTGTTCGTGAGTGTGTGTCTCTCAAGCGCTAGAAGTTAGTCGTCATGAGCACTTTCTCCACATCTAGCTAGCCTCAAATGTGTCCCTCTTGATAGTCCGGCTTGCCTATTACTCAAGATCAAAGATAAAACTAAAGTCCCAACTTGAGCAATGGCATCTATTCCTTCTCCATTTCACCGAAGACAGAGCATTTAAACACTTGAGTTTGTGGCCGTCACCATCCAACATGGTCGCCAACTAGCTAGCTCCATCAAAGGCTTGGTCATAATCCTCTCATTAGCTACACACATGCTTAGCAATAGGATTAGGCCAAAATAGGTTTCATCAATTAACCAAAACCAAACTAGGGCTTTCAGGCTTGCAAAGCACTTTGATGTGAAGTCAAGGTGTCTTCAATTGGCTGATGGCTCCAAATTTTCAGTTACTCCTTGGTCTATTCATCAAACTCTAGGCTTTCCAAATGGGGGAACACCAATATGCAAGAAATGTGATGACTCACTGAAGAAACTTATTGCTGAGGAAACAAGGTGTAGAGGGAAAACTCCAACTATCAATGAGCTAAAATCATTATTCACTCCTGATCTTGTTGGTGACAAGTTCAAGAGGATTTTTACTCTATTCGCCATAGGATCTTTTCTCTGCCCGACAAGCTATGATTGCATCAGTACAGATTACTATTGTGTTGTTCAGTTCCCTGAACAAATCTCTTCATACGATTGGTGCAGTGTTGTGCTAGATAAACTCACCCAGTCCATTGAGTTCTATCAAAGAACAGTGACAACAACATCAACCACAACTCTGGGTGGTTGCATTCTTGCACTTGTGGTATTTTTTTCATAATATCAATTTTGTTGTTTTTTTACTTTTATCCTACCTTTTTTTTATCTTTTTCCCCCAGTTTTTCTCATGTTCACATATATTTTCTTTTTGTCACCACACTCAATGCAACATAGTCATGCATTTTTTCCCTCACACTACTTATGGTGTTTTACAGATAATATATTTTGAACTGCTAGACATCCCAATTCACACTACACATGAGGTTGTTCCACGTCTCAAGTTTTGGTCAACAGATATGATTAAAGCTTTTGAGACATTAGATGCCAAAGACATCAATGAGTGCATCTACGGCAGATTACCGGTAATTTTTTTCCCACACAACTTTATTTACAATGTTACATATATGTTGTCAAATATATTGTTAAAATTTTAAATCAACAATTTTAAATTTTTCATATACAATTGCAGTTGAAGGACACTAGGAAAACTATTTTCTTCACAAGTGGTACAACATCAAAAGTTCCCAGTGCATCTATAGAAGCGCCCAACAAATGTATTCCTGGATCATGCAGTTTCAATACTAATTTTGCCAGTCTTTTTCAAGATGTGACAAATGAAATAATCAGTGCCATTGAACCAATTTTGTCCCGTTACCATGATAAGATGCATGTAGCGTGGCACTGCCAACCAGAGGCACCTAGTCAAGGTTCTTTGGGTGCTGAACAGAAAGCCCTGTTTGATCATGGCAAAGCAATATTCGAACCAGAACTGGTAGTTGCACGCATTACTGAGAAAATACCTCATCATCTTGGCTATTCAATGTTAGTGAAGGACAAGGTTACAGTTGCAGACAAATCAGAGTTAGTTGGGCCAGCATACACCCCTTTGGACACATTTGATGATCAAGCACCAAAAGGGGACTGCACAGTGATACAGGAGAAATCCATGCAACATGATGTCCAAGCAAACATAAAGGAAAACAAATTAACATTGAAGTTGGACAAAACTGTTGTTCAAAAATCAGTTTCAAAAGAACATGATACAGTCTCAGATAATGCTACCAGTTCTTTTATGCATCTTCCATCTTTTAGCCAAGATAGCTCAAACACATGCAACTACGATGCTTCCACCCTACCTCCTCTGCACCAAGCTACATTGTCTTATTCTTCGAGCTTGTTGGACACAACTCAGCTTAAGCCATGCATAAGCAAGAATGTGCAAGCAACCATTGAAAGAGTGTTTGCTAGGCATCATTGCTCAGACACCAAATCCCCAGAAATTGTTGTTGCTGCAGTTGATCAGAATTGTGATTCATTTACAGCTATAGAAGATCCCCTGAAACCAGATGTGACAACTCCTGAGAAAGCTACTGCAAGGGAAGAGTTTGACTTTTGGGGACATGGGATGGACTCTGACTTTGAACTCAAACCACCAACAGAAACACAATGTTCCCCAAAGGTTGATCCAGCCTTATCAAATTCATCAAACAGAAAGCGTCCGAGGTCACTAAATGAGGCAGCATTGGATTTGCACTTATCAAGAATGTTGGATCCACGATCTGCTACAACAAAGTCTACTCACCAAAGCAGTTTCAAAGCTGACAACATCGTTAATCATGGAACCACAGAAGGGGAAAACAGTATTGAAGAAATCAAACATGCAGACCTTATTGAGCATATTTATCAAAGCACATCTAGTAAACCATTGAAACACCACATCAACTTTACCTTTACACTCGTTGAGAAAGAAGTGTTCAAAGATATCATTGATCGAATACCTTTTTCTGGTCCAAGGCAAGTTTTTAAAAATGGGGCATACAGTATCATAGTTACAGCTATTGACTTATATTGTTTTTTCTAAAAAAACTAATTGTTAAATATATTCATCTTTTTTCTTCTTTTTTTCCTAGGCCAAGGGTTGTGGAGATTAAAAAGAATTGGGTGGACCACAAGACATTTGGTCTTTCCATGCGAGTCTATGGAACAGTATCATCCTACGTTATTGACTTAATGGGCAAAATTGTGATGACAGAGCAATATGAAAAGAACCAAGCAAATCTGTTGCCAAGTGATTTCTGGTACAGACATGTTGTACACAATGATAAAGCAGTATGTCATTCTCAACTAGTTTTTTCTTATAGAACCATAATGTATATGACTTTTTTCATATATAAAATTTCACTAGTCCAACATTTCTCTTATCCATATTTTTTCATACACCCCCTGTTTTTTGTAGAAAATGCTACAGAGACAGGATGCTAATGCACAGGATTTATCAAAGCTTTTCATAGAGCCAAATCAGGGATACAGGCTTGACATAATGAGTATGGTAATGATGACAGTTACTAGTATAAATTTTCCTTTTATCATTTTTCTACATAGACCTGCGATTACCTACTTGTTCTTTTTTATTAAGTACAATCTAAACTTTTTATTTTTGCAATACACAGATCTTGATCCCTGTATTCTATGATCAGTTTTGGTACCTTGTAGTTGCAAACTTCAGAATTGGAAGATTTGAATTTTTAATTCCTAATCAACTTTTTGAAGTAGTCAAAACTGATGCGGATATCGTCATATTAAATTTCAAGAGGATGTTCAACTATGCGTGTCCACGCAGTCGCAAAGTTCATATTTGGGAAATGCATACTGTCTATCGATCAGTGACATATTCAAAAAACCAGTTATGTTTTCCCCCTATAAACATCTGTTACATAGTTTCTAACTTTTTTTTCTAAATTTGGAATATGGTCCATAAACTAACAGTTTTTTCATCCTTTTTTTTCACAGTTGTGATAGTGGAATTTTTGTAATGAAACTCATTCAAAGCCATGATGGTGAAAGCCAACACCTATTCAAACCGGTAACTATTGAACCACTCTGCGTCCTTATATGGGCACAAGCTCCGAATATCTATATTCAGAAATATTGTTTTGTTTTTCATTTTCTACACTTTTTGTATGATCCTACAACAGAGTTTTTGTTGATCAGTTTTGTATGAGCACAATTCTTTTTTTTATTTTTTAAATCTATATGTATGTATGTGTGCAGCACAGTTTTGAAAGTATATATCACATCATATTTGATTAAATATGACAACCGCATCACTTTTTTAAAAACAGGAGGAAGCAAAGACATTACGAGAGTGTTTATCATATTATTTACTCACCCATCCAGAAAATGAAAAATTTAATTCTCTGCTCCATATCAAAAAGATATTATCAATACATGTGAGTTCTTTTTTAAAAAAAATCAGTTAATGTTGCAATTTATATAACTTCATACACTATTTTTTAGTTTCCCTCTTGTTCTTTTTTTCAGGGCATTGATCGCACTTACCATAACTGAACGAAGAAGATCAACAAGGTATGAAAAATACTTCAATTATTTTTATACATGTCAAGTATTTAGTGCTGCCTTGATAGATTTAGAATATGCATATTTTTAAATACATACAGTTGAATATGCAGCATATATATCTTCACAATAACCTAGCCATGCAAAGTTCTTCTACAGGCAGGACAAAGTTTTGCAATGTCCTAGTTCAAAGTTCTTTTAGTTAATTCTAAGTGTAAAGTTTTTTCTAGCCTAACAATTCAATGTTTGTAATATTGTAGTTTAAAGTTTATAACCTAAAATCATAAAGTTTTTAAAATGCTATAGTTTAAAGTGTCTATAATTCTGATTGTCAACTTTTTCTGTCCTAGCAACGCTAAATTTATAATTGCGATATTTGAAA
Organism: Coix lacryma-jobi var. lacryma-jobi; assembly: GCA_009763385.1. Taxonomy (NCBI): domain Eukaryota; kingdom Viridiplantae; phylum Streptophyta; class Magnoliopsida; order Poales; family Poaceae; genus Coix; species Coix lacryma-jobi. The sequence goes on along the minus strand of CM019830.1, from coordinate 17,148,813 downwards.
GTTTTAACCTACCATTACAAAGTTTTCATAATGTGATATCAAAGTTTTTAACTAAATTCAAAGTAAAGTTGTAAACCTAGCTATACAAAGTTTCTAATATCATAGTTTAGACTTTTTTAACCTACCATAAAAAGAAAATTCCAATGTCACAGTTAAAAGTTGTACAATCCTAAGTGTAAAGTTTTGAACCTTGAAGTTCAAAGTTTGTACTGACATATTTTAAAATTTTGAACGTATGAGAACAAAGTTTATATTATCATAGTTAAAAGTTTTCAACATTACATTACAAAGTTTTTTGATGTGATTTTTTTTTCAAAACACAAGTTTTTTTTGAGTGTAAAGTTTTCAATCTAAGAGTACAAAGTTTTAAAGTACAAAGTTTTATAGTAATTTAAAGTTTATAATGTCATAGTTTAAATATTATAATTTCATATGAGTGCAAAGTTTTGGAGGTGTTTAGTACAAAAGTTTATATTCTGATAGATCAAAGTATTGAATCTAGCACTACAAAGTTTTTTTTCTAATGTATTAGTGCAAAAGTTGTTATAAATTTTGAGTTTAAAGTTAAGTATCTGTAATGTCAAAGTTTTAAATATTATAATTCAAAGTTTATGAGTTCTGAGTATATTTTTTAATGTAACATTGTAATTTTTTCATAATGGCATAGTTTGTATATATTTTCGTACTGCTCTGAAAAAGCTCAGTATGATATTTATTTTTAAATATATTTCTATTTTTGCCTTATTTTTTCTTTCAGGATACTGAGAAGAAGTACTTTTTTAGCGCCGAAGACAAAGGAACCCACGTGTGCTTTTTATATTAGTTTTTTCTAATGATATATGTATAAGATATTGTCTTTTTTTAAGTTTACCTCTGCATTCATTTCAATTAAAAATATTATATAAAGTACTATGACATATAATATGATATATTATTTTAAAAAATAGTACGTTTTGCATTCATATGGATGTCAAACCATCCCCTCGCCCTGTTATTTCTCCCACAAACTCATGATCTCGAAAGAGAACAAAATAGCTTGTAGAAATTTAAAATAACCCATTGACCAAGAAAACTGGACTCTAGAAGCTAAACGGGTCTTACGAAGCCAGACAAGAGAACCAACTAAATGGACCTTAGGAAGCCAGACCCGAGAACCCGTGCGTAAGAAATACGCTGCGTCCCTATCGCTTGGAACGCGCGCGCGTTGCTACTCATCCTAGCGCGCAGGCGTCGCAACGACGAAGAGGGTCGTTGCCGACTTGAATCGCGTATCCATGGCATGGCCAAATGGACAGCCGTGTACCATCACGTGTGGTACGAGTACGACCGTGTCAAGCAACACAAGTCACCGCGGCGGTCGGTGAACGGCCGCGGCGACGACAGCGATCGCGTCCTGGCCTAGACGTCTAGCTAGTGGCCTTTTGGCCTTCTGGGAGCTGGTGGACGCATGCGCGGCGCGTAAGTCACCGCGCGGTCTGTGACCGGCCGCGGCGACAGTGATCGCGTCGCGTCCTGGCGGCCTGGCCTAGTGGCCCTCTGGGAGCAGAGGAAGACGAAGGCCGCGGTGCGCGCAAGACGACGCCACCGTCTACCGAGACCTACGTACGCCGCCCGAACCGGCCGGTCGATCTGCAGCTGCGAGACTTCAGACTTCGGCGCCGACCGCCGACGGCTCCTGTACGGCGCCAGGACGCGATAGTATGCGTCGCTTGCTGGATCGATCGCTGTCGCGATCTTTTTGGTCCAGGAAATCGGGGCACAGCGGACGCTGTGGCCTGTGGGTACCAAGGGCCGAGGCCAATGTACGTACGTGGCCATCACGCCACGCGTCTGTATACAGTGTTGTTGTACGCGGACGGACCTGTCGACCTGCTGCGGCGTGGTGCACTCGAGCGAGAGTACTGCTGGCACCACCGTGCGTGGGCTTCGCGTCTGGCCGGGCTCTGCTTGCGAATTGGTTGCGAGAGCGAGGGCAGCAGTTAAAATCGGGCCTCCCGTACGTGCCTACGGTAACTGAACGAGAGAGTACTAGCATTGTCGGCCTCCGGTACATACTTACCGTAATTTGCCTGTTTGTTCTATCTCAAAGAAAAAGCTAGAATAACTTATAATTTGAATGGAGAGCATTTTTGTAACATCCCGGCCCAAGGCTTAATAGGAATAATAGGATACTCATACCAACAAGTTGCAACTTCTTTTTCGGAAGCCCATCTCCAAAGAACTCTAAAGTTAAGCGTGCTTGGCCTAGAGAAATTTAGGGATGGGTGACCGACCGGGAAGTTCTTTCCCGGGTACGCATGAGTGAGGACAAAGTGCGTGCGCAGAAAAGACTGGTGTTGGTCTGTGGGGATAGTCTAGGTCCTATGAAAGCTGCCTGATGTAAGCGGGCCCGGCCTCGAGGAGGCGGGACGTTACAATTTTGCATCTAGACTCCTGGAGTAGTGAGGTTAAATTCTAGAGAATGTGGAGGACCATTAGACCAATCTCAATAGAGATTTTAGGAAGTTTCATAAATATTAAATATGTTGATGTGTCATTATATTGATTAAGAGAGATGCTGAAAGATTCATGAGAATAAAAATAGTTTTACGTCTATATTGTTTTCACCCTACTAAAACTGACCTTATAGCTATCACTACTTTATTTACAACAACCACACGAGATTTATGAGGCCGTTTTTATTTTTAAAAAAAATACACACACTCCAAATATAGATGCCCAATATACTACTCCTATATGAATGTGCATTCACACCCTACGTCTATGACCAACTAAGAGAGAGACAATTGCTAGATTTTTTATTGACCAAGTCATGGCATTCACTTCGATGTCAATATGCGCTTCTTTCTAGAATACACAAATTCAGAGAGAAAGACGAACACCTCGTACCAGTTTAGGGCTTAAACCCAAGTGAGTATGTTCCATCCCTAGAAAAACCTAACCAAATGAGTTAAGCTCACATTTATAAGCCCTCTTAGAATATATAACATTGCATAACATTAAGAATAATACATAATTAAAAAATATCTTGCTTGGGTTCGATACTTAGGATTTTCAAACCATTTATATAGACTTTAGAGCAACTATTATAGATATAGCATACTCTCTATGTTACAAATTATAGTGTATTTTGAATTTGTCATGAGTCAAACTTCTCCAATTTTGAGTAGCAAGTTCATGACAAAAGTATCAATATCTATGAGATCGAATTAGTTTCATTAAAATATCTAGTGTATATGTTTTGATAGTGCATTTATTTGAACTTTTACATATTAGTTAACTTGGGATGATAAAACCAAAGTAAATTACACTTTGCAACAGAAGAAGTACTGTATGTAACACTAGTGTGTAATCAGGAGAGCCTACCTGCCTAAGCAACATTTTAGATGGTTTAAAAAACATTATGTATAAGATGGTAGAAGGCCTGATTTCTCGAGTCGTACCACCTGTAGCATGTCCATGCCCAAGTAGCAAGTTTTGTTTTCTTTCTACTAGAAGCTCTTAGAAACACGTTGACACATGAAAACAAGCCAGTTATATGGACCTTTGTGAACACGTTGACACATGAAAACAAGCCAGTTATATGGACCTTTGTGCAAGACTAATAAATGTTGCTCGACTAGTCTTCTTTCAGGGAGATCTCATGGTCAAGTCTCTAAAAACCGTACGCTAGAGCTAACAAATTGCCAGGAATGCAAATAAATTCCCGACCTAATTAAGTTCACGACAGTGATGTGCAAGGTCTTTCGGTCCTCTGATATTGTGGGAAGTGGCTCACTGTGTAACCAAAAGCCATCATTTACGTCAGGCAGTCAGCCTCTCTCGACAGTAGTTCTTGAGTGGCTCGGCAGTAGTTCTTGACTTGCTGCCATTGGTCACAATTCGACCTTTATATATCACTACTCCGTATATGTTCTTGTTCACGCTCTCTGCAGTACTCGTATTCCCTCTGTTCCAAAAAAAAAAAAAAATCTAAAATTGTAGGTACGGGATAACTGATAAGTTAGGGTTTTTAGGTCGAACATATTTGTAGAAAATAATATAAGTATTTATACTTTTAAATAGAGTTACTATAAATATATATTATAATTAATCTAATAATATATTTATTTAGAATTATAAATATTAACATTTTCTTGTGTACATTTAGTTAAATATAAATTTATTTTATTTATCGGAAAGTGAGAATTTGATTTTTTTTTTAATTACAGAGAGAGTACAATAAGTACGTGTCTTACTACTATATTGTCACTGTTGCTCCGTTCACTAGTAGAGAAAGGGCCGGCCTTTAGCCCCGGGTATGTCAACCGGGGCTAAGAATGCGGGACTAAAGGTCCCGGCCTTTAGTCCCGGGTGCTTTCAACCGGGGCTAAAGGTCCAGAGAGGAAAAAATAAATGTGTGTTGTGTGAGATTCGAACTCAGCACATCTCGTCTCAGGCACGTCTACCAACTGAGCTACGCAACCCACGTGATGTAGTTCTAGACGTTTTCCTTTTGAATCCACTCGGGAAGGACTTTTAGCCCCGGTTGGTAACACCAACCGGGACTAAAAGGACCTTTAGCCCCGGTTGGTACCACCAACCGGGGCTGAAGGGTGACCCTTTAGCCCCGGTTGGTATTACCAACCGGGACTAAAGGTCCAGGACCTTTAGTTCCGGTTGATAATACCAACCGGGGCTAAAGATTCACCTTTAGCCCCGGTTGGTAATACCAACCGGGACTAAAAGTCTTTAGTCCCGGACGCAAATTTTTTCCGAGACTAAAGCTCGGTTGGTGGATCGTCCAAAGGCCTGTTCTCTAGTAGTGGTTGCTCAATCGGGGGTCTCTCTTGACACGTATATATTATGTTGCTTATAAACCATGCATGTCGGCTCCCGTAAAGTCACGCAGGTGCTGCTAAAACTGATTACGACACGCATGCCATCCAGAACCTGTACTGTATCTGTGTTGCTTTGATTGCCATTCAAATTTGTTTTGTCGCGCCGTGCGTTTGCTTTGTTTGACATGCCATACTTCTTCGGTTCACATAGCGAAAGCGAGGTGCGCTCTCAGCTCACGGTCAAAAGGAATCGGTCTAAGACTTCATATTTCACACGAATGGCGAGCAGGCATGTACAAAGACCAAACGCCTCCAGCACTTCCGGGTAGAAGTAGAAGTAGGCTGGCTACTGTTGCCAAACTGCATGCTTCTACCGGACAAACGACACACGAAGACAGCAAATTAGCAACGGCTACGATTCTTAGGTGTATTTTTTTTTCTCATGGAAATTAGCAACAACTGAATGGCGCACATACCGCCTTTCAAGTGGGACGAGATACTTATCATGAAGAAGATAGGCTTCATGGCATTAGCGGCATCGATCAGTTTTATCTGCGTCTAAGCAAACAAACGACGTCTGGTTCAAAGTGAACTTGACGTCGAGCCACATTGAAGCTCTGGACGAGTTGTTCCTGGCGACCAATAATAGGACTGGGAGAAGAGCGCTCTTCTCGGATGCCGAAGAACAATCGTAGATTCTTATGCTGATCTTAGATTGGTTAAAGCCATTTATGTAATATCAAAACTTGAAATTGGTTGCTAGGACGGTCCAATCTGCGACTGTAGACCTCCTAGGATGCTCGTCAGAAGCGCATTGATTGTATGTTTGAACTCTTTTTTTTTAATTGCAATGATACAAAAAAAAATTTGTGTATAGGAGGAAAAAAAAACTAGCAACAACTTTTGTCAACGTACGAAAACTATACACGAGCTGCTTTCATCATGATTTATTTTAGATGTAAATCTTTCAAGACAATATTTAGATTAAATAGACGCAAACGATTTGGGTAGAAGAAATTTTAGTTAATGTACATGCTGGTATGTGACTTTTCATATGCATATGCATGCATATTAATCCAACCAGTCGCACTAGAATAAGTTTATAAAAATTATTGACCACGGTGTTTTTTGACTTATTAACTCTGCTTGCCCAAGACTCCAAGCAAGCATTTTCACACGTCCAATTCCAGATAGAGGCGGAGTTGAAACTACGAAAACATTCAAAATAAGGTATGCAATTTCCAACTTCTCCATATTAAATTATATTAAAATGGAATCAATAATGATACTTGACTTATACCGAGTCACACATAAAAGGTTGACCTTTGTTTAAATGTTTGATCATTAATTAATGTATGTTCAACTCTAGTTAAATAGCTACTCAAGCGAATTTGCTACGACCAGTCTTAGTTGGAGCTTTGTAGCATTGTCTCTAAGACTGTCATGTCATACAAAATAAAATAAAACTTGGATGAAACACTCACTCTCAATGGAGAGTTTCATTCTATAATTTTATTGACATTTAATTTCATTACTCAGAGAGAGTTGGTAACTGTGCTAAAAGAGTTTCATCTAGATGAAACTCATTTTATATCTCTCGTATTCAATATGTTGTCATATCATAAAAAATGTCTACATGACAACCTATTTAATATAAATGAAACTCTCATGAAACCCTAAACCCTAAAAACCATATATACATTAAATTTCTTCCCTGATGTTAGTCTAGCAAATTTAAAAATATCTTATGCTAGTATATTCTCACGTGATATACATAGTATCTCAAATTATTTAGGAAAAGGGAAAACATTTGTAGAATACACTTGCTATTTCCAAAATATCAAGCAGAAGATCAAAGACTTGTATGGAATTGCTCTAATTTCAAACTCCAAATTTAGTTGCAGTCGCAAACATCCATTTCGAGGAGCAGCTAATTACCATGAGGAGCATTTCTCCTAATTCATTTTGGTGGAGGAAGCATAGTGGTGCTCCACCAACACTGTGTTTTTTTTTTGGTGGATAGGCTTCGAGTGTGGATTTTAGAGGAATTAGGAAACCTTTTTTTTTTTGAACTTGTACATTAGAAAACTTAAAGTTGAGCGCTTCCACATAGACCTTAACAAAATGTGGATGATCTAATATTTTCTCAAAAGCATGCCACATGTCCTCTTTCTATGAAAAGTAGCATTCACTTCCAATACGGTGGTGCCTAAAGGCCATGCAGTGCCAAGAGTATAGCACACATCTAGTGAAAATCACCATACATTTTTTGCTACCTCCCCAAAATGAAAAACAAGCCTGACAAACATCTGTGCACGCACATCTAACCCATCCCATGTTGGCATGGCAATGGTGAGACTTTGAGTAGTCAGTCATCCTTGAGGGAGCGATTGATTAATTGTGGTGACGGTGGTGGTTGTTCTCGGCACAACACTTTAAAAGAATAGCAAGCACTACTGGAAAAACGGCCTGGGGCTACCAATACCGGAAAAACGGCCTTTAGCCCCGGTTTTTCCAACCGGGGTTAAAGGTTTCCACGAGAAAAAATAAATGTGCATCTGTGAGATTCAAACTCAGCACCTCTCGTCTCAGGCACGCTTACCAACTGAACTACACAACCCATGTGATGTAGTTTTGGACGTTTTTCTTTTTGAATCCACTCGGGAAGGACCTCCTCTAGCCTCGGTTGGTATTACCAACCGGGACTAAAAGTCCAGGACCTTTAGTCCGGGTTGGTAATAGCAACCGGGGCTAAAGATTCACCTTTAGTCTTGGTTGGTATTACCAACCGGGACTAAGGGTCTTTAGCCCCAGACACAATTTTTTGCCGAGACTAAAGCTCAATTGATGGATCGTCCAAAGGTCTGTTCTCTAGTAGTGAAGACAACTGTAGAAATTTCAAAGAAGGGCAAAAACTTTACTATCATTTTTATTATTAGTATATAAAAACAAGTCTTGGTTTTGGCTTTAGAAAAAGCTGGATTAAAAAAAAACCCTACCGCAAGGATACGCATCATATTTCTAGCAAAATGATTTTAAATACAACGATCGACGCGAGTATAAAAGTTGAACTTACCGCTGCCCCACTCGCTCAGGAAGCAACTGGGTTGAAGTGTCGACCGGTCGACCCAAGGAATTTCATAATTTCGCAGGAAAAAAGATTATAAAGGAAGAGCATGAGAAACGTGGAAAGAATAGCGGCAACAAGAAATGTACTGCGCTGTTTTGTTGGTTCATGTCGAAGCTATCAATGTGGTAGCATTTTTCGCCATAGATAAATTTTTTTACTGCGGTAGGTATGTTTGCTTAGGCCAGACGCACGCGTAGTAATACTCTGTGTAATACTGTAGACTAGTTGACGGTATCGGATTCCGATTTTCACAACCGTCCATTTTGTCAGATGCCCTGAGATCGTTATTATAATGAAAAGGTCCAAGGCATCGGCTTTGTCGCGTCTCTTATCTCTTTCTCTTGCATCCACTATTGGGGACATGCTTGTCTCGTTCCTGTGATTCCCGGGCAAGGCTAACAGATTTCTCAATCCTAGCAGCAATTGTCCGTCTCCTGTTAAGGTGACAGCGTCTACAGAGACAAGGCCACATGCGTTACTGCAGTGCCAGATATTCTCTCCCATCCCCTTCAGCCCTTCTCCTCTTCTCTTCTCTCTTCTCTTTGGTGATGCAAATAATGATTCGTCCCATGTCTGAAAAGCGGTTCTTGCTGGGCGCATAATTCTCGATCCACACATCTGAAAAGGTAAGCATTGACTTTGCTTATATTACGTCGGTCGGATTCCCAGCAAAATTCGTCCAGAGCACCTCAAAAGAACGGCCTTAATTTTGATGCTAGCACGTAGAAAAATTCGCGCATATATTTATTCGCTGACCATGTTTTAACGTCCTGAAAGTGATTACATGCTTATAATAACCCCGCCACGCACTTGTTTTTCTTTCTGGATTTAATCAGAGTTCCTTTGTATATGCAAGCATGATGATAGGCTTGGATAATATAAACTATAGAACAGAGTGAGTATCTATAATACCCTTGACTATTTTCTTAACAACTTCTATCGTGTCAACGAATAAACAAATACTCCATCCATATTGATAAAAGATATCGTTTTAGACAACAACACGGTCTCTAAAGCATAACTTTAATCACTTATTTCTTTAAAAATATTTATTAGAAAGTGGTATGTGTATATTTTATAAAAATATTTTTAAGACAAATTTATTTATATGATTTTTACATTTCTAAACTCAATCATTTAAAAATTATTTATGATTTACATTCTCAATGTTTGATTTAAACCTTGTCCAAAACGATATTTTTTTATTCATATGGAGTGAGTCCTGTAGTAGTATACAGTTTAGTGAAGCTCGCTGGACACAGTACCTCCCGTACTGTCCCGATAATCTAATATAATGTAATCGCGTAGGTATGCACATTCAATGGATTTTGAAGGTCAAATCTCTCAAATCCAGCTGCAAACAAACTGGAATATTTCATTTACTACAGTACATATTAGTATCTTTGGCTATACTTCTTCAGTGGTAGTGGACCACAGGCACAACACTATTGTGGGATTTGTGGCCCTGTTTGGATCCAAGAGCTAGAGCTAGTTTGAGCTATTTGGAGCTCAACTAGCCCTAAAATATCCAAACAAGAAGGTTAGTTTGACATATTTGCATCTAGCTCATCCTAAAAAACTATCCCCACCAAGAGATGATTATTTGGGCTACTTTTGGTTGAGACCACCAAATGATTGGAAAAGTATATTTATTGTTAATCTAACATTTGTATCCAAACACCTCTTTGGCTAAAGCTAGTTTAAGATTACTTATAAGCTATAAAATAACTCTAACATCTAGCACAGCTAGAGGATGCAAACAGGGCCGTATGTGTATCACAGTAGAGAGTTGTCACCATGCCGGACACGGTAACAGCACCTGCTACCGAGCAATCCGTATGGCTGGGCCCACATGTCAGCACCTGGACCAGAGAGGCATAGACTCGTACAGTACGCTGCCCGCATGCCGCCGGTGAAGTACCCCCATGTGGACCGCGCAGCGCTGAGTCCAAAGATCTTTGTCACGTACTCCCTTCGTCTCTAAAAGAGTGTCGCTTCGTTTCCCGAAAAACAATTTTTACTAATTATATATTACAAAATAATAGTATTTATGGTACATAATTAGTATCATTAGAAAGATCTTTGAATCTAGTTTTTGAACAATTTTTTTTGAAAATTTAAATGTTACACGTATTTTCTATAAATTGAGTCAAACCTGTGGCACGCATCCCACAACGACATTCTTTTACGACGGAGGTAGTACGCCGAGGAGTCCAGGACGAACGCGCCCGCCCGAGGAGGCGAGGAGGGCCGAGGCGCTCGGAAACGCATCCGCGCCCGCGCCCGCGCCCGCGCCCGCGCATATTTTCTCCGCGGCTCGGCTCCACCGCCGACGGGGCAGACACGCCAAAACGCGAGGCGTTTTTGGCCGCTGCGTCCGTGCACGTCCACGTCGCACCAGGCTAAAGACAGAGGGCACCTCAGCTGCGTTGCTTTGTTGCGCCGCGTAGGCGGGCGTCGTCCGTCGACAAGACATACGCAAAATAAACACGCACGGGACGGGGGTGGCCCCGGTTCCGGTTTCGCCCCTCTTGTCACTTTGTCAGCTTCAGCTTCAAGCTTCGCGCGACCGCGGGTTTCGTTCGCCAGCTAAACCAGCCTCGTGTGAGCCAAAAACTTAAGCCCCGCTGGCTGCTGCTGCTGCACGACATATTCGTGGGCTAAAAAACCCAAGTGCGTCCTCGAGCAACAAGTGCCCGCGCGCCCTATGGCGTTGGCGTTGGCAAGCTCCCAAAAAAAGCGCACCCGTGGCCTCAACCGCCGCGTCCCACGGGCATGGTGGATCGGTATTGGCTTCGCCGCGCGGCTTCGGCCAGGAGCAACGCAACAAAAGAGTATAGCGCGCGTCTCGCGACAACGGAGGTTATGCACGTACACGTACATACCGGCCCTGCCATCTGCTCCTTGTTTTTGCACTCTCAGCCGTAGGGAGGGGAGGGCGAGCCAATGGCGCCTCCGCGACGGCCGCCCCCGCCCCCAGATACAACAAGAAACGCCACGGCATATATGGCTCTCCTTGGACCATCCTCGCCCACACATGCAGCCACGCCCACGCACCTCGCCAAGGCAGGCAGGCAAAACAATGCCCTCAGAGCCATTGGAGCTCCTCTTGTCCACCGCCGCTCAGCGAGCGCACAGTGGCAGAGCCCTGCCCATGGACCACGCCGCCTGGTTGGTCACTGGCCGGGACAAGGCCAACGCCGGTGCTGCCGCTACTGCTGCTGCTACTGCGCTACTGCACTAGCCACGCATGGACCCGCGCGGCCGAAACCTCTGGGTGCTCGTTTATAATACGGCCACTTGTTCCCAAGATGCATTCCCCTCATTGCACTGCACTGCACCCGGCCACCCCATGCATGATGCATGTCATGCTGCAATCGGCGCACGGATGCAACTTGCGAGGCAGAGGCCTGGATTTCCTCAAGCAGTCAAGCATAACATGGCATGTTGGTGGGCAAATGGCAAGGCCTCCCTCCGTAGTCTCCTCCGAGATGAGCAATGCATGGCGCCATCCAGTTCATTTGTCCAACTGTCCAAGTGTGTTGTTACTACTACGATCGTTAGCGGCAGAAATTTCGAGGCGGCAATGATAAGCCATTTGCCTGATCCGGAAACGGGAGTCCCTAGTTTTCCCAGATACTGCTGGTTTTGAGCACGCAAGTAGGAGTAACTCCCAACTTTAGTGACGCTTGCGTATTTTTCTATGACGGGCTGCTGCTCTAATAAGCTACTAGGAGCACATGCAGCGCACCACCAGCTTAATTGGTGCAAAGCAAAGGGGGGCTATCCAAGCTTGCTTTCGCTATAATTGCCAGAGAGCCAGAGCAACAGCGACTACAGATTCCGACTGTTATGATTTCTCACTACTACGTAGCTAGCAGTTGTTATTAACTTAAATATATATAGCCTATATATATAAGCAGGGACCAAAACGAATATGGCTTGTGGCATTTGCCGACCAAAAACCCATCGCCCCCGCAAATGACACTGTTTCTTACATAGAATTCAAGCATTGGTCTAAGCAGTCAGCAAAGCTATTATCAATCTGAGTCATAGCGAAAATTACCGTCTTCCCCCATTTTATTTTTTTTGAATCGATAAAGGTGTAAACTTTTATATACACAAAAGTACAAGACGGCTTAAGAACAAAGATAATACGTAGCGCATAAAAAAAAGGAGATCTCTCATTGTTTAACAAACAAGGGCATATTGTATTTCCCATTGATTAGCTTCAAGACAACGAGAGATCGATGGCGCGATGCCGTCGCGACAATTGTTGAAATATTACAGTCTTATCTTTAAAAAATAGTATTTAAATTAACAGACCAGTTGACCTTTCTACACACTTATGTTATTATACACATTTATTTAAAATTCAAAGGGCCTGCAGGTCGTTCCATTTTTCTTTTCGTTGATCATCCGCAACGAAAGCTGTGTCAACTCGCAGCTGTCACCCTAAAAAATGAGTTGACCAAAAAAAGTCCAAAGGCCGGCCCTCAGGTAAGTCGTCGTAACGATGATGTCCTGTAGCAAACTCAAAGTTCAAATATAAGCAAAATTCGTATTGATCTCATCTTTTTTTTAAAAATGTACACAGTACGTTGAACGGCATCTACTTGCTAGTAAGATTTAAATGCAACGGGATCGCATCCAGTAGCAAAAACTACTAAGGTCAGCTCTTGACGCCACAAGTTCCCATGGCAGGTTTTATAGTTTTCAAAGCAATATAGAAAACATATATAGGGTTAAACGACATAAAAGAAGAATCAAACAATTCAAATACTTGTTAAGGCCTCCATTTGTCAACTGGAGCCATATTCGAACAACCGTACTTCCTCCATTTGGAATTTTGTAATGGACCGGCCAAAACGAATCCGAACAATCTCTTGTTACAAAACTAGCTTAATTAATTTCGTTTATTTGAGCAGGTTACAAGAAATGAAATTAATTATCCTCGCAATACTTTTAGTGCCTATTTTTTTTTAAAAAAAATCTATCTTTATAAGGTTATTTATTACCTCAGAGATATCATATACTTGAAGTCTAAATAAGACTTAGAGTTTTGGTTTTTCTTCCTCTCTCTCTTCAATAAATATGCTGCCACACCAGCAATGTCACCTCAAAAAAATTTCACGTATCACATAGAGTATTAAATATAGACTAATTATAAAACTAATTTGTCAGTCAGAGTCTACTTCACGAAATATTGAGTTTAATTAGTCCATGATTTGATAATGTAGTGTTACAGTAAACGTGTGCTAATGACAAATTAATTGGGCTTAATACCTTTCTCTTGTTAAGTAATATGCGGCGGTGTAATTAGTTTGATAATTAATCTATTTTAAATAGACTAAATTAGTGCCGCAACATCCGATGTGACACCCCAAAATGTTTTCACCTATCACATCGAATATTAGGACACATGTATGGAGTATTATATGTAGACTAATTATAAAACTAATTGTCAACCGTAGTCTACTTCACGAGACGAATCTATTGAGCCTAATTAGTCCATGCTTTGACAATGTGGTGCTATAGTAAACATGTGCTAAAGATAAATTAATTAGACTTAATAGCTTCATCTCGTTAAGTACTATGCGACGGAGTAATTAGTTTATAATTAATTTATTTTTAATAGACTAAATTAGTGTCGTAACATCTGATGAGACACCTCAAAAAAATTTCACTCTACATCTAAACACAACCTAAATAGGAGGATAATAAATAGATTTAAACTCTATGGTAGAGTATAGATTGCGATTTCCCTAAGCTGACCTGTTTATCCTGATGCCGTTCTTAATTCAATGGAAAAGTCTAGTCAAACGAAACATCATTGAATAAAAAACTAATGGCCACAAAAGTAACTTACTCTTAAAGAAAAAAAACCAAACCACTCATAAATATCAAAACTTGTTTTTTATTACCCAAAGAGCTCCGACGCTAATATTTTAGTTAATGCTAAGTGCTGAAGTTACAAAATTTATGTTTGTAACCGAAGCCGAATATAAAAGTATTACCAGTACAGCCAACATGTATGCCAAGGAAAATATACCAGCATGCCATATGTTATATGCAGAATTATTTTAGTATTCCGTTACGGGTATATTGTACAATTCAGCGCTGGAAGAGATGTAATAAATTCTGGGTGGCTCTTAGTCCAAAGATACAGCAACAAAGACAGCACACACAACCGATCCAAGCGCTGTCAAGGGCCGAGAAAAGCTAGTGAGAGAACACCCAGGCAACCGATCCAAGCGCTGTCGAGGGCCGAGAAAAGCTAGTGAGAGAACACCCAGGCCGTCAGCGCCAGGCGCCGAGGCCTCTCTCCTTCGACGCCTATAAAAAGGCGTCGCCGGGCTTCCCAGTCCCCCGCGCCGCTCTCTCGACTCCACCAACCAACCAGGCAAACCCAAGCTTCCAAAGGGGAGACAAGCCCCGGAGCGCTTTCCTCATCTCCCTCCCCGCAACAGAAGGCACGTACGATCGATCTCGCTCTCGTAAATTGCCTGGGAGTTACCAGCGCCGCAAAGGTTTTTTACTCGCGGAACCGGACGCGCGAGCAGGCAACCAGAACCAGCAGAGCAGGGTATTCCTCTGTTTCTCCAGCAGCCATGACGTCGTGCGCGGGAGGCGCCACGGTGGCGTGCCCGGATGACGCGCGGCCGCACGGGGACGCGGACTGCGTCATCGTCTACCCCTTGCTCGCCAAGGCCGGGGAGGTCCACATCCCGGTGGCCGGCGAGGAGGCGCCGGCGGCCGTGCCCGTGCTCACGAGCAAGTCGCCCGAGCGGCTCGCCTTCGCGGTGAAGGAGGCCGTGTCCGTATCGTTGGGCGTGGCGTTCCCGAGGACGCCGCTGGTGTCGTCCAGCGACGCGCGAGGAGAGGCGCGGTCGATTCTTGGCCTCGCGCTCCCGATGATTCTGACGGGGCTCCTGCTCTACCTCCGGTCCATGATTTCGATGCTCTTCCTCGGCCGTCTCGGCGGCCTGGCCCTCGCCGGCGGGTCGCTCGCCATCGGCTTTGCCAACATCACCGGGTATTCCGTGCTCTCCGGCCTCGCCATGGGCATGGAGCCCATATGCGGCCAGGCATTCGGCGCGGGCAACTTCTCGCTGCTCGGGATCACCATGCAGAGGACGGTGCTGCTGCTCATCGCGGCGGCCGTCCCCATCGGTGGCCTGTGGATGCACATGCGGCCTCTACTCCTCCTCTGCGGCCAGGACACCGGCATCGCGGCGGTCGCCGAGACCTACATTCTGGCCTCGCTCCCGGACCTCGTCCTCCAGGCGTTCATCCACCCCGTGCGGATATATCTCCGGGCGCAGTCCGTCAACCTGCCGCTCACGGTCTGCGCCGCGCTCGCCATTGCCATCCACCTCCCCATCAACTACGTCCTCGTCACCGTCCTCGGCCTGGGCGTCAGAGGGGTGGCATTCGCCTCCGTGCTGGCGAACCTGAACCTCCTCCTCTTCCTCCTGGCCTACATCTTCTTCAGGGGCGTCCACAGGCGCACCGGCGGCTTCGCGCTCTCCCGCGAGAGCTTCCGCGGCTGGGGCGAGCTCGTCAGCCTCGCGCTGCCGAGCTGCGTCAGCGTCTGCCTCGAGTGGTGGTGGTACGAGATCATGATCCTGCTGTGCGGCCTGCTGCTGAACCCGCAGGCCACGGTGGCGTCCATGGGCATCCTGATCCAGACCACGTCGCTCATCTACACCTTCCCCTCCTCCCTCAGCTTCGGCGTGTCCACCCGCGTCAGCAACGAGCTGGGCGCCAACCGCCCCGAGGAGGCGAGCCGCGCCGCCACGGTGGGGCTCATGCTCGGCTTCGCCTTCGGCGGCCTGGCCTCCGCGTTCGCGTTCGCGGTGCGGAACGTGTGGGCGACCATGTTCACGGCCGACCCGGCGATCATCGCGCTCACCGCGTCGGTGCTGCCCATCCTCGGCCTGTGCGAGCTCGGCAACTGCCCGCAGACGACGGGTTGCGGCGTGCTGCGCGGCAGCGCCAGGCCCAAGGACGCCGCCAGCATCAACCTCCGCTCCTTCTACCTCGTGGGCACGCCGGTGGCGCTCCTCCTGGCCTTCTGGCTCCACTACGACTTCAAGGGCCTGTGGCTCGGGCTCCTGGCGGCGCAGGCCACCTGCATGGTGCGCATGCTACTGGTCATCGGCCGCACGGACTGGGCGTGCGAGGCCAAGCGCTCGAGGCAGCTCACCGGAGCCTGTGGCGTTGTGGCCGAGGACAGCGACGACAAGGCTGGCGGAGACGAGAAGTCGCGCTTGCTTGGCGACGCGGACATCGAGCAAGCGAACGCTCACTCTGATCGGTGTTGATAGCTACAGCGCGAGCCGCATGTGTGCTCTAATCTACTCTTTTTTCCCCCCTTTTCTATTTCTCCCCATTTTCTCCAATATTTTGGCGGGGGGAGAGGAGGAACCAGAGGCTGACAGATCGAGTGACAATTTTGTTCACCATTTGATAATTAGCGTGTAAAGATTCTGCTGATTATTATCTCAGACATTGAACATACAGTGCCTAGTACATAGTACAGCTGACACGAAAGATTTTGCTTTTCACCGTTTTCTTTTTTGTTATTTGAGAATAATAATAAATAAAAGAAAAGAAAAAGAGAGCAATTTTCATGGCGAGGCAGTGAGGTGAGGTGCGGCCGTGCGAACAAAAGCACAAACCGTTCACGGCTTTCGCCTCAGCTTGCTCCGTCCGGCCTCCGGGTTCCTCCGGGTCAGTGTCTGGTGGTCCAGTGAGGCGAGCCGCGTGACGACCTGGTCACCGGCGCAGCCGCGCAGGCAAACGACGAGTAGTAGTAGTGTAGCACACAACACCGGGTCCAAGTCGCGTGGCGGTGTCAATCACCAACACCAAACCATGCCGCTAGTGCTAGCGGGCCCGCCATGCAATCTCGCGCCGCGCAGCCGTCGGCCGTCAAAACGACGGCACTTCCTTCCTCTCGTGCGAGCGGCGAAAGAGGTCGACCGAAATTGTGCACGTGTGATTTGCATAAAGAGACCGGAGCCTGACTAGTAAAGACACGTGTGCGAGCCTAACCTAGAAGAGTCAGACTCCGTTTCCACGAGGGAGGTCTGATGACAGGGATCCTGCCAACACGCACACGCCCCCATTTTCAGCTGCGGATATGTGTATTTTCACTGAGCCTTTTCCGTGTGTGCCATTACGAAAGTTGGCCTATTCCTCTGTGCCCCTCCAAAGTTGGGTCGCCTCTCTGTGCCATGACGTTTTTCTTTCTTTCCCTCAACGCCATTCCGTCTCTTCTCCATCCAAAATCCACCGTTAACTCGCCTGACATGTGGGCCCGGTTCGTCAGATTGACCACTTTGCCCCTCTCTTCCCTTCCTTATCCTCTTCTTCCTCCAGCAGACACAGACATACAGGCAGATAAGCGCCGCCGCCTTCTTCTCCCTCCCTTCCGGGCGAAGAACGCGCGAGCGCCATTTCCAGCTCCTCCGTGTCGTCGGCGCCGCCGCCCGCGTCCGGCGCGTTCTCGTTGTTCATCATGACCACCGCCGCGGCAGCAGTGGCACAGCCTCCTCCTCCGGATGCTGCCGACAGGACGCTAGTGCTAGCAGCGTGGAGGCTCGGAGCAGGCGGCGGCGGGTGGTGGAGGAGGAGCAGGAGCGAGTGGCAGTGCCGGCGGAGCTCGTCCCGCTCGGCGGCCGCGGACGAGACGAGCGCCGCGAGCCGCGCGGCCTCCGACTCCATGCGCCGGAGCTCCGCTTGGTGCGCGGCGCGCGACGCGTGGAGCTCCGTCAGCGCGCGGACCAGTGCCCGCCGGAGCTCATCCGGCGCCGTCGTCACGTCGTCCAGCTGCTGCTGATGCTGGTGGTCGCCGCCGCCGCCGGTGTCGGCCAGACCCAGACGATGCTCGTCGAATGGCGGCGCGCTGTGCTGCTGCTGGTAGCCCCACGCGTACGCGAGCGTCGTGGCGGCGGCGGTGCCAGCCCCTGGGGACTGCAGCAACGGGTGGCTGCTGCCATGGTCTTCCATGTCCCAAGTCCCAACTCCCAATCTATCCCAAGACGCTTTGATTTGGGTTCTGTTGATTTGGGTTCCTGGGGTTCAGACTTTAGAGTGCGAAGGAGGAGGACATGTATGTTGTGGCAAATTGCATTGTGGGATGATGACAAATGTGAGGTAGAAGAAGAAGACTAGAAGGTGGTGGTTGCTGCTGCTGCTGCTTCTCTGGTGTGTGTGTGATCTTGGTGTGGTGATGGAGGGAGAAGAAGACGGCGGCGCTTATCTGCCTGTGTGTCTGCTGGAGGAAGTAGAGGATAAGGAAGGGAAGAGAGGGGCAAAGTGGTCAATCTGACGAACCGGGCCCACACGTCAGACGAGTTAACGGTGGATTTTGGATGGAGAAGAGACGGAATGGCGTTGAGGGAAAGAAAGAAAAACGTCATGGCACAGAGAGGCGACCCAACTTTAGAGGGGCACAGAGGAATAGGCCAACTTTCGTAATGGCACACACGGAAAAGGCTCATTTTCACTGCGCAGTAATTTCACAACCATTTTGGCTGAATTGTCGCTAACAAGTAGGAGTACGTGAACGGTGAACGCAAAAACCAATCGACCTCGTGGCTAACGCATCCTGTGCGCCCGGCATCCAGGCCGGCAGGAGCAGGGGCAGGCAAGTAGCGACGTGCAGGGCCCATGTGCATCCACATCACCACACACCACACGTAGTACCGCGCGTGGTCCCGGCTGGAAGCGCAGGCACACGGAGGTCCGAGATCCCAGCGGCAGCAGGCGGTGGCTAGCTCGGCTCAGCTCGCGTGTGTGGCGGATGGCGTCGGCGTATAAAAAATGACTCTGGCTCGCTCAACTCCACTCCTTGGAGCCCCGAGAAGATATACAGTGTTTCGATGCCCCAATAGCCACCACTGGCGATTAATTATTTTTACTATAGTAGTACGGAGTACTATATATCGAGTATAATACTACTATACTACTATGTACCGTACAAACTATTGTATTAATTGAGGTTTGGCCTCTAGTTAGGGTGTTTGAGACTTTTCGCTCTATGTTTTTTTTAGCTTCGCTCTATTTTTTTTTGTCAAACAAATCTATCTTCATACTGCTCTACTCCGTGAAAAAGGTGAAGTTATGAGAGCAACTAGAGGGGTACTCCACGATCTTCAGGCTTTTTGTGAAGCAGTTTTATGGTGAAGTTTGTAAAGCAGAGTTCGTGGAGCAGTGACAAACACCCCCTTAGTCTAGTAAGGTCAATTTCAATAAGACTTTCAATAAGGCACTATGTTTGAGACGACCATAAAAAGGCTCTACTCGGTAGGATTTATAGCCGATTGATAAATTGAAATGACTGATTTATTGTGAGAGAAAAACATTGTTCTACAACAGAATTATACAAATTAAAGTCAGTTTATAGCTCATGTGTTAAATCATGAAAATTTCAATTTAGAAAATTTGCAGGTTGTCAGAGGCGGAACCGGGGGCGAGCAGGGGCCGTGGCCCATGCACAATAAAAATAATTTATTAGGTATAAAAAATCACTTATATAATAGTACTATGTTTTTTTTGCTAGTAATATTAAACATATTGAAATTTTATTGATATATATATATATTTATTATATTTACGAGGTGAAATAATATTGTCCGGCCTTCATCATTAACTAA
This sequence comes from Coix lacryma-jobi var. lacryma-jobi, assembly GCA_009763385.1. Taxonomy (NCBI): domain Eukaryota; kingdom Viridiplantae; phylum Streptophyta; class Magnoliopsida; order Poales; family Poaceae; genus Coix; species Coix lacryma-jobi. The sequence goes on along the minus strand of CM019830.1, from coordinate 17,129,197 downwards.
AAGTTCTAGTTCCGCTTCTACAGGTCGTCTTTCATTTTCATGTATGATTTTCGCGCAGCTCAGTTGATTAGATTTCACGATAATTCTTATCTTCGCTGAAAGTTGTACGGAGTATATTGTAAGGCCACTTGCATCACTGCTTTCGTCCATAATCCTAGTATGAAATAAGTTTTGCTTCCAGTTCACGTCGACCTCCGATCGAGTCGCGACGTCCATGCATATCCATCTATCCTCACGCGGAGAGTCACAGCTGGAGGAGGCATGCGGGTGTCCACGTCTCGTCTGAATCATGCATATCCAAGGCGGAGAAAACAAATGCGGCCGGAAGCCTGCAGCCCTGCCTTGCCGGCGACGTACGGAGTACGTAGCTAGTGATGGCACTAGTCACGCACGTACGCGGTTCCAGTTTTCATGCCGTCAGGTTTTGGTCCCTCCAGGTGCAGGGGCCGCGGTTCCAAATTCACAACCGCGTCGCTTCTTCTTTGTTTCTCCATTATTTATTACTGTATACAACAACACACGGATCAACGGGCGAGAGTCCGGCGCCGCCGCCACGACCGCCCTGCATTTCCTGTCGCGATCACGGAGGCCACCGACCTGTAAAAGCGCCAGCCAGACCCAGTGCACGGGCGGCCGGCCGGCAGCATGCAGCTGAATCCTCGCTCGCTCGTTGCGGCTGCGCGCGGATCACTTGGTTTGGTTTTATCATCGCAAGTTTCAACTGGAGAACACTTGAAGGAACGGCTACCTAGTGGAGCGATACGACCGCACGAGCGCTCCTGGCCAGTCAGATCGATTCGCGTCCGGCGACCGGTTTCAGGTTCCGAGACGTATCGGCTGACTACGACGCCGCGACGGAGCAGATGCACGCACGCACTCGCGAGAGGCCCCTACGACTACTGACTACGACTCGTCCAAGACAGACAGACAGACCTGTGGTGCCTAAAACACGAACTGCGATTATATTATCGAATCGTGGTCAAATCTGGCACGGCAATCCGCTGCGATCCGTCGGCCCCTGCCGGCGAAGCAGCACTCTACTCCTCGCCCCCAGGTACACGTTCCAGTTACGTACTCCTACCTCCTCCTTGTCGCGGGCGCGGCAGTCACGCGTCGGCTGGCTTGGCTTCCCCTTTGAACAGGGCAGAGGGCAGAGGGCAGAGGGCCAGAGGCGAAAGCGAAACCGCGCACGCCGCCAGGCGCCAGCCTTGCCTGACGGCGCTCGGGCGGGTTTCGCACCGCAACTACTGCTGCAGTGCTGCCGAGCCGCGCGACTGCGCGAGGAGCACCGAGGAGAGAGGTCCTGGTGGATTTTTTGTTTTCCCCCGGCGCGGGGGCGGGGGCGGGACCGATCGTGACCCGGGGAGCGTGTCTAGTGGCGGGGGAGCACGGGCGAACCCGACGACCCCGGCCGTGCACGGGGGCCGCGCCGCGAGTGGTGGTGGGGTCGGGGGCACGCGGTCCGGGACCGGGAGGGCGGCAAAAGGCGGGCCTGGTGTGTGGTGTCCGCGTCACGCCTCGACACTGCCAGCGGAAGCGAAGTGGATGGCTCTGGCTGGCGCTGGCCTCTGGGCCGCGCGCGGTGTCGCGTCGTGTTGCACCGCACCACACCGGGTGGTGCCCAGACGGACAGGAAAGTTCCGCATGCATCGGCCGTGGACCCGTGGTTGGTACGTCGTCCAGCCAGCCGGGGCCGCGCGCGGGGGTAGGCGGGCCGGGCGGCACGGCAGAGACGACGCGCGGTCATTGAAGCGGCCGGCGGGCCGCGGCCGCCACGCGCAACCGCGGCGGTCGTACTTGGTGCGGCGAAGCTGGACCCGTGAATTGGTTCCTTCTGGAGAAACATTCAGCGCCATCGCCGATCATGCATGCACGCACGCACGCACTTCGCTCGTTCTCCACTTTCTCCGGTCTTCAGCGGCACAGCGTGCAGCGTGCTGCTTCTACGAAGCGCTAGCTTATCCGTCCGGAAAAGTAAAAAACAAAACTTTTAATCGTGTCGGCGAGCACCACATGCATGATCCATCCCGACCATGGACCAGTCTTAATATAGACACAAAACAATCACGGGAGACTCCTCCCGCTGATCCTAATAGCAGCAATGTTATGTTGCCATCCGGTAGTGGGTAGGAGCAGCAGTATACTGTATACAAGTACCTACCAATGTTCTGTTGCCATCTTGGAACGTTATGTTGCGATCCTAATAGCAGTATTTCTCCATTGCCAGTCTCTGCTATCTACGGCCGCACCAACGGCCCGATTGGTCACTCGGCATGTGGGGTCAATTGTCTACGCCTAGAATTCAGCGGAACGTACGTACGTACGCCGACTTTTGTACATCTCGACTCGAATGGAGCCGCGGTTTTGCTGACTCGTCTGCTGTCTGTCCTAGTCCTAGGGTGTGGCACACAGGAGAAGAGGCGCGCGAGATATATAGATAGCTTTTTTATTTTCTCCCGACGGCCGACGATTCCTCATCCATTTTGATGGCGCACGTTCGCTGTTGGGCCGGCAAACATGAGGCCCTAGACCCCCCAAAAAAAGTACTACAACAATGGTTAGACCTGTGCAGAGATAAGATTTTATATATTATGCATATATAACAATTTGCATAGCCACGCTATTGTACGCCAGTAGTTAGCCGCCTAAAATTCGTACTGTAATGTATTGCCAAGGATAAGCTTTTCTTTATCAAATTATTGTAAGCACGGATGACTTACTTTAGCTTATTAAGTACGTACGGATAAGCTAATGAAACAACGTGATAGCTTCTGTTAGGCCTTCAGTCCTCCATCATCCTAGGACTGATTTGAGGGCTGCTGCGTTTCTTCAGGCATGCATGCATGGAATCAGAATCTCAAACGAAGAAGAGGATAACGAAACGACGAGCTCATCGCAGCAGCCCCAGCCAGCAGGTGATTGGAGGGACCCGGGGTTGACTGTTGATGTGTGCAACTCAGCAAGTCTAGCGCCGCAGCTTCTGAATGATTGGCACCCGCACCGCACATACTATTTCAATTCGGATTGGCAATCCACAGTGTCAGTGTTCCTGTTGGTGGTGGCGACACAGTAACGGCCAATTCATGCCTCAGATCCTGCTTGCCAGTAGTGGTGTGGCCTTGTTTAGTTTCGCCAACTTCCCCCAAATATTCCTAGATTCCCCGTCACATCAATCTTTAGGTACATGCATGAAGCATTAAATGTAGGTAAAAAAAATAATTGATTGTACTTTTAGTATCTACATATCGAGACGAATCTTTTGAGTCTAGTTGGTCTATGTTTGGACAAAGTTTGTCAAATAACAACGAAAGTGCTACAGTGCAGATTCCAAATATTTCTCGGAACTAAACAAGGCCTGATAATGTGCGCTGATATTATTGTATACGACTTTGGTACTTCCTACTGTCACCCGTCCAATAATCTGTTTGTAGGCAAGGACGGACCTCCGACCAGAGTGGACAAAGGCAAAACCGCAAACATGGTGAGTGGTGTGCAGAGCTTACAGCCAACGACGGTAGCGTATGTTGGAAGCCGTGGTGACCACTGCGACAGGTCCACCGGAGCTCTAACATATTAAGGACTGGGCCTAACTCAATCCAAAAGACTAGCCTGATAGGTGAGGACTGCCACACCTTATATGTTGTGCTCCCCCACCATCGATACACGATGTGGGACTAAACCCCAACAGGCGTAGAGTTTGGTAAAGCAAGGCCTTTCCCCAGCCTTTGGGCTCAGACCAAGCTGATCAAGTGCAGCAGTATCGTTATTGGTTTTGTGCTTGCTGCAGTTGCGGCTGCAGACGCACCAAATCCCGAGCACAGTAAAAGGCAATTTGGAGCAACAGGTCAACAGCTACAGCAGCAGCCGCGGCCAAAACAATCTGCACCGAGCGCATTCAAAGTTTTTTTTCGAGCAAAGGGCGCTAACTAGAAAAATCTCACATCATCAAAGACGTTTTTTTTTCTAGATAGATATATTCTAGATATAATATGTGTCATAAACATCTTAAGATATTTTTCATTTGCTCGATGCAATAAACTCGATTTTATCTAAAATGTACATAGCAGAAACTATGACTCCACCACTATCTGCTATGACATGGTTTTGGATTTTTGGATAGTTTGGGAAGTATCTATTTTGACATCTAAATGCGTTGATAAAACCTACCTATGGGAGAGAGAAATGAGTGTGTAAGCTGTAAAAACCTATGTTTTTTCAGCTTTATTTTAGCTTATGGTTTTGTGAGAGAGAAAATAAAATAGCTTAATGAGTGAAGCTATTTTGAAAAAAAAAATATTTGGCAAAAAAAAAACAGCTCATGAAGCTGTTAGGCCCCTACTCTATCTGTATTAAATTGTAAGTTGTTCTAGCTTTTCTAGATACATATAGCCTTTACTATATATTTAGACATAATTTATATCCAGACGTATAGCAAAAGGATACATATACAAAGTGACTAAATGACTTATAACTTGGAATGAATGATTATTAAATAAAAAAAGAAGTAAATATACCTTTTTCTTGAGGAACATAAGTAAATATACCTGGATGGAACTGTAAAAAAGGGGGAAACTGGCTGGACAAACCAACTAGGCTATATGGGCCAAGCGTGGACTCTAGGCAAAGAAACACACCTAGGCCGACTTTTATGGGCCGAGATAAGTACAAGCGGATCGAGCACATAGATGGTAGATGGCGTTGGCATGACCGCGTGATCCGATGATTTCCTGGCGGCCCGGTAGCATGGCGTGGGCCGGCCCTCCTGTCGAAGGCCGGGACGGGGGATTCTGTATTTTCTGTAACGCGACGCATCCGGCAGCTGTATGGCCTGGTGGAACACGTGACAGACGACGACACCCGACGACGTACGTAGCCGCCGGAAAATCGCTTTATCCAAGCGGAAAACCTTCTCCGTTACGGCACCTGCCCAAACCCAACCGCGCAGCGAGTTCCACGCACCCGTCGCCTTCGGCCCTTCGCCCTCGCCTTGACTCGGAGGACTCCTACCCTCGTCGCAGCTCACCAGTCAGTAGTCACAACAGCAGCCGCCCCTTCCAGCCTCCATCAGCTAGCGCTCGTCCGCCCGCTTCCTCCGCACCTCGCCGCCGGCCGCTGCCGCACCGGTGCCCCCTTCCTTCGCGGCCCCGTCGCATCGCACCCAATTGGCCTGAACCGGCTCGCTCCCCGCATCGCGCCCCACCAAATGGGCGCCCCGGGCCGCGACCTCACCGCTCTCCTGTCTATCCGCCGCAGCGGCAGCCGCCTGTTCAAGCGGTAGGCCCACGCCTCTTTCGCGTCGCAGTGGCTGGTAGTGGTAGGTGGTGTCGGTAGGCGGAGGGGGAGGTGGGGGGCAAACTCGTGGTGAAGCACATCAGCGGGCATGTTTGGGTCGGGGCTGAACTCACTCAGCGCGGCGCTCGGCTTCGGCATGACCGCAGCCTTCGCTGCGTTCGTCTGTGTGAGGTTCATCTGCTGCCGCGAACGACGCGGTGACACCCGTGCGCCGCCATCGCAGGACTTCGCGGCGGAACTCGATGGCCCGGTGCGTGCAATGCCTCGGCCCCCTTCCCAGTTCTCTGTTGACACTGTGCTGCTGCTGTGACTCTAGTCCACGGTCCTTTCCATGAAGGGGAATTTTCTCCTGTCTCAGTAAAGGCATGACACTGAAGTGTCCCCTCCTCGATTATATGTCTAAATTCCGAAAACGGAAGATTAGATGAGCATTTCCTGTGTTGATGTGGGGAAATTGCTATGTATAGCCTTAGTGCGTCGCGAATCAAATAGGGAATTAAATAGAGACACTAGTGGGCAGCACGCTTTTCCAGTGGGTGTGATGCAGGCGAAGTGGCTTTAGATTCCTTGCTGTTTGAGTTTTTTTTAGATTCTTTATGAAAATTTGGTGCCCCTTAAAATAACATGCTGCTAACTTTGCTTTTGAATTATTCTTCTATCTTTATGTGATTATAATGAAATTGAAGTTCTAATTTTGAAGGGCCTTGTCGCCTTGTTGGCAGTCACTGAAATATCATATCTTCATTGCCCCTATGATTGTTTTTATCCCTGACCTGGTAATTGTGAGTGCAAGTTTGATATATCTGGATTTATTTGTGTTGTCTTCAGCCTTGATCGTCTAGGTATCATCTCTGATTTATTTGGAATTTCTCTATGCATCCATGAACAAACATTACAGTCAACAAGTCGACAATATCTGCACAGGACCAGCTGAGAAAAAGGATAAGAGTTTTAGGCTATATTCTGTCTATGTTATTATATGTTTTTTTCATGTTACCAACTAGCATTGACCCTCTCAGCACACTTTTTCAATGATCTTTTCCAATTAATTCCCGTTTATATTATGTTGATTACAAGTATGTGAATCCCTCCCTTTAGAGCAAAGCAGACTTTGTTTTTGAGTGCCCATTATGCATTCTTTTTTTAAAATACCTATTCTGAATTGAGAAAATTAATATGCCAATCAAGCAAAAGTATAGTTGTCACAGAGTTAGTGTTCTATCAATTTTACAAAGCATCTCTCTTAAATAGGTTTTTTTGTAAAGGGAAAGTGGTTGGTTTTGTGTGTCTGTAAATGTTATTTGTATAGATCACTAGAGACTGGAGAGGACATTTGAGAATTAAGGAGAGAGAGGGAGAGGGAGGCGGTGGTCAAGAGGTGGCAGGCGTCCTAGGGTTACTGGAGCATGAAGGGAGTAGCAGCCACAAGGGTCGGCGCCAGCCCAGGGGCATAGAGACAGGCTAAGCCCTTCATGAACTTCTGCTTATAAGTTTCAAAGGGGGCTCTGTATAGAGGAGGCTCTACTTTACTGCTAACTAATCTATCCTGGCCTTCACTATTTTGGGGGATCCTTTCCTATTACAAGAGATAAAACTTCCTAACCAACTAGAGTCATGATCCTTCCTCATTATTATGGACTTGATGATGATGCAGGGGTGCCACTACAGTACGGCAGCTCAGTCAGTCCTAGGCCATGACAACAATAGTTAAACTAGCAGTTTTTCTTCACTGGTGTTGTTACTACATAGGAGACAGTAATTTATGAATTGTTGATCATGTTGTATTCTTGTTGATGTTCTCCATTTTTTTCTTGTTGATGTTATCCATTTTTTTTTTCTTGAACACGTTGGAGAGTTGTGTATTGTTACATTAAAAATAAAATAGGGGGATTATAGCCCCCATACAGGTCGCACATACACAAACACCTAGTTCAAACTACAAAGTAAAACTCATGTGTGTAGTAAACATAAAAAAACGCCCTGACCAAACGTTATCTGAAGATTATTATAGTTTTGGTCAAAATAATCAATAGCGAAATGCCCTAGTTTCTTTTATTATAAAAGTTGAAATTTAATCCTGTTCTTTTGTGTTGTCCAGATAGAGCACACTCGTACTGGGTTGGAACCTTTGGTTATTGCTGCGATTCCTACTATGAAGTATAATTGTGAGGCTTTCAGCTCTAAAGACGATGTCCAGTAAGTGTTAATTCATTCATATGAACTAAATATTAGTTATTATTGTGCTTCAATATAAATGTGCTCCCATTGTAAATGGAACATTTTCAAAATTATCACCACTGAAATCTTTCTGATTCACTCGAAATGTGAAGACTGTGAGCTATGCAGTCTGTCACTTGTGATTGATGCTATAACCTACCAGGAGTAGCTCCAGACCCATGATCTGTTCCTTCTTAATATAAGATCTGTTTCTCTTCGTTTCTTTTCTTAGACCCTAGCCTGGTTTTTAAATTTAACAGTCTGTTTCTGTATCCCCTAATCATTCAAAACTTTGTTGGAAGTTCCACTTGACAAAAGATAGAAACATACATGCGCATGCATTTATTGGAGATAATATTAGCCATATTTTTCTTTATCACATAAATTCGAGCTGAATACTTGAATGGCTTGATCACCTTGCTGCTTCATGTTTTGGTACAGCTCCTGCATTTCTTAATCCTTATATATGCTTTGTTTGGAAACACAACAACGTGCAAATTCAGAAGCAGACAAGAATTATCAGTTCATTTTGGATTGGTGCATACTTTCAGCCTTTTCAATTTAAATCCACATAACTTTGGACCAAATTTGCAAACTTGAGTTTCTTATTTATTGTGTTATTTATGGGTTCTTATTTTCTTTACGTTATCAACTATCAAAAGTAAATCTTGGGCACTGCAGCACTGGCGCACCGTTCAGCCTTAGTCGCCTTGATGCCTACAGTGCTGTATAAATTTTTAGTTTAAGACAGCCATATAGACTTTAATGTTTGTTTGTTTGTTTTAACAGGTGCTCAATATGTTTAGGCGAATACAAGGAGAAAGAGATTCTACGAATCATACCAACATGCCGCCACAACTTTCACCTTGCCTGCTTAGATTTATGGTTGCAAAAGCAGACGACTTGCCCGATGTGCCGGGTCTCACTGAAAGAGCTGCAGGCTACCATGCCATCGGCATGTAGCATCCAGCAACTCACTGTCGATCCAGAGAATTCTGATAACCCAGCACCTCAGTGTTTCCTACCGACTCGTCAAGACCAGAGAGGTCAAAATAATAGCCAGGAGACACATGAATCAATAGAAGTGGTTATTGAAATTCGACGATGAATAGAACATTGACGTGACTGTAGAAAGCTAAGTGACGAGGCAATTATGTGGGCGGCATCATCGTAGGGCTGTTGACAATCAATTAATCATGTCATTCCACAGTGTTGCCACGGTATCATGATGTTTGATCTCTCAATTCCTTTGCAGATGAAAAAGTTTATGTACGTTTCACGTCGTACGTCATCGTGTTATATAATTGAGAATCTGTGGTCTTTGAGTTCATTTTGATGTGACGATGAATGTTGTAAATTTACATTTATATTGGTATCAACACTGAATCTTCTATAGCCTAATGGGTCAGAGCTGCAGAAATATCTTCCTCGTGATTCCTAAAGCTGGTGATGCACAATCACCGCATCTCTAAAAAAAAAAAGTGGCTGCAAGTTGTAACTTTTGTTATCTAGCAGATCACGCTTCACGGTATTTTCTGTTCGCATCGACTTTAATTTATATAAATCAGTCATGGAACCGTGTCTTTTTCTCACGACAAATCAACTATTTTCGCTTATCAATCAGTTTAGTTTATAAGTCCAATCGAACAGTCAGTTTGTAAGTCGCGTCGAACAGAGCTATTGTTCCTAAATCAAGGAACCAGGACGGCCAGACAATTGAAATGAAAGTTGCCTACGTACGTATTTCCATTTTTTTAGAGATGAAAATAAAAATGGTTCCATATCAGCCGGAGGTCATCTGCTTGTTGGCTGCTACCACTCTATGTGTGCAGGGCGCCAGGGCCATCATACCAACTGTCGTCGTGACGTGCCATCCATGATCATTAGTAACTCCCGTCATCTTTCCAGATTTTGCTCGCTGTGCAATTACGCGCCGCATCTTTCAGCAGCCTGCCTGTCAGCTGTCACTAATCACTTATCACCCCATTGCTTCGTCGTTATAGCGGTTACAGTTGCAGTTCACTCGGCGAGCTAGGATTCAGATCCAGCCGTGTAACCGTGTGGTCGGACGCCGGACGGCCGGAGCTGAGCAGCTTACAACCCTGTCCGGCTGTCCGAGTCACTCGCTCAGGGAGACGCCGCAACCACCCCACACGGCCACACCCTTCACTTTGTTCACCAGTCGCCCTCATGGGATACTAGGGCCTTGTTCACATTATCTCCAACTTTCAATTTTTTTTTCACACCCTCTCCATCATATTACCATCACATCAATGTTTGAACGCATACATGAAGCATTAAATGTTGGTAAAATAAATAACTAATTACACAGATTAATTATAAATCACGAGACGAATCTTTTAAGCCTAGTTAGCACATGATAGGATAATATTTGTTAAATACAAACGAAAGTGCTACATTAACAAAAAAAAAAAAAAATTCAAACTTTTCGCATATAAACAAGGCCTACGAACGCAGCCGTTGCCCTCGCCGCTTTCCATGGCCGAATCGCCTGTCGCGCGGCCTTCACATGGCAGATTCCACAGCCCAGCGGCTGCACACGCGGGTGTCACGCTCGACGTGCCCAGTTGATTTGATGCGCGGCGCGCGCTGGTGTCGCTAGGCGCCAGCGGCCGCTAAAGTTGGTGTAGCCGAACATGGGATGCTTTTCTTTGTTGTAAAAGATAAAGAATTACAGAGATATGGATTAGAAATCAATTTCCCCGTTTCTTTTTATCCTTTATTTCTATGGATAATCCATTATTTTTTATGGAAGAAAAAAATAGATTTAGTTCATATTCACGAAGCCCTAAATTTTTGGACTGGATTTAAACCAGCATATCGTCAACGAATTTACAGTTCCTCCTGGTTAACCGCTCGGGCATCGACTTAGGAAGAATTTATTGTAGGTTTTTTGATAATCTATGATTAACCACTTTTTATAATACTCCCTATCTCTAGGGGAAGTCGAATCCCTGTTGCCTCCTTGAAAGAGAGAGATGCATATCGCTCTAAAAAAAGATATTCTGAGATGCATATGCTTCACGAAAATGATTTGGGAGTGCACCATGTCCATCGTAAAAAAAATGGGACGCATACGGTGGCGAGACATGTAAGCATGGTGCCACGTGATCTGCTCTCCTATCATTTGTAGCGTACTCCATCAGCAGATGGGGAGAAGCAGAAGATGCCCATCGGTGAACAGAAGCAAAAGTTGACAGAAAAAAAACCATCTTTTGCAAAAAAGAAAAAGGGACACAAACAAATACTACTACACATATAATTTATAGAGACGATTTTTTTTTAAATACAGGCAGCTTAATCAGCCGTCGCTCGAAAATCATTCTGAAATCAGTCTATCTCTAGAAAAGTATTTATGGGTCGGCTCCTATTTTCTGCCACCTCTATAAATATCCATATTTTGACAAACAGCTCTATATGTAGTCACCTCTATAAAATAGATTTCTAGAGACAAGATGCATCTATAGCTTGTAGAGACGGCTGCATCTAGAGTCATATCTAAAAATCAATTTGTAAAGACAACCAGATAAATTAATCTAGAGTCGTCTCTAAAAACAAGTGTAACATAGTAAAGTTTGATTTTTTTTGTATGGTCTCAGATGGAGAAATGGTGAAAACCAAAGTTGTATATCTTGAAGATATCTACAACTTTGTAAGTGAAAAAATTTTCATTTGAATTTGTTTAGGATCTTAAATAATCGTTTCAAAATTACAAAAAGGTAATACGAGGAGAATAATATGCCTTATGGACATAAATGTCTTTGTAGTGAAGTGGTTACTGAAAGGATCAAGATGCCCAAGAGGAGAGGTGAATTGAGCTAATCTATTTTTTTTTGTAATAATTAAACTCTACAATAGCCCAATGTCACCCCTTTGTGTCTAGTTGTGTGTTTGCATGTACTAACTCTACCGCACAAAAGACTACACCTAGTTTCAATCCTACTCTAGCATGACATTTCAATAATGTAATTGGAAGAAGTAAATGCGAGAATTGAAATGCTTAAAGTAATTACGAAAGTAAAGAGAGGAAGGAAGACGTCATGATGTTTTGCCGAGGTATCGAGGTGTCGGCACACCCCCCTAGTCCTCGTTAGAGCACCAGGTATCACTCCCACTTGATCCGTGCAATGATCAAGTGCTCACTACGAGCTGATTCTTCGTCACTCCTGCCCGGTGAATCTCCCGCTACCAGTCACCAGATGAGTTGGGTCATCCACAAAGTCTCCGGATGATCACCAAGCTCTCTGATCACCACCAAGTCATCTAGGTGATACCAAAGAGATGGGTGGATGCACACTTGCTACTCACAACTTACAAATAAGGCGACTAATCTCACAATTAGCAAATATCACAACCTCATTAGGGCTCTTGCACTCCCTTCACACTCAAGGATGTCTTCACCTGATCAAATGGGTAAGAGACCTCAAATGAAGGAGGTGGTGGAATATTTATACTCCCCAACCAAAACCCCCACGAGGGGTTCGAAACAATATAGGAAAAGGGGCATCAGACGCTCCGATGCCTGGCATCGGACACGCCGATGTCCCGCACAACGGTAACCTGTACCGTGCTCTGACAGCACACGTCGAGTGACATCGGACGCGTCCGATGCCACCACATCGAACGCGTTTGATGTGGAAGTGACCTCTCTGGAACCTCTCTGCATGGTCATCGGACGCTGCCCTTCAGCATCCGATCTCCTATGTGACGCTGAGTTCACTCCCAAGTGAACAGTGCTATCGCCGCGTCCGACGCACCTGCTCCGGTGTGTCCGATGCGGCGATCCAGACTAGGTCATCTCATGTGGGCATCAGACACACGTCTGATGCCTGCCAGGCCAGCGTTCGATGCCCTTCTGAGGGCCGAAACAACTTTGGATCGCGACGCTGCCCTCATGACTTTTGTTCCTCACGATATAAGGGCTATTTTTGAGCTACCTAGAGCTATATGAAATACCAAGTGTGCACCACACCTACCTCAATGGACTCTCCTAGGTCAAGCTACTCATTCACGCTCAGGGACGAAGCCAGGAAAAAATTAGGAGGGACTGAACAAAAGTTGACGTTGAAATTAAAAAAAATGATGCCTACTCGCCCGGATACCTAGAGTCTGCTGCAGACTGCGGCGTGCCCTCGCCCACTAGCGTTGCGCGTAGCTCCTTGCCCGTCGGTCCTGTCGCCAATGCTCGCTTGCTTGCTGCACCTAGCTCCTTGCCAGCCTGACTGCTGTGCTAGGCTGCTCATCCGTTGGTTGCCACACCTGGCTGCACGCTCGCAGCTTGCCGTGTCGCTTAGCTTCGCGACTAGACCTGGCTGCCCGTCGGACGCCGATCGTGGCCCTGCTGGCTTGCCCCCGCACACACATGAGTCGATGACTGGTTGCGTCACGTGTAGTCGCGTCCGTCACCCACTAAGAACCGTGTGACGTCCTGTGAAGGGGGAGGAACACTCTATAAAGATAGGTTGAGGCGCGGGGAAGGAACGCCCTGTAGGGATGGGTTGGGGTGGTGGACTGGAAACCGAGAAGTTAGGATTGGGTCTAGATAATTCTATGTGTCTATTAGATCGCTTGTCTATTAACAAAAGAGAACATCTTCTACTCTCAAAAAATTCTAGCCCCTCCTACCTTGTATATATCTACAATCTTAACCCCTCCTACCTTATATATTAAAGACTAATATTTTAACAGGATACTATAAGGATTTCACGTACTCGGTAGCGGTAGGAGGGGCTCGAGCCCCTCCCGCTCCACCGCTAGCTTCGTCGTTGTTCACACTCCCCTTTATAGTACGGCCAAAGGAAAAACCAAGACCTAAACTAATCTAAGTGTCCTCCAACATCACATGACACTTAGAACTAGCCTATCTCCGTCTTCGTCGTCCATCCATTGAAAACTAAATCGATTTCTATCGCTTAGGGGGCATGAAAACTATTTGGCCGTATCGTCATCATTATTGTGACCTAACATTCTCTGTTTCTATAAAACACACGTTAATCACAATAATCTTATGTTGTTATCTAATCATCGAAACTCATTAGGAGCCTAGATGGTTTCAGTCACAGAAGTAGCGTGTAAAACTTGAGGTCAAGATTCTCTCGTGGTTATGTAGTGTCTCTGTGGATTATAAATTTATGATTTCTAGACACCGATTTATAGAGATGGTTATATCTCAAACTATCTGGCCAACCTCTACAGATACTCCTATCCTATGGTCGAAGTGGATTGATGTGGGGTTATGAGGACGTGATTTTGACTTACATATACGCATAGCCAAGTAGTACTATTTGTCTTCGTTCTACATAGTCAACCACAAGAACACGACAAAGTTGTTGGGGGCTTATCTTCGGCCACGTACGGATGCATCTACAAAAAAGATGATTTTTTATATGATAGAAATATAAGTTCTAATGCTGTACTACCTCTGTCGCATTGAAAGTGTCATTTTACACTTTCCAGAATTCTTGTTTGACTGTTCGTCTTATTCAAAAAAATTCTATAAATATTATTTATTTTGCTATGACTTATTTTATTATTAAATATACTTTGATGATGATTTATTTATTTTATTATTTATCCAAATTTTTTGAATAAGATGAATGGTCAAAGAAGAAGTCTGGAAGGTCTAAAACGACACTTTTAATAGGACGGATGGAGTAAGTTCCATGTTAGCAGTTCACAATTTTATCGGAACACTTTTGTATTGGCTGGTCCCATCATCGTACTGTTTTCTTTTACTACTAGCAAAAGAGAACAAATTAAGGGTCTGTTTGGTTGGTGACCAGAACTTGCCACGCCACAGATTCGTCGTGCCACAGTTTTTCTGGCAGTCGTTTGGTTCACTGCCACAGCTAGGGCACGCCACACTTTCTTAGCACCATGCCCCACACGTCATAGACTCATTTTCGTGCCAAACTTTGCCACAAGTGTGGCTTCGATTTTGCTCGCCACACTTTCTGTGGCAGCCACAGTTTGCCGAAGGTCAGGCGTGGCAAGTTACGGTCACCAACCAAACAGGCCCTAAAATCTTATAATTTTATTTGACGCGCGTGTCCTGCTAACTAACGGCGTAGACGTCGTCGAAACCGAAAAAGAAAGGGGCGAGGGCACGGCTATGGGTGAAAAGGCCAGCGGCGAGGTCGCTGCGACTAGGGCGGCGGACGGCCAAGCAGTGGTGGCAGATTGAGGGGTCATGAATGAGGCAACGGTGCCACCGTTATGTGGATGGAGGGAGACAACCGGATGGACGTCGCCACCGACAGGGCAAAGAGTCACTTGTGAACTCCCAGATTGGGATTAGGGAAAGGGAAGGGTGGGTTCGTTCGGCATGGGTGGTAGATGAGCGATGCGATGAGGTCGTTGACGGCCAGACAGGGTGGCACTGGATCATGCCCTTATCACTCATTCACAATTTAACTTTGCTTTTTCCATTTTTAGTTTAAAATTATATAGTATTACGGTACGATCCTTATTGAGTCCGATCCTTAAATTTGCTAGGCTAAATTTTAGCGCTCTTTCCCACCCCTCAGAGGTCGATGTGGTGGGCCGCAGGCAGCAGAAGTAAGATTTAGACCTATCACAAAATAAAAAAATTACACCTATCACATATTGAATCTTTAAACACATGCATAGAGTACAAAATATAGATTAAAATTAAAAAATAACTAATTACACAGTTTGCATGTATTGCGAGGCGAGTTTTTTAAGCCAAAATAGTCCATGATTTGACACTAGAGTGTTACAGTAACACATATGCTAATGATAGATTAATTAGGATTAAAAAATTTATCTCGTGATTTACGGATGAATTTTGTAATTTTTTTTGTTAATATCCGAATACCTCATGCAACACCCTATTTAACATTTGATGTGACATTCAAAATTTTTATAGCTTTCAACTAAACATGCCCTAAGGGAGAAAGAGGAAGAAGACGTGTGAAAGGACCGTGACGCCTAAGAGAGGGGTGAATTAGGCAACTAAAAACTATACTCTAAACTATAACCTCTAATAACCACCTAGTCAAAACGTATGCAAGATAGAAATCTATTTAATTGTGCAACTATGGTTTTGTTAGGTGTGTTTCTATATCTACCACAAAAGAGTTATGCAACCTAGGTTCCAATCCTATCAACTAAGCTATGAAAAGTAAAGCTCATAGTTAAGGTAGCAAGGTAATAAATGCGGAAGCTAAAGAACAACGTAGAGATGCAAACTTCCGTCGATGACTCCGGTATTTTTACCGAGGTATCGAGAAGCACACAAGCTTCCCCTAGTCCTCATTAGAGCCCTCGCAAGGGACAAGCTCCCAGTCGGGTAACTCCGTGGATAGCTCCGGTCCTTCCCCGCCGCCTTCACTTATCAAGCTTCCGGTCGAACCGTCGCGGGCCTTATTCCCTTCCGTACACGGTGGTGGCCACACCACAAACACAGTTGGTGTGGTCTCGCAAGACTACAAGCCCTTCCAATGTACAACAACGGTGCATGCAAGCACCAGGTGGTAAGAGGTATGCAAACCTCACTAAACACTAGGCATAACACCTAGAACAAGCACAAAGCGGTGGTCTAACTAGCCTAAACACTTCGCAAAACACCTAAACTAATCACATAATATTTCACTAAGCACTTTTGTGGCTAGAGCAATTAAATAGAAGTCTCAACTCTTTGTACACTTCCTTGAGCTCCAACCATCCTGTTTTGGCCGACCATGAGGGTATTTATAGGGTCCCAAGCAAATAGAGCTGTTGGACGATAAATTGGACTTTACTGCGTAGCATCAGACGTAGAAGTCATGGTCATTCGATGTGCGTCTAATGCTCCATAACAGCTAGTTTGCCGACCATGCTCACAGTCATATCGGACTCTGACACGTCTGATGTTGAACCCTCGGACACGTCTGATGGTTTCCGAGCCTCTCTGGAACCTCTCTGCATGGACATCAGACACACCTGGTATGCAGTGTCTGATATGCATCTGACGTGTCCGATGCGTGTTGTGCAAGTCTGCACAGTGTCATCATTGCGTCCGATGTACCCGGTCTCAACGTCCGATGCTCTTGCTGGCGCAACTTGAGTTAGGGTTTACCATCTGACGCGTCCGACGCCTGAATAGCCAATGTTCGATGCATCGTTCGATGCACCTTTTTGCTTTGTTTCTTTGTGATTTCTTGCATCGTCTTGGTTCCATCCTTGTGCCTTGAACATTGTTTTGATGTTTGTGAGTCTTCTACTGAGCTTTAAATGTCTTACTTGAGGTGTTGATCATCGGATCACCACGCTGCCTTCATCCAGGTCACGTTTGCACCCTATGGACTACAAAACAAATACTTGCAAACTCATTAGTCCAATTTGGTTATGTTGATCATCAAACACTAAAATTCAAAGTCAAATGGATCGAGGTCCATTTTTCTTACAATCTCCCTTTTTGGGGGATTGATGACAACATGACCAAAGCAAGCAAATAAAAGATACATGAATTAAAATGCAATCTAACGCAAATACAAAGACAAGATCATATGATGATAAAAGATACCAAATTGAAGATACTTTTAATACTTATCTTGCCCTTGCTATAGAGTCCCTTTGTGGTATTATGGGTTTAAGCCTACCCCTAACTCTGTAATCCACTTCCTCCCTTTCTATGACCATTCAATTAAATAACCACAAAAATTTTGAATTTTGATTTTGGTTATTTATTTTGAGTTGGGCTTTCTTTTAGTCCTTCGAATTCTCCCCCTTTGGAATCAAACACTGAAAAGGAAGACATTAGTGGCACAAGGGAGGGTCAAATTTTGTGATCCTTTTTATGTGGAGTGGAATTGATCACAAAACTTGACTATCACATTATATAAACTAAACTCACCCTAATTGTGTGCATACATATAGTGTGTGGCAAAACATTTGCATAACCGACAATTTAGTGTACAAAGGAGTTTAATATATATAATGCATGGAGAAAGCATATAAGAGTACCAAAATGAAATCAACATAAATGATATCGGTTAGGTATACCACATGTAGATATTGGATTGTCACAACACATGATGCTTGTCTTCGGGGACTCCATTTTCCTTGCAATGAGAGTACTACACACATGATGAACTTGAAAGTAGTGTTAGTCTCAATGCTTCCAAATTGTAGAGTAAACTCCCCTAAAAGTGTGCATACAAGTTTAAAATAGTTATAGGAGACATGCACATTGACTTGTAAGGTCAAACTACCATTTTGTAAGTTGGCATCACTAGAAATGTGACACCAATTGAAGATGGTAGTTAGGGTAGTTGAAAGGTCCTTGTTTGGTTTTGGTAATTGAGTGACAACTTAGGTGGACTAATATGTGTTTGAAGTGAATTACACAGGTGATTAGTCCACAGGTGATCATGTGTGAGCAACATATGCCATAGAGGAGAAATGGCTTGGAATATGTCGCAAGGCTCACACATGTGAAGAAGGAGCTTAATGCACATGAAACATGACATGTGGTCATGTGGCTAAGATGGTGAAGATCAAGGCAAGACTTGGCTTGATGGACCGGTTGCGAAGGTGAAGGGCAAGTTGGAGGCTTTGAAGCCGTTGGTACCGAGTGTCGGGAGGCTTAAGCAAGACTTGGCGCCGAAGGACTGAAGCGATGGTGAAGAGCAAAAGATGTCAAGATCGATGGACCATGGAGGCCATGTGATGATATGAAGTGGATCATATCATTTGATCGAGGTTGGTGCATATGTTGCATCAACACATGGAGGAGAGGGAATGGAATGCGCAAGGCAAAGGTATATGTATAGGGCATTTCATTTCACCGGTCATAGGTGTGTGGAGAAGATTATGACCGGGTTTAGGATAGATGGTCGTACTATTAAGAGGAGCAAACTTGTTTGCATATCGGTCATCTAGTGCCACTTGAGCGATCTAACTTTGCGATGTTACTAAGATCGAGTGGCGTTATGAGTGAAAGAGAAAATCCTTTGAAAATGATTGTGAAAATGCTAACACACATGCACATGTTGTTGTACACTTGGTGGCGTTGGCACTTTTGCAAAGGAGAAGTTGTTGGAGTTGTTTTGGATCAATACAGAGAAGAAAATGAAGTTTTCTGAGTGTGGTCGGTAGTACCGCCCAGGGGGTCGGTAGTACCGCCCATGGGTGCTGCGTGCAACCTTCTCTGTGTTGGGGCTGATTTGGCCTGGCGGTAGTACGGCCATATCCTCGGTACTCCCGCCCGCGGTGGTACCGACCAGAGGGTCGGTGGTTCCGTGGCCCTGAAGGGTTTTTGCAGGCTCTCTATGTTGGGCTGAGTTTGGCCTGCCGGTAGTACCGCCATAGGGTCGGTACTACCGACCGTTGGAGGTTTCGAGATCTGAGGAGTTTGGAAGCTCTCTGGAAGTGGCCAGTTTTGGCCTACCGGTAG
Organism: Coix lacryma-jobi var. lacryma-jobi; assembly: GCA_009763385.1. Taxonomy (NCBI): domain Eukaryota; kingdom Viridiplantae; phylum Streptophyta; class Magnoliopsida; order Poales; family Poaceae; genus Coix; species Coix lacryma-jobi. The sequence continues at coordinate 17,110,269 of CM019830.1, read as the reverse complement.
TACCGCCATAGGGCCGGTAGTACCGGGCTCGGTAGTACCAACCAGGGGGTCGGTAGTACCATGGTATGGAGGAGTTTTGGATGCTCTCTGTGTAGATCCAATGTTGGCCTGTCGGTAGTACCGCCATAGGGCCGGTACTACCGACCTTTGGAAGATCCGAAGGCGAAGGAGTTCGGGACTCTCTGTATAGTCCCCAGTTTGGCATGTCGGTAGTACCGCCATAGGGCCGGTACTACCAACCGTCGGAGATACCGACCAGGAGTCGGTTGTTTGTTTTGGTCAACGCGCCGTGTGTAACGGCTAGTTCTGACACTGTCGGTACTACCGCCAGGGGGGTCGGTACTACCGACCGAAGCGCAGGAAAGGGGAAACGACTAGTTGGCCGCTCCCCTCTATAAATAGGTGTCGGTGTTTCGAAACCGGGGGTATGACACCAACGAGTAATGTGATCGCGTGCTCTCTTCCTGGATGGTGATGCAAGATGACACAAGGATTTATCCTGGTTCGGGCAAAGAAGGCCCTACGTCCAGCGGGGGGGGGGGGGGGGGGGGGGGGGGAGGTTCTTGTATTACTTGCACCTAAGTGCTTGTACAGGGGCGAATACAAGCTTTGTGAGCGTGGACCGGAGTTCGGACTCGTGTGTGTGTACTTGTGTCTTAACGTGTCCCTTTCGGAGCCGTATGCGTGAATCTCCCAGAATGAGGGCCCTGGTGTCCCCTTTTATAGAGCAAAGGGAGGCCAGGGTTACACAAGGGTATTACAGGTATCGGGGTGTATTGTGTCCCTTACGAAGAAGGGTAGGAACCCTGTCTTGTCGAAGACATTGTAGCCAACGTGGGCGTTGCTGTTGAAGCGTCCTTGAAGCGTGGCCTCCATCCTGGGCGCGGACGTGATGGCGCGGCGAGGTGGAAGCCGTACAGCACCCATCCCGGAACGTAGAGGACGCGGCGGGGTCCCTCCGGGTCTTGGGGTACCTGTCCTCCAATAGCATGAAAGTAGTCAGGGCTCGAGGGGCATGGAGCCGGCCTCGAGGCGGCGCCTACGGGGGGCTCGAGTCCCCGCAGGTATGGGCAAGTCCTGTGAAAATCGATTGAGTGGCAGGCATCTGGGCCTCGAGGCGTGTCTTGGACGTGCCACAGTGTAGGGCGTGGGTTAACAGTGCTTCGCTGGTGCCTTTTCGCCCATACTTGTGGTGAAAACGAGACTTGACTCTGCCCCGGACCACCGTGGCACACGTTGTGTCACAGAGGACGTGACTGGAGTAGGTGGATGAATTAAGTGCGCGGTATGGGGCTGGCATCCGATGTCTGCACCGCTCGAGGGAGGCAAAACGCGTCTCGAGGGATAGGCCGCTGTGCCAGAGAGGCTCGAGGTCCCCGCGTGGGGTCTCGAGGTGTGGTGTTCGGCTGTGGGGGGCTCGAAGGGTAGTGGAGCGCTTGCCTGAGGCCTGGGGGGCTCGGGCGAGACGGAAAGCGAGCGTGCGCCCGAGGCCTAGCTTGGAGGGCTCGGGCGAGACGGAAAACGAGCGTGCGCCCGAGGCCTGGCTTGGAGGGCTCGGGCGAGACAGAAAACGAGCGTGCGTCCGAGGCCTGGCTTGGAGGGCTCGGGCGAGACGGAAAACGAGCGTGCGTCCGAGGCCTGGCTTGGAGGACTCGGGCGAGACGGAAAACGAGCGTGCGCCCGAGGCCTGGCTTGGAGGACTCGGGTGAGACGGAAAACGAACGTGCGCCCGAGGCCTGGCTTGGAGGGCTCGGCTCGGTGGGCCAGCGTCGTAGGCCTCGGGGGTCGGCTTTTTAGGGGGTTAGACTAGTTAGGTCTGTTATTAACCGGTGTTCTAGGTTTACCCTATTTGTTTGCGTTGATTGGGGGTACCCCTTTTGCGGACCCCCGACAGTAGCCCCCGAGCCCTTGCTCGAGTGCTTGCACTCGAGCAGGGGCTCCCGACTGGGATCTCGTGGGTTAGCTAACTGGCCTCGAGGGTTTCGTCGATTCAATTTCGTGGGTGTCGTGCGAGCGACACCCGCGGGTGTAGCCCCCGAGGCCACGAGGGAGTGGTTTAGAACTTCCTCGTGGGCTTTTTGCGAGTTTTAGTTGCGATTTTTAGGTTCGGGGGTGTCAGGCCCCCGAGTTTTTAGACCCTCTTTCGTCGAGGGGTGCCAGGCTGAACCGGCCGGCCGGCTCTTCGAGCTGTCCGGCGCACCGGTTGCCCCGGCTTGTCATCCCGCGAGTCCTTTCGATCGGATGAGAGGGGGGATGCCTCGTACTACCCCGAGTGGGCGAGTATCAAGGTTCCCGGTGAGCTGGTAACGGGGAATCCAAGTGAGAGCTCGTGCCCCGTTCGATAGGGGTCGACTGTGGCCCGGAGGCGGTCTCATAAAGCATGGGTGCTCAGTCTGCAGGAGTGCCGGGTCCATTCGATAGGACCCGGTGGCTCGATGCCTCGCTCCGAGGGGATCTCACTGCATGTCGAGCTCCCCGCCTTGGATACACATGAGGGGCCTCGAGGGCTTGGCCCTCGAGTGTTGCCGCGAATGGCGCCCCTTGGTGTCCCTGACTCGGGTGCTCGAAGCCGGCTGTCGAACCCTCTTTCGTCGAGGGCCAGCCTTCGCTGCTTCGAGACTTAGGGCCGGGGCCCGTTTTTGGGTGCTCGAAGCCGGCTGTCGAACCCTTTTTCGAGGGCCAGCCTTCGCTGCTTCGAGACTTAGGGCCGGGGCCCATTTTTTACTTCAGGAAGAAGCCTTCGACGCTTGGAATCCTTCTGCCCGTTGGGCGCGCCTTTTTAGGCGGAAACCGCCAGGGAGTGGAGATCGTGGCGCCAGGGCGGCGGGCGCGGAGTCGGAGCGGCGGCCGCAGAGGGCCCCGGCAGTTGAGCGAACGGTGAGCTGCCGCGTGTTCCCTGCATCCGGCTCGAGACGTAGTTAGGTGGGTGCCTTAAATGCTATGCAGTTACCTTTTTACGTCGTGGGAGACCCCGCCCGTCGGGGTTTCCCCTTATAAATATCGAGAGAGGAGAACAGGAACCCTTCACTTTGCCTTTGCCTTCACCGCCGCCGTAGCCTTCACGCGCCCTCTCCTTCGAGCTAGTTGATTGGGGATTTTCCGGCTGCTCGTCCGCTGCTCGGGTCCGCGCCGCGCCACCGCTATGGCCGCCCAGACACAAGTGCTGCCGGCCGAAGACTGGAGCTCGTCGAAGGTGAAGCAGAGCGAGATGGACTCGTTGGTGGCCCAGGGGCTTCTGCGCCCCAACCCGGAGGAGGGACCCACGTGGTGGGTTATCCCGTCAGCGGAGCACCGGGAGCCGCACCCGCCGGAGGGGTACGTGGTGAGCTTCACGCGCTACCACCGTATGGGACTCGGCGTCCCGCCGAGCCGCTTCATGCGGGGGCTGGCCCACCACTTCGAGGTGGAGCTGCAGCACTTCTCCCCCAACTCCATCTCGCACGCCGCCATATTCGCCGCGGTGTGCGAGGGGTACCTGAAGATGGAGCCGCACTGGGAGATGTTCGTCCATCTCTTCCGGGGCGAGCTCTTCATCAAGGCCCTAAAGCCCAGCGGGAGGCGGCTCGTGCGCATGGGCTCCCTTGCCATCACTGCGAGGGCTGGGACCTCGTCGGCCAACGTCCCCCGTGAATACCTGCGATACAAGCTTTCCACCAACCAGGCCGGGTGGGACGACCATTGGTTCTATCTGCGGAATGAAGATGGTCTCTTTCCGCAGTACACCGGCAGGGTCCTCGCTCAACGCCCGGAGAAGTGGACCTGGGGCGTCGCGGCGGACAGGCAACGCCACCTGGCCCCGCTGATGAAGATGATGAAGACGCTGGTGGATGAGAAGAAGTTGACCGTGCAAGCGGTCATTTGGGCGTTCCACCAGCGAAGAGTTCTCCCGCTGGCGGACCGCCCCCTTCTCATGCACGAGATGGGGCCGGAGGCCAGGCTCGAGGCGCTTAATCGATCGAGGATGGCCGAGGAGAGGCTGTCCCGGAACGAGGGTGTCTCCCGGGTGTCAATCACGATCCAGGGGCCGTTCATCCCTGAGTACACCCACCTGGTCACCATGGCGCCCGACGAGGGGTGTCTCGACCTGGTGAGCCTCCCTCGAGCTGAGCTATTCCGAGCCCCCTCCCCCTTTCTCCTCCTTCGAACCTTTTGCATTCTTCTTGTGGTTTGTCTCGTCACGCTTCTTCTTTCTTCAGGGGGCATTTACTTGTCGCAGCGTCGAGGCCCCCGGTGAGGGAGGACGCCGCAGGATACTCAGGTGAGGCGCCTCTCTGCTCAGAAAGACAAGGAGAGCAAGGATGCCAGGAAGAAGAAAGAGAAAAACAAAAACCTGCGTCGCTTGGCTCGGGAGCAGAGACTGGCGAAGGCTCGTCGCAACCGTCAGCCTGGAGACGGGTCCCCCGAGCTGAGCTCCTCGAGCTCGGAGGAGGAGAGCGGTGATGAGGAGGAGAGCGACGACGAGGGGATGGAGGCGCGCCTGAAGCGCGCGGGGGTCGTCGATGACAGGGCTGACCGCTCCTCTGTGCAGGAGGGTATGCTGGAGGTCCCCCCGGCGAAGGGACCGCGCGGGACGCAGCCGCGGAAGGCGGCGCCGATCCCTGCCTCGTCGGGAGCCCGGGGTCCGTCGAGCTCCGCGGCGGACGTGCCCCCGGTCGTGAGGAAGCCCCGAACCCGGAGCGCCTCCGCCACAGCACCAACGGAGGCCGCCCCCGCGCCAGCCCAGGCGGGAGGCCTGGAGAAGGGCCGTGCCTCGAGAAGCGGCCGACAGGTCGAGAAGGATTTCGGGCCCGACCGCCGCGAGCCGTCAAGGTCGGGGTCGAGCCCGCGGAGGAGCGGGCGCCAGGAGGAGGTGTCGAGCCCGCGCCATCACGAGCGTCGGGGAGGGAGCCCCCGGGCGTCTCGTGCCCAGGGGCGTGAGCGTCCCCGGAGTCCATCGCCGCACCGCCGCCGGGACACAGAAGCGGACGCGGGAGGGCGCGACCGCCAGCGCGTGCGCCGGAGCCCGCGCCGGGGCGGGCGCCACGATGACAGCACGAGGGAGGTGCGGTCGCCCTCCCGCGAGGTGGGGCGGAAGGAGGGATCTCCCTCGAGGTCGAGCCACGGGAGGCGTCGGGAGCCCTCCCCCCATCCCAGCCCTGTGGAGACGGCCCGGGCGCAGGGCTCGAGCCGCGGGGTGGGCTCGAAACCCCTGAGTGGGTCCGGCGATTCCGGGAAGAAGCCCAGTCGCCGCTTTGGGTGAGTAATTTTCTTGGACCTCGTCGGAAGCGAGGCTTGACCTCTTTACTTTTGATACACATGCCATCTCTGGTTTCTCAGGGGGAAGCGCTCCTACCCGGAGGTGGACCTCGCTTCGTCTAAGCGGGCCAAGACCTCGAGCCCCGTCGAGGCACAAGCACCTCGAGGTATGGCACCTTCCTCCGCTAGAGAAGCTGCTTGGCTGGAGAAGGCTCGAGCTGCCATGGCTCGAGGTGACCAGATGATCGTCGCAAATTTTGGTGAGGCCGTCGCCGTCGACCGCAGGGGTCGAGGCATTCCTCTTGATTCTGATATCAATGTCATCTCGCATTGCAGGGGCCTCAGCTCACGGCATCGAGCCCGCCGCTATCATGCTTACTGAGGCGCTGCCGTCTCCCCCTTCTCCTCCTGCGATGGCGTCTGTCGGGAGCGCCACCCCTCCCCCCGCTACAGCGGCTGTTCCGGGGGAAGCGCCTGGGGCGAGCACGGCCCCGCCGGCGTCTGGGGCCGAGGGGACTACGCCCCTCGAGGCCCCGACGGTGGAGGACCTCCTGAACGAGCTGGAGCAGGGGCCGCCCCTCGCCGCGGGCTTGCCGATGGTGGAGGCGCCCGAGGTGCCAGCAAGTGCTGACGAGACGCAGGAGGGCCCGGCCAGGGAAGAGCCGGGGCCCGTGCCGTCGGGCGGCAGGCCGCAGCTGGGGCAGCTCGGGACGGAGGAGGATCAGCCCGACCTCGAGCTCGACCGTCCAGTATGGCCGTTTCCTGACGCGCCAAGCCCGCCCCTTGCCATGGTCCACGTCGAGCGACCGGTTCAGCGGGGGGCTCCGCGCGAGGTGCGGGCCATCTTTCGGGAGGTGGCCGAGCTCATGGCGGAGGCGGAGCGGTCCTGTTCCGAGGAGGCGGGCCGGTCCGCACAGGTGTCGGCCGCCCTCGCGAGGGCTGAGGCGGAGCTTCAAGATCTCCGCGCTGAGCTGAGCCGGAACGCCCAAATGGCGAGCCGGCTCAACGAGGCGGAGGCGGAGGTCCGGGCGGCTCGAGGCGAGGTCGCTCGATCCAAGGAGGAGGCCGCCGCCGCTCTCGAAGCGTCGAGGAAGGAGGCCGCGGACGTCCGAAGCGAGGCCACCTCCGCCCGGGCTGAAGCCGAGGCGGCGAAGCAGGAGGCCGCTGACGCCCGTGGCGAGGCCGCCGCTGCCCGAACCGCAGCGGAGGCGGCGAGAAAAGAGGCCGAAGACGCCGAGATTGGTGTCGCCACCGCCCGAGCTGCCGAGGGGGCGGCGCGGCAGGAGGTGATCCGCAAGGATCTGGCCCTTGTGGAGGCGGGCCGGCTGATCGAGGACCTTAGGTCCGAGAGGCTCCTCATGCTGGCCGAGAAGCGCAGGCTTGAGCAGCGTGCTGAGGGCCTGACCAGCGACCTCGCCGCACTGGGGCAACATTGCGACGGTGAGGCTTACACCTTGTTCTTGTTTGGGTCTCGAAGTTTTTTGTTACGCCGCAGTCTCACTCTTCCTTGTTCGTTGCGCAGGGGTCGAGAAGACGGTCGAGGAGCTCCGCGGGACGAACCAGGCTCTCTTGGACCAACTCCAAGACGAGACGATGGTGGCGGAGCGGGCTCGCACCTCCCTCGACCGGCTTGGCCCCATGTGGGGTGCTCCTCCAGTAGCTGCGGCAGAAGGCGCGGTGGCCCGAGGCGATGCCTTGGTCGACGCCTTGTGCTTCTTCGACGCAGCGGCGCGGGACCGTGTCCGGCAAGCTCTCCATCATGGCGTCAAGCAGACGCTCGCGGTCGTTCGCTCTGGTTTCCGCTTCCCGGTCCACGTTGTCGCCAACGGCTTCATCGAGATCGAGGGGAAGGACGAGGAGTGGAACAACCGCCGTGTTGACAAAATTTTGGAGAAGATGGAGAGGCCGGGTACATCGCTCGCCAAGATTTTCGAGGAGGACGTGCTGCCTCCTGACGCCAGCAGCGGTGTCGAGGGCCCTCCTCCTTCTAGCTCGGGCGTCGAGGCTGAGCCCGCCGTGGAAGACCTCGGGGAGGAGTACCAGCACCGACGAGGATTAGGGCCTGCGTGCCAAATTTGGGCGTCGAGGCCCTTGTAAAGATTTTATGGCATGGATGAGGGTCTATCGAGACCCATTTGCATATATGACTTGTTTGTTTAAAGGTGTTGTTTTCTTTTCAAATGCGTTTGACCACTTCTCTTTGTTGCAAGCTCGAGTTTCTGCTAACTTAGTCCGTACTCCTTCGATACGTCGCGAGCCCCTCGAGGGGAGGCGTAGGTAGGGTACCGTAGCCCGGGGGCGTAGGTGGCCGTCTACGTCGACGCCTCCCGATCTTTGGAGGCTCGAGGTATTTTGGGATTTAGACGTCGCTAGTTCACTCGAGGCACGAGTCGAGACGAGGGTCGAATTTTTTGAAAAGAAAACACGCATTTTTTCCGGAGTCTGGGGGGCGGTTACCCCCCTGTCAGCCCCCGAGGGAGGCTCGACCCTGAGCAAGGCAGGGTCGAGGCTACCTTATGCTGCCAGGCAAAATGAAAGACAACGCACGAGATTGTTCATTCATATTTGACATGTTTGTACAAAGCAACAAAATGAACAAAGCCTTGAGGCCCTTAAGGATAGAAGCGACGTAGCTGAGATATGTTCCACGCGTTCGCCAGGATTCTGCCTTGATCGTCGTAGAGCTTGTATGTTCCTGGCTTGAGCACCTTAGCCACGGTGTATGGGCCCTCCCATGGAGGGGTGAGCTTGTGGCGCCCTCGATTGTCTTGAAGCCGTCGAAGCACGAGGTCCCCCACTGCTAGGTCTCTTTTGCGCACATACTTGTCGTGGTAGCGTCGAAGTGATTGCTGGTAGCGTGCGGAGTTGATGAGCGCCGCATCTCGGGCCTCCTCGAGCTGGTCCTTGGCGTTGGCAAGCCTCTCGTCGTTGTTTTGCTCGTTGTAGGCTCGAAGTCGAGGGGAGCCGTACTCGAGGTCCGTAGGCAAGACTGCCTCGGCGCCGTAGGTTAGGAAAAACGGAGTGAACCCGGTGGCTCGACTCGGCGTAGTCCTGAGGCCCCACAGCACCGAGGGGAGCTCTGCGGCCCATCCCTTTCCGAAATTTTTGAGAGTCTTGAACAGCCTCGGCTTCAGCCCATGGAGTATCATGCCGTTGGCGCGCTCGACCTGCCCGTTGCATTGAGGGTATGCGACCGAGGCCCAGGTTACGCGAATGTGGTTGTCATCGCAGAAGTTGGTGAACTTTTTGCCCGTGAATTGGGTGCCATTGTCGGTGATGATGACGTTAGGCACTCCAAACCGGTACATGATGTTGGCGATGAACTCGACGGCCTTCTCGGAGGTGGGGTCTCCTATCGGCTTAGCCTCGATCCACTTGGTGAACTTGTCGATGGCCACGAGCACGTGTGTGTACCCTCCACTTGTCCTTTTGAGGGGACCCACAAGGTCGAGCCCCCAAACGGCAAATGGCCAAGTGATTGGGATCATCTGCAGGGCGTGTGCGGGCTGGTGCGTTTGCTTGGCGTAGAATTGACACCCATGGCATGCTCGGACCAAGCGCTTGGCGTCCCCAATGGCGGTCGGCCAATAGAAGCCTTGACGGAAGGCGTTCCCAACCAGGGCCCTCGGCGCTGCGTGGTGGCCGCAAGCCCCCGAGTGCATGTCGTCGAGGAGCTTGCGTCCTTCCTCGAGGAGGATGCAGCGCTGAAGGATCCCGGTCGGGCTTCGTCGGTATAGTTCCCGTTCGTCGCCGTAGGTGACGTAGGTCTTGGCCCTTCGAGCTATGCGTCGAGCCTCCGTCTTGTCTTCCGGTAGCACGCCTAGCGCTAAGTAGTCGAGGTAGGGCGTCCGCCAGTCGAGGTGTCGTGGTGAAGAAGAGGCGGTTGCGTCGACCTGCATCGCCTCAGCGGATGTCCAGGGGTCATTCCCGAGGGGTGGCGTTGAAAGTCGAGCCCCCGTGTCTAGCTCGAGGGGTGGCGTCGAGGGGCCAGCCCCCGGGTCGATTTCGACGGATGGCTCGAAGACGTCCCTCGAGAAGACGTCTGGTGGTACCGTGCCGCGCGTGGACGCCAACTTTGCCAGCTCGTCTGCGGCCTCGTTGTACTTTCGAGCTATGTGGTTGAGCTCGAGGCCGTAAAACTTATCTTCCAGCTTGCGCACCTCCCCGCAGTATGCCTCCATCTTGGGATCGATGCAGCTTGAAGCCTTCATAACCTGGTTGATGACGAGCTGCGAGTCTCCTCGGGCGTCGAGGCGTCGGACCCCGAGCTCGAGGGCGATGCGCAGCCCATTGACGAGGGCCTCGTACTCGGCGACGTTGTTGGAGGCGGGGAAGTGCAAGCGTAGCAGGTAGCGCATGTGGACTCCGAGGGGTGAGATGAAGAGCAGGCCTGCGCCTGCCCCCGTCTTCGTGAGAGATCCGTCGAAGTACATGGTCCAGAGCTCGGCTTGAATCTGTGCCGGCGGGAGCTGAGTGTCGGTCCATTCAGCAACGAAGTCCGCCAACGCTTGCGACTTGATGGCCTTTCGCGGGGCATAGGTGATGGTCTCCCCCATTAGTTCGGCGGACCACTTGGCGATGCGCCCCGTGGCCTCCCGATTGTTGATGATCTCTCCGAGGGGGAAGGACGACACCACCGTTACGGGATGAGCGAGGAAGTAGTGCTGGAGCTTGCGCCTTGTGACGATGATGCCGTAGAGCAGCTTCTGGATGTGCGGATACCGGACCTTGGCCTCGGAGAGTACTTCACTGGTGAAGTACACCGGTCGTTGGACCGGCAATGCATGACCCTCCTCGTGCCTCTCGACGGCTACGACCGCGCTGACCACCTGAGTGGTTGCGGCCACATAGAGGAGGAGAGGCTCGGGGGAATCGCCAACCTGGGCTGGTCGCGGTGGCACGAGGATTGGTGCGGAAGTCAGCAACCCCTTCAACTTGGTTAAGGCCTCCTCGGCTTCGACAGTCCACGTAAAGTGTTCCGTCTTCTTCAGCAGGTGGTAGAGGGGTAGCGCTTTTTCCCCTAGCCTCGAGATGAATCTGCTGAGAGCGGCTAGGCAGCCAGTCACTTTCTGCACACCCTTGAGGTCTCGAATCGGGCCCATCCTCGTGACTGCTGAGATTTTTTCGGGGTTTGCCTCGATCCCCCGTTGTGAGACAATGTAGCCGAGTAGCATGCCTCGAGGCACACCAAAGACACACTTCTCGGGGTTGAGCTTCACATTCTTGGCCCGGAGGCACTCGAATGTGGTCTCGAGGTCGCTGATGAGGTTCCCGACTTTCTTGGTCTTAACCACGATGTCATCGACGTAGGCCTCGACGGTCCTGCCTATGTGCTCGCCAAAGATGTGCTGCATACATCGTTGATACGTTGCCCCGGCGTTTCGTAGGCCGAAGGGCATCGTAACGTAGCAATACATACCAAATGGCGTGATAAAAGAGGTTGCGAGTTCGTCGGATTTTTTCATCTTAATTTGGTGGTAGCCGGAATACGCATCAAGGAACGAAAGCACTTCGCACCCAGCAGTGGAATCGACAATCTGATCAATTCTAGGTAAAGGAAATGGAACTTTTGGACATGCTTTATTCAGGCCAGTGTAGTCTACACACATCCGCATTTTTCCATTCTTTTTCCTAACTAATACAGGGTTAGCTAGCCACTCTGGGTAAAATACCTCCTTGATGAACCCGGCCGCCAAAAGCTTGTGCACCTCCTCGCCGATGATCCTGCGCTTCTCCTCGTCGAAGCGGCGCAGGCGTTGCTTCACTGGTCTGGAACCGGCCCGGATTTCCAAGGCGTGCTCGGCGACTTCCCTTGGTATGCCCGGCATGCCCGAGGGGCCCCACGCAAACATGTCGATGTTCGCGCGGAGAAAGTCGACGAGCACGGCTTCCTATTTAGGCTCGAGGCTGGCACTGACGGCCAGCGTCTTGCCATCGGTCGAAGTCGGGTCGACGGGTATCCGCTTTGTGTGCTCCGCCGGCTCGAAGTTGCCAGCGTGACGCTTCGCTTCAGGAGCCCCCTCGGTGGCCAGGGCGGCTAGGGCCTCGAGCGAGTCGAGGTGGACGTTGGCCTCCCCACGCTCGACGCATTCCACGTCGCAGTGGTATGCGTGCTCGTAGGAGGTGTCGATGGTGATGACCCCTTTTGGCCCCGGCATCTTGAGCTTTAAGTACGTGTAGTTGGGAACCGCCATGAACTTGGCGTAGCCCGGCCGGCCGATGATGGCGTGGTAGGCCCCTTGGAACCCAACCACCTCGAAGGTGAGCGTCTCCCGGCGAAAGTTAGCCGGCGTGCCAAAGCAAACCGGCAGGTCGATGCGCCCGAGGGGGTGGGCCTTCTTCCCCGGTACGACTCCGTGGAACCCCCCGACGCTGGGCCGGAGCTGACCCTCTGAAATCCCCAGGAGGTCGAGTGTCTCGAGGTATATGATGTTGAGGCTCGAGCCCCCATCCATCAACACCTTGGAGAACCGTACGTCGACGATGACGGGGTCGACGACGAGGGGGTACGCCCCCGGGTTTATGACACGGTCCGGGTGGTCGTCACGGTCGAACGTGATCGGCGCATCAGACCAGTCAAGGTACCGGGGGGCGTCGTGGCAGAGTGCAAAGGCCTCCCGGCGCTCCTTCTTTCTTTCTCGAGCCGAGAGCCCGACGGTCGGCCCCCCGTAGATCATGTAGCAGTCGCGCACCGGGGGGAAGTCGCCGTCCGCGTCCCCACCGCCGCGTCGATCGGTATCCTTGCCCTTAGGCGCGTCTTCTCTCTTATCGCCGAGCTTGGAGTAGTAGCCTTTCAACAGTCGGCAGTCCTTTAACTTGTGATTTACGGGGCCCCTGTGATAAGTGCAGGGGCCCTCGAGCATCTGGTCGAAAACAGCCCCGTCAGGGGGGCCTCGGGGCTTCTTAGGCTCGAGGGCGCCTGCGAGCACTTCGTCGTCGTCGTCATCATTGGCGTCGCGCTTCGCCTTCTGACCTTTGCGTTTGTTCTTCTTCTTTTTGTTGCTGTTGTTGTTGTCGTTCTTGGCGTCGTCGCCTTTGTTCGTGACCTCCGGCGCGGCCACCGCCTTGCCTTTGTCCGTGGAACGGCCAAAGAAGGCCCCCACTGCCTCGTCGCCTGAGGCAAAGCTGGTGACACGATCCATCAGGTCCTCGACCGTCCTGGGACGGTAGCGTCCTAGCTCATGGACTAGCTCTTGGCATGTCGTGCCCGCGAGGAACGCTGAGATGACGTCCTCATCAGGCACGTGGGGGAGCTCGAGGCGCTGCTTCGAGAACCGTCGAGCAAAATCGCGGAGGGGCTCGTTCGCCGCCTGCCTGCAACGCCGTAGATCCCAGGGGTTGCCTGGGCGCACGCACGTCCCCTTGAAATTCCCGTCGAAGACCCTGACTAGGTCGGCCCAGTCGTCGATCCGATCCGGCGGGAGCCCCTCGAGCCACCGGCGGGCGGTGTCCGAGAGGTAAAGTGGGAGTTGGCGTATGATCACACGGTCGTCGTTCTTTGCTCCGCCCAGTTGGCAGCCTAGGCGGAAGTCCGAGAGCCAGAGCTTGGGCTCGACCTCCCCGTCATACTTCACGATGTTGGTCGGTGGTCGGAAGCGGTCGGGGAGGGTTGAGCTGCGGATGGCCCGGCTGAAGACTCTGGGGCCCGGGGGCTCGAGGGCTTGCCGGTCCTCGTCGCTGTCGTAGCGCCCCCCTCGATGGGCGCTATAGCCACGCTCCTGGGCCCCCTTGTCCTTGCGCCGGCGGTTGATGTCGTTGCGGGCGTCGTTGGGGTCTCGAGGTGGCCGGTTGTCGATGATCCGTTCGCGGACTGGTCTAGCTCGAGAGGCGTCAGGTTGGTGGACGGATGCCTCGCGCTCGTTGCGGGGCGTGTCCGCCGGTTTCCCCGAGGCTGCTCCGCGTCGTCGTGACGCCGAGCTCTCGGCTTGCTGCACAGCGGCTGTCTCGAGAAGGTTCTTCATTTCCCCAAGCATGCGCCTGGCGTCAGGGTTGGAGACGGCGGGCAGATCGCGGAGCAGCATCGCCGCCGCCACCACGTTCTGTCCCGCTCGCGGGAAACGCACCTCGGGGCGTGCTGGCGCCCCGTCCTCGAGGATCTGCCGGTGGACCTCTCGAGCTCGGCCACGAGCGCCGGCACCTCGAGGCTGGGCTGGTTCTTGTGCTAGGGTTTTCTCGAGCTGCAGCAGGCGTTGTCGGTCCTCCTCAGCCTTGGCGATGGCCTCCCGCAGCTGCGCGTGCTGCGCCGCTCGGTCGTCGCCGTGCTGGGATGGTGCTGGGGGTTCGTTCCTCCCGTGAATACGTGACCCGCCTGCCGCAGCCACATCTCCGGGCCCTTCGAGGTTGAGCGCCGGCCTGACGTCGTCGCCCTCGTCCTCGGTGTCGCATACGACCCCCTCGAGTTGGAAGCACTCCCTGGTGGGATCCCAGAGGTCGGGGTCATGGTAGTCGTATTCGTCGGAGTCGGGGCTGGTGATGCCGCGCCGCCTTGGCTCGTGCCGGGGCTGCAGCTCGCGGTACCACTCCCCGAAGGTGGCTTGACGAGGTGGCCCGACGGCTCGTGAGAGGCCACGGTCGACGCGTGCGGGGTGGACGATCTCCAGGTTGGCCATGGTCCTGCAGCAACACGCCCGGGCATTCCTCCTGCTCCGCCGGGTGTCGGCCCCGACTGCGCTCGTTGAGCTCGCGGGCGTAGGCTGCCGCGGAGCTGTCGAGGCCGAACGGGAACTGCCGGCGGTGAGCGCGGTACACCCCGTGCAGGAGGAGGCCGGGCGGCTGTCGACGGTGCGCGGCTCGGAGGCCTCTGGCCTGGCTCTTGGTCCGTGCGCATGATGAGCGCGAAGTCGCTGGGCGGGCGCGGGCGCGCCCGGGAAGTCTCCGGCCAGTGCGCCGGGCAAGCTCCTCCTCGGGAACTCCGCGCTGGCCGCGGGGAGGTGGGTGTATGCCGCCGGCGCCGCCTGTGCCTGGCGACGATGATGACGACGACGCCGCTCACGGGGTGGCGACGCGCTGATGGTGTGGGCGACGTGCCATGCTCCTCGCACGGGGCAGGCGCGACACGCCCTCCACTCGGGCCCTCCAGTGGAGAGCAAGGTCAGCTCGTTGCCGTTGTCAGTGGCCAGGAACTCGAGGCTCCCGAACCAGATGACGGTGCCGGCAGAGAACGAAGGAGTCGAAGCAGCCATCCAGGAAACGGCGAGAAACCGACTCGACACGCGAAGGCCCCTACCTGGCGCGCCAACTGTCGGTGTTTCGAAACAGGGGGTACGACACCAACGAGTAATATGATCGCGTGCTTCTCTTCCTGGATGGTGATGCAAGAGGACACAAGGATTTATCCTGGTTCGGGCAAAGAAGGCCCTACGTCCAGCGGGGGGGGGGAGGTGTTCTTGTATTACTTGCACCTAAGTGCTTGTACAGGGGCGAATACAAGCTTAGTGAGCGTGGACCGGAGTCCGGACTCGTGTGTGTGTGACTTGTGTCTTAACGTGTCCTTTCGGAGCCGTATGCGTGAATCTCCCAGAATGAGGGCCCTGGTGTCCCCTTTTATAGAGCAAAGGGAGGCCAGGGTTACACAAGGGTATTACAGGTATCGGGGTGTATTGTGTCCCTTACGAAGAAGGGTAGGAACCCTGTCTTGTCGAAGACATTGTAGCCGACGTGGGCGTTGCTGTTGAAGCGTCCTTGAAGCGTGGCCTCCATCCTGGGCGCGGATGTGATGGCGCGGCGAGGTGGAAGCCGTACAGCACCCATCCCGGAACGTACAGGACGCGGCGGGGTCCCTCCGGGTCTTGGGGTACCTGTCCTCCAATAGCATGAAAGTAGTCAGGGCTCGAGGGGCATGGAGCCGGCCTCGAGGCGGCGCCTACGGGGGGCTCGAGTCCCCGCAGGTATGGGCAAGTCCCATGAAAATCGATTGAGTGGCAGGCATCTGGGCCTCGAGGCGTGTCTTGGACGTGCCATAGTGTAGGGCGTGGGTTAACAGTGCTTCGCTGGTGCCTTTTCGCCCATACTTGTGGTGAAAACGAGACTTGACTCTGCCCCGGACCACCGTGGCACACGTTGTGTCACAGAGGACGTGACTGGAGTAGGTGGATGAATTAAGTGCGTGGTATGGGGCTGGCATCCGATGTCTGCACCGCTCGAGGGAGGCAAAACGCGTCTCGAGGGATAGGCCGTTGTGCCAGAGAGGCTCGAGGTCCCCGCGTGGGGTCTCGAGGTGTGGTGTTCGGCTGTGGGGGGCTCGAAGGGTAGTGGAGCGCTTGCCTGAGGCCTGGGGGGCTCGGGCGAGACAGAAAGCGAGCGTGCGCCCGAGGCCTGGCTTGGAGGGCTCGGGCGAGACGGAAAACGAGCGTGCGCCCGAGGCCTGGCTTGGAGGGCTCGGGCGAGACGGAAAACGAGCGTGCGTCCGAGGCCTGGCTTGGAGGGCTCGGGCGAGACGGAAAACGAGCGTGCGTCCGAGGCCTGGCTTGGAGGACTCGGGCGAGACGGAAAACGAGCGTGAGCCCGAGGCCTGGCTTGGAGGACTCGGGCGAGACGGAAAACGAACGTGCGCCCGAGGCCTGGCTTGGAGGGCTCGGCTCGGTGGGCCAGCGTCGTAGGCCTCGGGGGGTCGGCTTTTTAGGGGGTTAGACTAGTTAGGTCTGTTATTAACCGGTGTTCTAGGTTTACCCTATTTGTTTGCGTTGATTGGGGGTACCCCTTTTGCGGACCCCCGACAATAGGGGTGGAGGCCGGCTGTGGGCTGGTTGCTGGAGCACTCCAAAGCCTTGGTGGCTTGTGTGGATGTGCTTGTGAGCCCTCTAACACACATATGCTTTAGTGCTTATCCGATTGTGTGAGAGAGTGATCCTAGTGCGTTGCTTTGAGAGATAGCATCGAGTGGCACTAGGTGTTCGAGTTGCAAGCCGGTGGTGCTTATTACTCTTGGAGGTTGCCACCACCTAGACGGCTTGGTGCGTGTCTCCGTCGTGAAGCCCGCGTGAAGATTGTGCGTGGCTGTAACACCCTGGTGTTAAGCATTAATTAAAATTCTAATCAAGTGGTTTAGTATGCATAATCATCTGGCATCATGACATAAAAGCATTTCATGTTTTAAGTATAATTGTGATGCTTTATATGTTTGACCAAAGTGTTGTATGTTTTTGAGTGTTGATTTCCATGTTTGATATATATGTGGCTTGATTGAGATGTTTGGTGTTCTTTGAAAGGGCAAGTGAGAAAACTTTGGTTTTTAAATCTCTCTTTTTGTCCCCTTTTTAATAAATCAAAAAGAAAGTCAAAATTTCAAAGTGGTTTCAAAAGCAAAGTTGTAGCTCTTGTTGAGAGGGACAACTTTGGTATTCAAAGATTTCAAAGTTTCTGTATAAAATTTTGAATAAATTTGAAATCTTTTAAACCCTAAATTTGACCCCAACACTAGATTTCAAAAACTAAAAAGAATTAGACTTTGGTCTTTTAATCAAAAGTGTAGAGAAGGTTAAAAGAAACAACTTTTATTAAGATAGATTTTCATGTTATTAAAGAAAATCTGAAGTAATTTGGAAAAACAAGTTTGATTTGATTTCAAATTGAAAATCAATTTCCAAAACTTAATTTTATCCCCTTTTGTGTAGTTTCAAAATTAAGCACAGTTTGGCTATGCTTCAAAAAGCAAAGTTGTTCTATTTTTGATAAGGAACAACTTTGATGTGTAAAGTTTTCCAAGTTTTCATATGAAATCAAAAGTAATTTTGAAAATACTTTTCTGCCCTTTTTGTCCTCTTTTGTTTTTCAAACTCTAATTCAAGTTCTGAGCATAATTTGAATGTGTTGCAAAAATAAAAGATGTTCAGAATTAAATTCTGAACATTTGATATTTTAGCATATTTTCAGCTTATTTTCAAAATTCAAAAGTAATTTTTGGTTTTACAGAAAGGGTAGAAAAGGAAATGGGAAAAGGTGGAGATAAGCTTCTGGCTCTGTTCATGGCGGTGGCCGCCGAAGCTTTGATCGGCGACGCCAGCGTTCTGGGTATCGCTCTCTCTCGAATAAGCGTGCGACCGTCTCCGTGGCGAAGTTACTTAGCTGCTGACCCTTTTCTCTCACGTCGTGGCGTCCTCTCTCGCGCTCGCCGTCGACCTCTTGCCACGAAGCCCCGGCGAGCACCTTCTCGGCTCAATCTCCGATTCACCGCACACCGATCGTTCTTATCTCAGTTTAACCACGGGTATAAAAACCCTACATCCTTGCGCATCTCCAGAGTTCACTCTTGCAACCTCTACTCACTCAGAGAGCTAGAGCTCGCAGTTCTTCTTCCCGCCGGGTGAAAAACTCCGACGAGCTCGATTCCACCGTGGCCCGCTCAACTGGGCCTCCCTCTGTGCTCTTTATCCTGTGTTTTTGTTTTATCTTGGCCCCAGAGAACTCATCGGCTCGATGGTTCCCTGTTTGATGCTCAGGACTCGCCGGAACAACGTCGTCTTCGCCGGAGTTCTCCGCCGCAGGCCACTGCTCCGTGGAACTCTCCCCTCCGTGCAACCTCTGCTTAAACCAGTTACACCAACAGCATCAGGGTGAGCTGCTAGACCTTCCTAGCCTCTCCGTTTGCTTGCTACCGGCCTAGGTTCGCCGGAGCAGGGCTAGCCGAGATCCGATCCGCCGCCGTGCGTGGCCAGGCTCAACCCGAGTGGTAGAGTGTAGGGTTGAGGGCTCAATCAACTGCGGCTGTCTTGCCGGTGTTGATGCTCGCGTCAGCCGAGTCTCTAATGGCCGGAGATGGCCGGCGTAAGATTCGCCGCCGCTCGGTGCGCCGTCGTTCACGCCGGCCATGATCGAGGACCTTCTTGTTGTAAAGATGAAAAGTTCCAGGGTGTTGGATGCAAAGCCCCAGGTTCAGGTGAATAGCGCCTTGGACTGTGGGTTAGTTTCGCGTAAGCCGAAGGGCTTTTCTGCAAAGCTGTCAGGGCGCTCCGTCTCGCTCGAGCCAGGTCTCGAGCGGACATGTGGACACGTGTTCCCCGTCTCGAGCTATGCCTCGAGCAGGCGCCTCCTCCACTTCGCTCGAGCCAAGCCTCGGGCGAACGTGTTCACCGTCCCGCCCGAGCTAGGCCTCGGACGGTAGAGGGTTTTCCGTCTCGCCCGAGCCTCGAGCTAAGTCTCGAGCGGACACATGTGCAGCGTCTCGGTCGAGCTAGGCCTCGGACGGACGAGCGTTTTTCCGTCTCGCCCGAGCCGAGAGCCAGGCCTCGGACGGGCGTTTGGTGTTTATCGTCTCGGTCGAGCTAGGCCTCGAGCGGACCCTCGGGCGTTATCTCACTCGCGCCGAGCCTCGAGCGAACGCACCCGCACTCTCCGTCGTGCGCTCGCGTCACGCTGGGCCGAGTTGGCTTGGGCCGAAAGCCCAGTTTGGGTTCGTTCAAGTTTTTCTTTTTCTGGCTTTATGTACAATAATCAGTTTTGTTGTTTTTGCTATAATTAATCTATAGCTCTGTTAATTATGAAATTTGACATGAAAGTTGATAACATGTCTGTGCTAATATAAAAATTATAAAACTTAAGTTTTGAGTACTTCTTTTATGTCAATAAAATCTGTACTTTAATTAATAAATGCAACTTTGGTGATTTATGTAATTTTCTGTGTTTCTCCAAAAATCATGAAATTTGACATGTGAGTTTATATCACTGATGTACACCTTCATGTTTAATGTCATCCCTGTTTGAACAAGTATGCTTGGTGTATAAATAAAAGGTTAATCAAAATGATTAATAAAATAAATAGAAATAGTTGATCCCTGTAGATTTGTGTGACTTTTGGAATTATTTGACAACCAATGGGAAACTAGCAAGATTTGCTCCCTGGTTATGGTTTCCTTTATGTTAATGATCTTTTATTGCTTGTTAGATACATCACCTTGTTTACGGAAAAATAATAAAACTTGTTTAGTAATAATATATATAATAGCTAAAGTTGGTTTTGTTGGTCTGCAACTTTACCGCGAAGGAAAGTTATATTCGACTTTCTTTATCTTGTGTTCACCTCTGTTATGCATTTGTATTGTCCTGCACCTTAGCATACATCGCATGGCATCATACTAAGCATACATCATTTATCTACGTGTAGTATCCGAGAGTGAGAAGAATCGTGTTGAGCAAGTTTCAAAACTAGAAGGTCTTGTTGATCAAGCTTTAATGATCACCCTTGTCGAACAAGCCTCGGAAGGTGACCCTTGTTGGGCAAGCTTCTTCGAGAAGATTTGATTTCAAGTCAGCAAAGGAACTAACCTCTGTGGATTCTTCTTGGATCCTAGTTTTCCCTGCAACGAAGGCAAGCCCCGGTGCATTTAACCTTTCTGTTTCTATTGCAAAGTTTATACAATGATTTATCAACTGCATTTAAGTAATAGGAGTTGGATGACACCAGTAGTTGCATTACCAGTTGGTTACCTTTACCCTATCCTTGTTACCTATTTGTTTATAAATGCTTAGCCAAGATGCACGGTGAAGAGATTATCCTCCGCTTAGGCCTTGAGCAAACTAAGGGATGATGAGTCATCATTGTTAGGATACCTCTCTCAGGTACAAACTGTTAAATGGATGAAAAATGAATTTCAGACCGGACAGGTAACTTGCATCCGGAATGGAATCTTGATGTAGTGTTCCTGTCTGTGTCGATTAGGAACCGTTCGTTGTTGGCCCTTGATCGAGTGCATGATAGTACCAATCACGGGATACGGGTTGATATGTTGCAGGTTAGAGTCCTGCCATACAACGCCGTGGTGCTTTGATATGTTGCAGGTTAGAGTCCTGCCATACAACGCCGTGGTGCTTTGATATGTTGCAGGTTAGAGTCCTGCCATACAAATCACTTGTGGTTGTGCAATATGTTGCAGGTTAGAGTCCTGCCATATTGTGTGATTGGGAACCCCCAGCTGGGTAGATAAAGCGGTTCGAATCGTCGTTGCTCTACGATAAAAGAGACTCGATCTCCGACCCTCAACGTAGAGTTTTCAAAACCAAGGCAATTGGAAAATGATGTTTCATTCTAAAGGCATAGTGATGGTACATTTGGAATTACTAAGGAAAAGAGGAATGTTTGGTTAAGAATGTTTTTTTTTTGCAAATTCCTTCTCTATTGCTAGCCCGACTACATCCCTTAAAGCTAGCATGACCTGAAGTCTTTTCTGTTGACGGATAAGTCTTGTTGAGTACTTTTGTACTCAGGGTTTGTTAATTCCCTGTTGCAGGTTTCTAATAGGTGGTGTTGATCATGATCATGTCAGTGGGCTTGACATGATCTGGTTGTTCTTCTTCTCCAACTTAGGTACTCCGCCTAAGTGTGGTTCCGCAATACTATTCTACTTCCGCAATACCAGTTACGTTTATGTAAAAAGTAACTTGTTCATGGTTTTGTAAAGTTTATATCTCTTGCTTCCGCACTCCGATAGTATTTTGTATCAACTGTCGTAATGTTGTAATTATTCCAACCTTCATGATGATGATCCTGTGGTTCGTGGATAATTCGGGGTTCTCTCGGGGACACCCGACAGATCTTTCCAGTGATGTGGTACATGTGCACAGTCATTAGGGCTCGGGGAGACGATGACGTGTGCAGGTGGGCCACATTACCGGGAGGTTCTGCCACAGTGGCTCCGGAGAAGCTTTGTGAGGGGCATTGTGCTCGCCCCGCTGGAGATCGCGAAGAGCAACTCTAGTGGAAAGAGGCGTGAAGAGCGCCAAGTGGTCCGGCCGGATCAAAAGCTAGAGCTCTTGGTGAGCACTCCATCATGGAGAGCGTGACTTAGGGTCACCACTAGCGAGAGGATCGGCGGCAACCTTGGGCTTGCTTCAACGATGACTAGCTTGGTGGCAACCAAGTGAACCTCGGGATAAAATCTTGTGTCCCCGTCTCTTGTTGCTCTTATTGTTCTTTGTTCCTTGCATATTACGCTTGTTTGTGTTCTTCGTGTTCTTCCTCCCTCCTTCACTCTATCTTAGGTTGGGAAGACTCGATCTACCTTTTTGGCAAGGAACCAAGACGTGGGGAAGCTACATTCGTCATCTACATCATCTAGGGAAGTGGGGTAATTGCTAGATTTGAGATTGCATCTCATCCCCTTTGATTTCGTACCTCCATGCAGGTGCTCGGTAGTACCGGCTTAGAAGCCCGGTAGTACCGGCGTCGGTAGTACCGGCCTATAGCCCGGTAGTACCGACTACCTGCTGTTTACACTAGCTTGTATTGCAATACTAATTCTTGTGCTAGTGTTTAGTTGCTTAGTTTGTGTAGCTAAGTTGAGCTCTCTAATTTGGCTTGTGTAGCCTTGTTATTGAGCATTGCTAGTGAGCTTAGGCTTTGTGCTTTGCTTGCTAGATTGCATAGGAGCTCCCCCGTGCTTGAAGTACTAGTTGCATAGGCTTGTGTGACCTTGCTTCTAGAATTGGTTAGGTGAGCTCTAGCTAGCCCGACACCTTATTTGCATTGATTAGGATCTTTTGTAAGGTGTCATAGAGTATAGGTAGAGGGGTGTAGTCTTGGCTAGACCGATAGTTTTAATTCTGCATTTGTTTCGGTTAGCCGCTCCGCTGCGATTAAGTTTACTTTTAAAAAAAGGACTATTCACACCCCTCTAGTCCGCCATCTCGACCCTTCAGTAGTTTATCTACTATTTGGACTTTAGCACATATAAGATAAATATAAGTAAGAGAAGCTATCTGTCATGGTCCCAAGCAAATTAAACCATGTAAGTTTGCTCCAAGGATGAGAGTGATACCGAGAAAACCTACCATATGATAAGCCTAGTGTATGCATGAGGATTAAAAATGCAAATGCAAACCTAGGCAATGAAAGGAGTAGATGCTAAAAGAAATTGCAAGAATTTAAATCTAGTTACCTAACATGGGAAGAGGAACTTGGGTCCATAATACCCACTAACACACTTAGCAATGACATGATCCAATGTGATGCACCCCATGATATGCACCCAAACTTTGCCAAGTCTCCAAATTCCCCGAAGTCCATTTGACTACTCACTTCCCTTTCAGGATCCAAACCTTTTTGGTGCTCTTCATGGTTGAGATAATGTCCTTTGGCATCCAAATGTGTTTGGCCCCATTGTTGGCTTGCTTGTTCACCTTGATGGTCACCACCTTCTCATTTTTCTTCTTCAAAAGATAAGGTGTGGAGGCCTTCTTGTTCACATTATTGGTGTAGGTGTTGGAGAGCTTGCTTGTTTGCCTTTTCTTTTCTTTCTTCTTTTTCTCTCCCCAATGCTTCACCTTGCACTCATAGGACTTGTGTCCTTCCTTGTGGCAAATGTAACAAACCATGGTTTGCTCCTCATCAAGCTTCTTCACTCCCTTGATGGTGTTATCTTGATGAGTTCAGGTTTGTTTCGTCTTGTGTCGGGTACCAAAATAAAGGGTACCCCGAACAACCCAATAAGGGAAAAGGCCAAGTCCGGCCCGGTCAGAATCAGCTCTAGACACCGGCCCAACCCTCGGCCGGTGGGGCTCAGACCCAAGGATGTCGGTTCGTCACTCGGACGAGGCCGACGGCAAAAGAGCTCGGCCCAAGGATGAATCTTGACTCGGGATAGGAGAGAAAACGCCAAACCATCCTAGCCTTTGGCGCAAACCAGGGGAGAAATCATCCCGTGCAACGGCAGTAAAATAGTCGGGCGGTACGCCACGTTTCAACAGGGACGGAGGACCTCCTTAGTCTGCCTCCTTATTTGCGCCACCATGAGGACTGGTCATGTACCGGGTAATTAGTGGCGCCTCACCGCAGGAACCGATGGCCCAATAGTTGCGCCTGCACTCTCTGAGAGGTCATTCAGGCCATTGATGGCGCAGCTGTTGCGCCACGCTGACCACACGCCACCGGCTCCTCAAAAGGAGGATTCAGTGGTGATTCAAGCCTAATGAATCCAATAATAGTGTCACGCGTGAGAAAACACTGTGCCAACCACCTCATCGCCCGAGGCCTCAGGCTCAGGCCTCGGGGGGTAAGCCTGTTTTCTGCCTCGCCCAAGGCCTCAAGCTTAGGCCTCAGACGAACCTTTCCGCTTCGCCCAACGACTAGCGCTCCGGCCTCAGTTGAACCCTACATTCCCTACTTCGCCCGAGACCTCGCAACCAAGCCCCGGGCGGAGCCCGTTCCTTCGACCAGGGGCCTTGATGCAAGACGACAAGCGGGAAGTATGACGAAGACCCACGAGTCCCGGGCCACTTATGACTTTCCCAGCATGCCTGCACCGCATGGGTTGGGACGTGGCACGGGACTCGCTTCATCCCGTCAATCAGCATGACAAGATGGAGGTACTCGACGCTGCACAACAACAGTGCAGGACACACCCGATTACAAGAAAGAAGACGACGACCATACTGCCACTATAGGACTACGACAGTCCACCTCCACCTTCTTGACCAAGACAAGAGCATAAGTGTCACCCCATCTATGTAACCATGTGCCCTCCTTGCGACTATAAAAGGAGGGGCCAGGAACACAACTAGGAAGACACACACAGAATATCGCACTCCTCCAACGCACAAGTCACAACCTCGCCTCCAAGGCCGGCTCTATAATTTGAAGGGCCCTTGGGCAAGCAAGAAGATAAAGGTCTGTTGAACTAAAATTTGAATATCGAAACTATAGTATATAGTATATATAATAAAAATTATTTTATAATATCTATATAGCTCATAAGACATAATAATAGTGTAACAAAAAAAACTATAAAAAGTAGCCACTATGATTACCTCAAATAAAGATATAATGCTTCATTGTCTTTTAAAAAATGTTTTAGGTATTTCTTAATGCAAAATCTTCGAGAACAATATCAAGATTTGAAAATTAGAAATTAATTCAAATAAAGGCATTGAATTAGAAATTTATAACCGTATACACAAAATAAATAAGAAAAAATAGAAAATACAAATTGAACATGGTTGTTGATGTGTTTCATTCTGTGAATCTATAATTGTCTGATCATGTTCACGTCTTAGCGTTTTAGCGTTTGTTGTCTGGCGTCATGCCGTGACACTATTCGGCCAGGGCCTTGATTGATCAAATCGGTAGCAACGTCTCCTCTTCCTCTCTGGTCTCCCGCAGGTCGTAGTCTCGTCCGTCAATGCGTAGCTCGGTAGCTAGGGTCGCGGTTGCGAACTCGCAGCGGCGGTTGTGGGCTTATGGCCACATCGGCTGGTGTTAACATGTAGTTTATGATGGACTTTGCCTTTGCTTAAGCTAATTAGCCACATAAAAAATTATTATATATACTAATTACCTATATGGTCTTGGGCCTCGTAGCTCCATAGGCCATCGGCGGTCGCACCCCCTGCCCCTCCCCTAGAGCCGACCCTGCTCGCCTCCCTCATTCCCACGAGACATGGGGAGCTCCCCCTCTCTCACTCGCTTGTAACCCCTACTACGAGCACCCCGGTGCAAGAAACACGACCTTCGCTCTCCCCACTGGACGTAGGGTCTCTGTTTGCCCGATCCAGTATAACCCTCTATGTTCTTCTTACATCACCACCCGGAGCTAGGAACACGCACAAACAAATTCACTCGCTGGTGTTAGGACCCTCATTTCCGAAACACCGACATCTTGCCTTTTACTTGAGTCAAGTCCATGGTGAGACGGGTCACTTCTTGCCTTAGTAGTTCATTTTCCTTTGCATCTTCTTGTGTACATGTTTCTACAATCACATCCTCAACACAAGCTTGTTTGACATGGGTGAGTCTAAATCAATGCAAGAAGTAGAGACATCTTTTTTAGGAATTAAGTTTTTAATTTTAGGTGCCTCAGTGGAGTTTGGTCCGATGACTTCAAGATTAACAACTTTGTACTATTCCTATGTTTGTCATTGTGTCCATCGTTTTTTTAGTTTTTCATAGTAGTGCCCCATGAGTCGTTCGCTGACACGTAGTATACACTAACACTACATACTCTACGCACTGGAGGACTAGAACGGGGAGGAGTACTCGTGCAGCTGCATGTCAAGGATTTTATCTACAAATTTGCAGAGTATATGCACGCGTGCGCCTTCGGTAGTACTGCATATTTTTTGCGCACTGAAAGCGGTAAGTCTCTCAATCTCTTTATTTGCCTGTATACGGACGCGCACGTGTGTGTCCGTGTGGTGTAAGTGTGGTGTGTGTGGATTGTGTGCGTCTCAGTTGTACCCGATCAAAAAAAACTTTAGTCTCTATCACATCAGATATTTGAGCACTAATTTAAAGTATTAAATATAAACTAATTATAAAACTATTTACACAGGTAAAAACTAGTTTGCGAGAAAAATCTATCACATCTAATTAGTATATAATTTGGTAATATGGTGTTACAATAACCATGATAAAATATATTTATCTTGTAAAATAGATTCTATCTATATAATTAGTTTTATAACTCGTCTACTCCCTCCGTACCTAAATGCCTGTCGTTTGCGCTTTCCAAGAAAAAACTTTGACTAAATATATATTAAAAAGTATTAATATGTATGATACATAATTAGTATCGTTTGATAGATATTTGAATCTAGTTTTTTAACAAAATTATTTGGAGATCCAAATGTGTCGGGGGTCCACAAAAGGGGTACCCCCAATCAACGCAAACTAATAGGTTAAACCTAGAACGCCGGTAAATAACAAACCTAACTAGTCTAACCCCTTAAAGAGACCAACCCCTCGAGGCCCACAACGCGGGCCCACTAAGCCAGGCCTCGGGCGAACGCTCCACTAAAACCTCGAGTCCTGGCATTTGGGGCTCGAGCCCCCCACAACCGAACACCATACCTCGAGACCCCACGCAGGGGATCTCGAGCCTCTCTGGCACAACAGCCTATCCCTCGAGGCGCTTATGCTTCCCTCGAGCGGCGCAGGCATCGGATGACAGCCCCATACCGCCTGCATTTAATACATCCACCTACTCCAGTCACGTCCTCTGCAGCCCGACGTGTACCACAGTAACCAGGGCAGAGTCAAGTCTCGTTTTCACCACAAGCATGGGCAAAAGGGCGCCAGTACGACACTGTTAGCCCATACCCTACGCTGTTGCACGTCCAAGCCACGTCTCGAGGCCCGGATGCCACTGCTCAATCAACTTTCACGGGACTTGACCATACCTGCGGGGGCTCGAGCCCCCCGGAGGCGCCACCTCGAGGCCGGCTCCGCGCCCCTCGAGCCCTAACTGCTTTCATGCTATTGGAAGACAGGTACCCCAAGATCCGGGGGGACCCCGTCGTGTCCTGTACGTGCCGCAATGGGTGCTGCACGACTTCTACATCGTCACACCATCATGTCCACGCCCAGGATGGAGGTCACGCTCCAAGGACGTCTCAACAGCGACACCCACGTCGGCTCCAGTGGCCCCGACAAGACAGGATTCCTACCCTACGCCATATCAAGCGCTGTACATATCTATCCTGTGTAAACCCTGGCCTCCTCTTGTTCTATAAAAGGGGACGCTAGGGCCCTTCGCGTAGGAGAGACGACCTGAGTCCACGGTTACACAACTCCGAGAGACAACACACAAGTCCACACACGTACACCCTCGAGTCCGGACTCCGGTCCACGCTCATTGAGCTTGTATTCGCCCCTGTACAAGCACTTAGGTGCAAGTAATACAAGAACCTCCTCCCCCGCTGGACGTAGGGCCTTCTTTGCCCGAACCAGGATAAATCCTTGTGTCATCTTGCATCACCATCCAGGAAGAGAGCATGCGATCACATTACTCGTTGGTGTCATACCCCCGGGTTCGAAACACCGACAGTTGGCGCGCCAGGTAGAGGCCTTTGCGTGTTGAGTCGGTTTCTCGCTGTTTCCTGGATAGCTGCTTCGACTCCTTCGTTCTCTGCCGGTGCCGTCATCTGGTTCGGGAGCCTCGAGTTCCTGGCCACCGACAACGACAATGAGCCGACCTTGCTCTCCATGGAGGGCCCGAGTGGAGGGCGTGTCACGCCACCCCGTGCGAGGAGCGTGGCACATCGCCCACACCACCACGCGTCGCCACCCCATGAGCGGCGCCGTCGTCACCATCGTCGCCAGGCACAGGCCGTGCCGGCGGCGTACACCCACTTCCCCGTGGCCGGCGCGGAGTTCCCAAGGAGGAGCCTGCCCGGCGCACGGCCGGAGACTTCCAGGGCGCGCCCGCACCCGCCCAGCGACTTCGCGTTCATCATGCGCACGGACCAGGAGCCAGGCCAGAGGCCTCCGAGCCGTGCACCGTCGACGCCACCCAGCCTCCTCCGGCACGGGGTGTACCGCGCTCGACGCTGGCGGTTCCCGTTCGGCCTCGACAGCTCCGCAGCAGCCTACGCCCGCCAGCTCAACGAGCGCCGTTGGGACCGACCGCCGGCAGGCCAGGAGGAGCGCCCGGGCATGCTACTGCAGGCCATGGCCAACCTGGAGATCGTCCACCCCACGTACGTCGACCGTGGCTTCTCGCGAGCCATCGAGCCTCCCCGGCGATCCACCGTCGGAGAATGGTACCGCGAGCTGCGGTCCCAGCATCTGCCAAGGCGACACGCCGTCAACAGCTCCGACTCCGACGAATATGACTACCACGACCCCGACCTCTGGGATCCCACCAGGGAGTGCTTCCAACTCGAGGGGGTCGTATGCGATACCGAGGACGAGGGCGACGACGGCAGGCCGACGCTCGATCTAGAAGGCCCCAGCGGCGTGGCCGCGGCAGGCGGATCACGTGTTTAGGGGAGGAACGAACCTCCAGCACCGGCTGCACCGCCTCAGCACGACGACGGCCGGGCGGCGCAACTCGCGCAGGTGCAGGAGCCAATCACCAAAGCCGAGGAAGAACGGCGACACCTGCTGCAGCTCCGGCAAACTCTGATGCAGGAACCACCCCAGCCCCGAGGAGCCGGAGCTCGAGAGGTCCACCGGCGGATCCTCGAGGACGGGGCACCAGCACGCCCCGAGGTATGCTTCTCGCGAGTAGGGCAGAACGTGGTGGCGGCGGCGATGATGCTCCGTGATCTACCCGCCGTCTCCAACCCCGACACCAGGCGCATGCTTGGGGAAATGAAGAACCTCCTCGAGACAGCCGCTGTGCAGCAGGCCGAGAGCTCGGCGTCACGCCGGCGCGGAGCAGCCTCGGGGAAGCCGGCGGGCACGCCCCGCAACGAGCGTGAGGCATCCGTCCACCAGCCGGACGCCTCTCGAGCTAGGCCAGTCCGCGAACGGATCATCGACAACCGGCCACCTCGAGACCCCAACGACGCCCGCAACGACATCAACCGCCGGCGCAAGGACAAGGGGGCCCAGGAGCGTGGCTATAGCGCCCATCGAGGGGGGCGCTACGACAGCGACGAGGACTGGCAAGTCCTCGAGCCCCCGGGCCCCAGAGTCTTCAGCCAGGCCATCCGCAGCTCAACCCTCCCCGACCGCTTCCGACCGCCGACCAACATCGTGAAATACGACGGGGAGGTCGAGCCCAAGCTCTGGCTCTCAGACTTCCGCCTAGGCTGCCAACTAGGCGGAACGAAGAACGACGACCATGTGATCATACGCCAACTCCCACTTTACCTCTCGGACACCGCCCGCCGGTGGCTCGAGGGGCTCCCGCCGGATCGGATCGACGACTGGGTCGACCTAGTCAGGGTCTTCGACGGGAATTTCAAGGGGACTTGCGTGCGCCCAGGCAACCCCTGGGACCTACGGCGTTGCAGGCAGGCGGCGGACGAGCCCCTCCGCGACTTTGCTCGGCGGTTCTCGAAGCAGCGCCTCGAGCTCCCCCACGTGCCTGATGAGGACGTCATCTCAGCGTTCCTCGCGGGCACGACATGCCAAGAGCTAGTTCATGAGCTAGGACGCTACCGTCCCAGAACGGTCGAGGACCTGATGGATCGCGTCACCAGCTTTGCCTCAGGCGACGAGGCAGTGGGGGCCTTCTTTGGCCGTTCCACGGACAAAGGTAAGGCGGTGACCGCGCCGGAGGGCTCGAACAAGGGCAACGGCGCCAAGAACGACAACAATAACAACAACAAAAAAAAGAAGAACAAACGCAAAGGTCAGAAGGCGAAGCGCGACGCCAATGACGACGACGACGAAGAGGTGCTCGCAGGCGCCCTCGAGCCTAAGAAGCCCCGAGGCCCCCCTGACGGGGCTGTTTTCGACCAGATGCTCGAGGACCCCTGCACTTATCACAGGGGCCCCGTAAATCACAAGTTAAAGGACTGCTGACTGTTGAAAGGCTACTACTCCAAGCTCGGCGATAAGAAAGAGGACACGCCTAAGGGCAAGGATAACAATCGGCGCGGTGGTGGGGACACGGACGACAACTTCCCACCGGTGCGCGACTGCTACATGATCTACGGGGGGCCGACCATCGGGCTCTCAGCTCGAGAAAGAAAGAAGGAGCGCCGGGAGATCTTTGCACTCGGCCACGACGCCCCCCGGTATCTTGACTGGTCTGATGCGCCGATCACGTTCGACCGTGACGACCATCCGGACCGTGTCATAAACCCGGGGGCGTACCCCCTCGTCGTCGACCCCGTCATCGTCGACGTACGGTTCTCCAAGGTGTTGATGGATGGGGGCTCGAGCCTCAACATCATATACCTCGAGACCCTCGACCTCCTGGGGATTTCAGAGGGTCAGCTCTGACCCAGCGTCGGGGGGTTCCACGGAGTCGTACCAGGGAAGAAGGCCCACCCCCTCGGGCGCATCGACCTGCCGGTTTGCTTTGGCACGCCGGCTAACTTCCGCCAGGAGACACTCACCTTAGAGGTGGTTGGGTTCCAAGGGACCTACCACGCCATCATCGGCCGGCCAGGCTACGCCAAGTTCATGGCGGTTCCCAACTACACATACTTGAAGCTCAAAATGCCGGGGCCAAAGGGGGTCATCACCGTCGACACATCCTACGAGCACGCGTACCACTGCGACGTGGAGTGCGTCGAGCGTGGGGAGGCAAACGTCCAGCTCGACTCGCTTGAGGCCCTAGCCGCCCTGGCCACCGAGGGGGCCCCTGAAGTAAAGCGCCACGCCGGCACCTTCGAGCCGGCAGAGCACACCAAGCAGATACCCGTCGACCCGACCTCGACCAATGGCAAGACGCTGACCGTCAGTGCCAGCCTCGAGCCTAAATAGGAAGCAGTGCTCGTCGACTTTCTCCGCGCAAACATCGACATGTTTGCGTGGGGACCCTCGGACATGTCGGGCATACCAAGGGAAGTCGCCGAGCACGCCTTGGAGATCCAGGCCGGGTCCAGACCGGTGAAGCAACGCCTGCGCCGCTTCGACGAGGAGAAGCGCAGGATCATCGGCGAGGAGGTGCACAAGCTTTTGGCAGCCGGGTTCATCAAGGAGGTATTTCACCCAGAGTGGCTAGCTAACCCTGTACTAGTTAGGAAAAAGAATGGAAAAATGCGGATGTGTGTAGACTACACTGGTCTGAATAAAGCTTGTCCAAAAGTTCCATTTCCTTTACCTAGAATTGATCAGATTGTCGATTCCACTGCGGGGTGTGAAGTACTTTCATTTCTCGATGCGCATTCCGGCTACCACCAGATTAGGATGAAAGAATCCGACGAGCTCGCTACCTCTTTTGTTACGCCTTTTGGTATGTATTGCTACGTTACAATGCCCTTCGGCCTTCGAAACACCGGGGCAACGTACCAATGTTGCATGCAACATATCTTTGGCGAACACATAGGCAAAACCGTCGAGGCCTATGTCGATGACATCGTGGTCAAAACCAAGAAAGTCGGGGACCTCATCAGCGACCTCGAGACCACGTTCGAGTGCCTCCGGGCCAAGAATGTGAAGCTCAACCCCGAGAAGTGTGTCTTTGGTGTGCCTCGGGGCATGCTACTTGGCTACATTGTCTCACAACGGGGGATCGAGGCCAACCCCGAAAAAATCTCAGCAGTCACAAGGATGGGCCCACTTCGAGACCTCAAGGGTGTACAGAAAGTGACAGGCTGCCTAGCCGCTCTCAGCAGATTCATCTCGAGGCTAGGGGAAAAAGCGCTACCCCTCTACCGCCTGCTGAAGAAGACGGAACACTTTGCGTGGACTGTCGAAGCCGAGGAGGCCTTAACCAAGTTGAAGGGGTTGCTGACTTCCACACCAATTCTTGTGCCAAGCAGATGCACCAACCCGCACATGCCCTGCAGATGATCCCAATTACTTGGCCATTCGCCGTTTGGGGGCTCGACCTCGTGGGTCCCCTCAAAAAGACAAGTGGAGGGCACTCACACGTGCTCGTGGCCATCGACAAGTTCACCAAGTGGATCGAGGCTAAGCCGATAGGCGACCCCACCTCCGAGAAGGCTGTCGAGTTCATCGCCAACATCATGTACCAGTTTGGGGTGCCTAACGTCATCATCACCGACAATGGCACCCAATTCATGGGCAAAAAGTTCACCAACTTCTGTGACGACAATAGCATTCGCGTGACCTGGGCCTCGGTCGCATACCCTCAATGCAACGGGCAGGTCGAGCGCGCCAACGGCATGATACTCCATGGGCTAAAGCCGAGGCTCTTCAAGACCCTCAAAAATTTCGGAAAAGGGTGGGCTGCGGAGCTCCCCTCGGTGCTGTGGGGCCTCAGGACTACGCCGAGCCAAGCCACCGGGTTCACTCCGTTCTTCCTAACCTACGGCGCTGAGGCTGTCTTGCCTACGGACCTCGAATACGGCTCCCCTCGACTTCGAGCCTACAACGAGCAAACCAATGATGAAAGGCTCGCCAACGCCAAGGACCAGCTCGAGGAGGCCCGAGACGTGGCGCTCATCAACTCCGCGCGCTACCAGCAAACACTTCGACGCTACCACGACAAGCACGTGCGCAAGAGGGACCTGGCGGTGGGGGACCTCGTGCTTCGACGGCTGCAAGACAATCGAGGGCGTCATAAGCTCACCCCTCCTTGGGAGGGCCCATACACCGTAGCTGAGGTGCTCAAGCCAGGGACATACAAGCTCTACGACGATCAAGGCAGAATCCTGGCGAACGCGTGGAACATCTCTCAGCTACGTCGCTTCTACCCTTAAGGGCCTCGAGGCCCAGCATATTCTGTTGTTTTGTACAAACATGTCAAAATGAATGAACAAACTCGTGCATTGTCTTTCATTTTGCTTAGCATCTTAAGGTAGCCTCGACCCTGCTTTGCTCAGGGTCGAGCCTCCCTCGGGGGCTGACAAGGGGGTAATCGCCCCCCAGACTCCGGGAAAAACGCGTTTTCTTTTCAAAAATTCGACCCTCATCTCGACTCGTGCCTCGAGTGAACTAGCGACGTCTAAATCCTAAAATACCTCGAGCCTCCAAGGGTCGGGAGGCGTCGACGTAGACGGCCACCTACGCCCCCGGGCTACGGTACTTACCTACGCCTCCCCTCGAGGGGCTCAAGACGTATCGAAGGAACACAGACTAAGCTAGCAGAAACTCGAGCTTGCAAACAAAGAGAAGTGGTCAAATAAATTTGAAAAGAAAACAACTCCTTTAAACAAACAAGTCATATATACATACGGGTCTCGACGGACCCTCATTCATGTCATAAAATTCTTACAGGGGCCTCGACACCCAAATTTGGCACGCAGGCCCTAATCTTCGTCGGTGTGGTACTCCTCCCCAAGGCCTTCCACGGCGGGCTCAGCCTCGACACCCGAGCTGGAGGGAGGAGGGCCCTCGACACCGCTGCTGGCGTCAGGAGGCAGCACGTCCTCCTCGAAGATCTTCGCGAGTGACGTCCCCGGCCTCTCCATCTTCTCCAAGATTTTGTCGACACGGCGGTTGTTCCACTCCTCGTCCTTCCCCTCGATCTCGATGAAGCCATTGGCGACAACGTGGACCGGGAAGCGGAAGCCGGAGCGGACAACCGCGAGCGTCTGCTTGACGCCATGATGGAGAGCTTGCCGGACACGGTCCCGCGCTGCTGCGTCGAGGAAGCACAAGGCGTCGCCTCGGGCCACCACACCTTCTGCCGCAGCCACTAGAGGAGCACCCCACATGGAGCCGAGCCGGTTGAGGGAAGTGCGAGCCCGCTCCGCCGCCATCGTCTCGTCTTGGAGTTGGTCCAAGAGAGCCTGGTTTGTCCCGCGGAGCTCCTCGACCGTCTCCTCGACCCCTGCGCAATGAACGAGGAAGAGTGAGACTGCGGCGTAACAAAAAACTTCGAGACCCAAACAAGGACAATGTGTAAGCCTCACCATCGCAATGTTGCCCCAGTGCGGCGAGGTCGCTGGTAAGGCCCTCAACGCGCTGCTCGAGCCTGCGCTTCTCGGCCAGCATGAGGAGCTTCTCGGACCTAAGCTCCTCGATTAGCCTGCCCGCCTCCACGAGGGCCAGATCCTTTCGGATCACCTCCTGCCGCGCCTCCCCATCGGCAGCTCGGGCGGTGGCGACACCACTCTCGGCGTCTTCGGCCTCCTTCTTCGCCACCTCCGTTGCGGACCGAGCGGCGGCGGCATCGCATTGAGCAACCTCGGCCTCTTTTCTCGCCGCCTCCGCTGCGGTTCGGGCGGTGGCGGCCTCTCCACGGGCGTCAGCGGCCTCCTGCTTCGCCGCCTCAGCTTCAGCCCGGGCAGAGGTGGCCTCGCTGCGGGCGTCGGCGGCCTCCTTCCTCGACGCCTCGAGGGCGGCGGCGGCCTCCTCCTTGACTCGAGCGGCCTCGCCTCGAGCCGCCTGGACTTCCGCCTCTGCCTCGTTAAGCCGGCTCGCCATTTGGACGTTCCGGCCCAGCTCAGCGCGGAGATCTTGAAGCTCCGCCTCGGCCCTCGCGAGGGCGGCCGACACCTGCGTGGACCGGCCCGCCTCCTCGGAGCAGGACCGCTCCGCCTCCGCCATGAGCTCGGCCACCTCCCGGAAGATGGACCGCACCTCGCGCGGGGCCCCCCGCTGGATCGGTTGCTCGACGGAGACCATGGCGAGGGACGGGCTCGGCGCGTCAGGAAACGGCCATACTGGTCGGTCAAGCTCGATGTCGGGCAGATCCTCCTCCGCCCCGAGCTGCCCTGACTGCGACCCGCCGCCCGACGGCACGGGCCCTGGCTCTTCCCTGGCCGGGTCCTCCGGCGCCTCGGGCGCCTCCACCATCATCGAGCCCGCGGCGAGGAGCGGCCCCTGCTCCAGCTCGTTCAGGAGGTCCTCCACCGTTGGCTCCTCCTCCGCCAACGCCTCTCCCCCCTTTCCCTCCTCCGCAGCCTGGCTCGTGTCGGTCGGGGCCTCGAGGGGCGCACTCTCCTCGGCCCCAGACACTGGCGGGGCCGTGCTCGCCCCAGGCGCTTCCCCCGGAACAGCCGTCGTGGTGGGGGGAAGGGTGGCGCTCCCAACTGGCGCCATCACGGGAGGAGGAGGAGGGGGAGGAGGCAGCGCCTCAGTGGGCGTGGTAGTGGCGGGCTCGACGCCGCGAGCTGCGGCCCCTGCAATATGAGATGACAGCGATATCAGAATCGGGAAGGATGCCTCGACCCCTGTGGTCGATGGCGACGGCCTCACCAAAATTTGCGACGATCATCCGGCCTCCTCGAGCCATGGCAGCTCGAGCCTTCTCCAGCCAAGCGGCTTCTCTAGCGGAGGAAGGTGCCATACCTCGAGGTGCTTGTGCCTCGACGGGGCTCGAGGTCTTGGCCCGTTTGGACGAAGCGAGGTCCACCTCCTGGTAGGAGCGCTTCCCCCTGAGAAACCAGAGATGGCATGCGTCATCAAAAGTAAAGAGGTAAAGCCTCACTACCAACGAGACCCAAGAAAACTACTCACCCAAAGCGGCGGCTGGGCTTCTTCCCGGAATCGCCGGACCCACTCGGGGGCTTCGAGCCCACCCCACGGCTAGAGCCCTGCGCCTGGGCCGTCTCCGCAGGGCTGGGATGGAGGGAGGGCTCACGACGCCTCCCGTGCCTCGACCTCGAGGGAGAGCCCTCCTTCCGCCCCACGTCGCGGGAGGGCGACCGTACCTCCCTCATGCTGTCGTCGTGGCGCCCGCCCCGGCGCGGGCTCCGGGACCTGCTCCGGCGCTCGCGCTGGCGGTCGCGCCCTCCCGCGTCCGCTTCCGTGTCCCGGCGGCGGTGCGGCGATGGGCTCCGGGGACGCTCGCGCCCCTGGTCACGAGACGCCTGGGGGCTCCCTCCCCGACGCTCGTGATGTCGCGAGCTCGACGCCTCCTCCTGGCGCCCGCTCCTCCGCGGGCTCGACGGCGCCCTTGACGGCTCGCGACGGTCGGGCCCGAAATCCTTCTCGACCTGTCGGCCGCTTCTCGAAGCTCGGCCCTTCTCAAGACCCCCCGTCTGGGCTGACGCGGGGGCGGCCTCCGTTGGTGCTGTGGCGGAGGCGCTCCGGGTCCGGGGCTTCCTCACGACCGGGGGCACGTCCGGCGCGGAGCTCGACGGACCTCGGGCCCCCGACGAGGCAGGGATCGGCGCCGCCTTCCGCGGCTGCGTCCCGCGCGACCCCTTCGCCGGGGGGACCTCTAGTATACCCTCCTGCACAGAGGAGTGGTCAGTCCGGACGTCGACGACCCCCGCGCGGCTCAAACGCGCATCCATCCCCTCGTCGTCACTCTCGTCATCATCATCGTCCTCTTCCTCCGAGCTCGAGGAGCTGAGCTCGGGGGACTCATCTCCAGGTCGCCGGTTGCGACGAGCCTTCGCCAGCCTCTGCTCCTGAGCCGACCGGCGCAAGTTTTTGTTTTTCTCTTTCTTCTTCCTGGCATCCTTTCTCTCTTTGTCCTTTTGAGCAGAGAGGCGCCTCACCTGTGTTCCGGCGGCGTCCTCTCTCACCGGGGGCCTCGATGCGCGACAAGTAAACACCCCCTGCGAGGAGGAAGAAGCTCGATGTGAAAAACTACGAGGAGAGCGAACGAGGTTCGAAGAAAGGGAGAGGAGGAGGGGGCTCGAGACAGCCTAACTCGAGGGTGGCTCACCAGGTCGAGGCACCCCTCGTCGGGTGCCATGATGATCAGGTCGGCCTCCTCTGCGCGGAACGTCCCCTGAACGGTGAGCGTCACCCGAGAGGTAGCCTCGTTCCGAGGCAGCCTCTCCTCGGCCATCCTCGATTGGTTCAGCGCCTCGAGCGAGGCGTTTGGCCCCATCTCAAACATGAGAAGGGGGCGGTCCGCCAGAGGGAGGACCCTCCGCTGATGGAACGCCCAGATAACCGCCTGGACAGTCAGCTTCTTATCCTCCACCAGCGTCCGCATCGTGTTCATCAGCGACAACAGGTGGCGCTGCCTGTCCGCCGCGACGCCCCAGTTCCACTTCTCCGGGCGATGGGTGATGACCCTGCCAGTGTACTGCGGAAGAAGCCCGTCCACATTCCGCAGGTAGAACCAGTGGTCGTCCCACCCCGCCTGGTTGGTGGACAGCTTGTAGCGGAGGTAGTCGCGGGGAACGTTGGCCGACGAAGGCCCGGTCCTTGCGGTGATGGTGAGGGAGCCCACGCGCGCGAGCCTCCTCCCGCTCGGCTTTGCGGCCTTGTTGAAGAGCTCGCCCCGGAAGAGGTGGACGAACATCTCCCAGTGTGGCTCAATCTTCAAGTACCCCTCGCACACGACAGCGTAGATGGCGGTGTGCGAGATGGAGTTGGGGGAGAAGTGCTGCAGCTCCACCTCGAAGTGGTGGGCTAGCCCCCGCATGAAGCAGCTCGGCGGGACGCCGAGCCCCATACGGTGGTAACGCGTGAAGCTCACCACGTACCCCTCCGGCGGGTGCGGCTCCCGGTGGTCCGCCGACGGGAGAATCCACCACGCAGGGCCCCCCTGCGGGTTGGGACGGAGAAGCCCCCGCTCCACCAACGTTTCCAGCTCCTGCTGCGTCACCTTCGTCGGACTCCAATCTTCAGGCGGCAGCACTTGGGCGGCCATGGCAGCGACGGCGTGGATCTGAGCGGCGGACGGACGGCCGGGAAGATTCCCAATTGCTGGCTCGAGAAGAAGGCGTGTGGAGGCTACGGCGGCGGTGAAGGCAAAGGCAAAGTAAAGGGTTCCTTTTCCCCTCTTTCGATATTTATAAGGGAAAACCCCAACGGGCGGGGTCTCCCACGACGTAAAAGGGTAACCGCATGCATTTAATGCGCTCACCTAACCACGTCTCGAGCCGGTTGACAGGTACACGCGGCAGCTCTCCATTCGCTCCACTACCCGGGCCCGCCACAACCGTCGCTCCGGCTTCGCGTCCGCCGCCCTCCCCGACAGTTTCCGCCTAAAAAGGCGCGCCCAACGGGCAGAAGGATTCCCAGACGACGGAGGCTTCTTCACGAAGGTAAAAACGGGCCCCGGCCCTAAGCCTCGAAGCAGCGAAGGCTGGCCCTCGAAGAGGGTTCGACAGCCGGCTTCGAGCACCCGAGTCAGGGACACCAAGGGGCGCCACTCGCGGCATCACTCGAGGGCCAAGCCCTCGAGGCCCCTCACGTGTATCCAAGGTAGGGAGCACGACGTGCAGTGAGATCCCCTCGGAGGGAGGCATCGAGCCACCGGGCCCTATTGAATGGACCCGGCACTCCTGCAGACTGAGCACTCATGCTTTATGAGATCGCCTTCGGGCTACAGTCGACCCCTATCGAACGGGGCACGAGGTCTCACTTGGATTCCCCGTTACCAGCTCACCGGGAACCTCGATACTCGCCCGCTCATGGTAGTACGAGGCATCCCACCTCGCATCCGATCGAAAGGACTCGCGGGATGACAAGCCAGGGCAACCGGCGTGCCGGACAGCTCGAAGAGCCGGCCGACCGGTTTAGCCTGGCACCCCTCGACGAAAGAGGGTCTAAAAAACTTGGGGGCTCGACACCCCCGAACCTAAAAAACGCAACTAACACTCACACAAGAAAAAGCCCACGAGGGAGTCTTAACCACTCCCCCGTGGCCTCGGGGGCTACACCCGCGGGTGTCGCTCGCACGACACCCACGGAATCAAAACGACCAAACCCTCGAGACCAGTTAGCTAACCCTCGAGATCCCTGTCGGGAGCACAGCTCGAGTGCAAGCACTCGAACAAGGGCTCGGGGGCTACTGTCGGGGGTCCACAAAAGGGGTACCCCCAATCAACGCAAACTAATAGGTTAAACCTAGAACACCGGTAAATAACAAACCTAACTAGTCTAACCCCTTAAAGAGACCAACCCCTCGAGGCCCACAACGCGGGCCCACCAAGCC
This sequence comes from Coix lacryma-jobi var. lacryma-jobi, assembly GCA_009763385.1. Lineage (NCBI taxonomy): Eukaryota > Viridiplantae > Streptophyta > Magnoliopsida > Poales > Poaceae > Coix > Coix lacryma-jobi. Next base: position 17,071,951 of record CM019830.1, on the reverse strand, counting down.
AGGCCTCGGGCGAACGCTCCACTAAAACCTCGAGTCTTGGCATTTGGGGCTCGAGCCCCCCACAGCCGAACACCATACCTCGAGACCCCACGCAGGGGACCTCGAGCCTCTCTGGCACAACAGCCTATCCCTCGAGGCGCTTATGCTTCCCTCGAGCGGCGCAGGCATCGGATGACAGCCCCATACCGCCTGCATTTAATACATCCACCTACTCCAGTCACGTCCTCTGCAGCCCGACGTGTACCACAGTAACCAGGGCAGAGTCAAGTCTCGTTTTCACCACAAGCATGGGCAAAAGGGCGTCAGTACGGCACTGTTAGCCCATACCCTACGCTGTTGCACGTCCAAGCCACGTCTCGAGGCTCGGATGCCACTGCTCAATCAACTTTCACGGGACTTGACCATACCTGCGGGGGCTCGAACCCCCCGTAGGCGCCACCTCGAGGCCGGCTCCGCGCCCCTCGAGCCCTAACTGCTTTCATGCTATTGGAAGACAGGTACCCCAAGATCCGGGGGATCCCGTCGTGTCCTGTACGTGCCGGAATGAGTGCTGCACGGCTTCTACATCGTCACGCCATCACGTCCACGCCCAGGATGGAGGTCACGCTCCAAGCACGCCTCAACAGCGACGCCCACGTCGGCTCCAGTGGCCCCGACAAGACAGGATTCCTACCCTACGCCATATCAAGCGCTGTACATATCTATCCTGTGTAAACCCTGGCCTCCTCTTGTTCTATAAAAGGGGACGCCAGAGCCCTTCGCGCAGGAGAGACGACGCGAGTCCACGGTTACACAACTCCGAGAGACAACACACAAGTCCACACACGTACACCCTCGAGTCCGGACTCCGGTCCACGCTCATTGAGCTTGTATTCGCCCCTGTACAAGCACTTAGGTGCAAGTAATACAAGAACCTCCTCCCCCCGCTGGACGTAGGGCCTTCTTTGCCCGAACCAGGATAAATCCTTGTGTCATTTTGCATCACCATCCAGGAAGAGAGCACGCGATCACATTACTCGTTGGTGTCATACCCCGGGTTCGAAACACCGACAAAATGTCACACCCATTTGCTATAAATTGAGTCAAACTTGTGGCACGCACACCAACGACGACAGTCAATTAGGGACGGAGGGAGTATATTTAACACTTCGAATTAATATCAAATTAAAAAACAACGCTAAACACCGCGAAGATCGGGTGACTCGGTGAGAGCTCCGCCCATGCCGCGCCAAACACAGCCACCCGGGAGTCCATGCCGCTCCGTCCATTTGAAGCTTTTTACATCTTCCACGGTCAAGGACAGAGCTCACAGATCACATGATGATATCCACACCCGGCTTCATGATATACCTAGGTTTTTCCCTGGCATTAGCGAGACACTAGTTCACTTTTTTTTTCGTTTGTTTATGAAGTCAAACGGATGGATCCGCGCGGCGCCCGCACATACTCGCTCTGTTCCAATGTAAGCGTCGTTTTCGATTTCCGTGCCACAAGTTTGATTCGATTTGTAGCAAATGCATGTAACATTTGTATCTCCAAATAATTTTGTTAAAAAACTAGATTTAAAGACCTTTCTAATGATACTAATTATGTACAATAAATATTAATATTTATTAATATATATTTAGTCAAAGATGTTTCTCGGGAAACGAAAACGACAGTTATTTTGGAATGAAGTAGATGATTTTTGACTAAAAGGAAGCCGGCCTTTTCATCTACTACCACTTTCGTTCTTTCTTTCTTTCATCTCCGTAGTACGTGGTGCCGCACACGCTCTTTTGCAGAATTGCAGTGTGCTGGCTATTTATTTTGGGATTTGGGGTATTTTAATTTGGTTTTCAAAGTACTGTTAGCATGACATGACAAATTAGATCGAGTAGAGAAATCCATAAAGGTTGGTTGCAATAATAAGTTTATGCAATTGACAGAAACAGTCAAACCCACTATTTGCACAATTATAGGAAACATCAAAGATAACTGGCCACAACAATAAGGACAAAGTATCTAGGGCGTGTTTGGTAAACTGGCTGACACCAGCTCGGCCAATAAGCCTGTCTCAGGCCAGCCAGAGCCTGTCCGAAGTGGTGCAAGGATTCTCGAGAGTTCTGCCATCACTTGACTTTCCCGAGGTCTATTTGGTTAGCTGGATTACCTCTAGAGAATTACTGCCGCTTATTTGATTCTCTGCATAAACATATATACAGGTTTGTATTATATTTAAAGTAGATTCAGATTAAATTCTACAAAATAATCATTTTTCTTCTATTCAGTTATGCACGCGCATGCTATAGACAAACAAACCACTCATGCAGACAACCAATCATAGACTTAACAATGCATAGGATGCTACATAGATGAACCCAGCACTAACTAATTGCATATAGTTGTCTAACTAAGGAATCTGAATAAGCTATTAAGATAAATACATTATCGTTGTCTCGTAATTAGTCTCATGCAGTATCACAACTTAATAGACTATATGTATAATGGTTGTTCTTTTAAGTAGTTGTCTCGTAGTAACTCATAATTTTTTAATTTATGCCTATAGTAAAAATAGGATTGTGAGTTACATAACAACAATAACCCATTCAATGGTACCCTTTGCCGAGAGCCAGTCTGGCTCTGGGCAAAGTCGGATATGCCGAGCGCCGAGCTCTCGGCAAAGCCTGGCTCTCAGCAAAGAGCCTCTATGCCGAGAGCCCGACTCTCGCACAGAATCCAGCTCGGCAAAGTCGGCCCTCCACAGACGGTCGCACCATGCCGTCATTTTTGCCGAGAGCTAGATGTTAGGCTCTCGGCAAAGATTTTTTTTCTTTTTTTGGAATTTATTTGCCAAGGGCCCCAGCCCTGGCTCTCGGCAAAGAGCCTCTTTGCCGAGAGTTTTAGGAGGCTCTCGGCAAAATGTATTTTTTTGTTTTTTTGCTCCCAAATTTTTCAGGAGCCTTGCTACAGTGCTAGATGGCAATGTTTGAAATTTGGTATATTTTTTATTCTTTTTGCTATATTTTCTTCATTTTCTTGATTTTTTCGCAAGACGCACATTTGAACTACATGTGTATGAAATAATAAAACTTAGCGATTCAAAAAATTATATTCATGCTTCCGCGGGTATTTTGATATTGTATCCAGGGACAGACGCGAAAACTCAAACATCTCGTGCACGAGACATGGCGACCAAGTTGCGTGAGATATGTTTTAAAATTATATAAAATACGAACGAAGATGGAAAATCACGAAAATCGACGAGATGTCTTTACACCGCATGTGAAGGCTATGGTAAAATTTTGGAAATGTTTGGAGTAAGTTGTGGCACAAGATGGTTGAAACCTTGAGATCTCCACGTGTGATATCTTATATAGTTATATCACATGTGGAGATGTGCTGGTTTATGAGCATCGTATCTCGCAACATCCTTGAAACTTTCTTAAACTTTTACCACGGTATATGCATGCCATATTATGATATCTCAATAAGTTTCGTGATTTTCAGAATTTGTTTGCATTTTTTAAATTAAAAAACCACCTGCACGTAAGTCGGTGGCGTTGTCCCGTGAACACGTTTATCAAAATTCTAGGTCTATTCCTAGATTTGGCCTAACCATACACTCAATGACAAGAATAACATTTTTCAAATGAACGAAATTTATTATTAAATGCACCCGCAGTCCAAACTTACATTTTTTGAAAAATTGGACAAAAAGAAATAAAGTTACAAAATATATCAAAAAACATTGAAAATGTGCTAAATTATAACATCTTGAGCATGGTACTCTGGGAATACCTCACAAAAAATTTGGTGGCCAGAAACCAAAAAAAATACTTTGTCGAGAGCCAGGGCTGGCTCTCGGCAAAGAATTGCTTTGCTGAGAGCCACCTGGCCCGGCTCTCGACAAAGGATTTCTTTGCCGAGTGTCAGCCCTGCCTCTCGGCAAAGAGTTTGAACCCTATCACGTGGTTCTTTGTCATGTGGTTCTTTGTCGAGCGCTGGATCACGTGGCACTTGGCAAAGTGTGCCTCTTTGCCGAGCGTCACGCGATCCGGCCCTCGATAAAGCTGTTGAACACTTAAAAAAATGGTCCCGCCAGTCGGCCCACACCACACGCAACCACGCCCCAGCCCGAGCCCGCGTCGCCGCCCCCGGCCACCGCGCCACCTCGCCGCCCGCTCCGTTGGAGAGGAGGTGAGAGGGAAGAAGATGAGGAGGAGGAGGAGCCCCAGCCGGTGTCGCCCCGATGCGCCCCCACTCCACCCGGTTGGAGGAGGAGGAGAGGAGGAGGAGGAGGAGGAGGAGCCTCGGTCGGTCTCGCCCCGTTGTGCCCCCGAGTTCGTCCCCTCAGTCGTCATCGATCGGCCCACCTGTAAGTCGTCCTCGATCACCCCGTCGTCTTTGCACATGTGTCACTTAGTTGTAGTAATTAGCAGTAGTAAGTAGTAGTTGTTAGTAGTCACCCTGGGCATGAAATACCGAGAACCGAACCAAAAATACCGAGAACCGAACCAAAAATACCGAAACCGAAAAATTCGGTTCCTATTTCTCAGGAACCGAATTTTCCGAGGTAAATACCGAACCGAACCAAATTTACCGAACCGAACCGAATTACCGAATTTAGCTAAAATGTGATAAGTTTGAGTGTTGTTATATTATTTATTGTACTATTGTAGACTATTATATTATGTATTTTTGGCACTCACACTTATAGTCTTATGGACTTTTACATGTATATGTATTTTGCACTATTATTATCTACGAAATCATGTCAAAACTAGTTTTTGAACATGCCATTACATCTTATACATAGTTAATTCGGTATTGTTCGGTAAATACCGGAACTGAACCGAATTTACCGATACCGAACCGAACCGGTACCAAATTTTTTTGGAACCGATCGGTACCAATTTCTCAGGAACCGAATTTACCGAGGTATCGAGGAACCGAACCGATCGGTTCGGTATTTACCGAATGCCCAGGCTGAGTTAGTAGTAGTACTAGTAAGTAGTTGTTAGTAGTAGTGGTATGTATGTGGATGTCGACCATATATGCGGATGTCGGTCATCATGCCCTAACATATATATGGATGTCGGCCATCGTGCCATTGTTTCTTGTAGGTTTTCGAAACCTCACCGTAGAGAGGAGGTTCTGCCAAAATTTCTATTTAACACTAACCTTTTTGCCTTTTATGTAGGAGAAGGACCTGTTGGAGCCGAGTAGGAGATCCTCAGTGATCTCGATCGTCTTTGTCGCCGTTGCGGGTCTGCCTGCACCGCTTCGCCTCGCCACTACACTGACTCACCACTGCGCCGCTAGCCTGACTCCACCGCCACCCTAGGTATAAATAATCTCTCCTCCCAGATAAGGGTCGTAGGTCATGAACCAAGTTGGAGGTATGCAGATCTCTACATATTGATAAATGTATCTGTTTCGGATTGTCCACGTTACTTGGACATCAGACATGTATCAGGAGAACAACGGAGAGATGTTGTCGAAATTCTATCTCGGGTCGGGGCAGACAATGGGAACTAGCCTCGTCTAAGGATCCGCGGTTGGGATTAGGACCTATCCTCACCTATTAGACAGTTGGAACAACATGTAGATGTAAGTACTCGGATGGATGACAGTAGGATGGATGACCGTCAGTGGATGTACTCGGGCCGCAGAAGTAAGAGTGATTTCACCGATGAATGGTCACACGGTGGCTAGCCTTGCAACACGTTCATGGCATACGCCATGTCCCATAAGGGCAAAGCCGCCGCATCGGAGACCTCCTACAACCCCGATGACCCCCCAGGCGTACACCAACTCCAGCGTCCACACCCGCCTCACTGACTACACGGAGGCAGCAAGGTCGGTCCATGGGACCGACTTTGATCCGGCCAGCGAGGACCTAGATGGAAGCCTCGTGATAAGGGTGGGAAGAGGCAAGAAGCATGGGCAGTACTGGCTTGGCGACGGCGTCATCGACACGACCTCCACTCCCTCTCTTGCCCATCTCCGACCACAGAGCACGAGCAGGAGCGACCCCATACGCCAACACCCGTCAGCTTTGCAGTCATGGGTCGCCGACCTCGAGGTTATTCCTGTTTTACTCGTCATACATTGATCTTTAAATGTTTGCATTATTTTAACATTACGTTTGTATTTTCGTAGGCCAACCTAGAAAGAGAAAGGGAGCAACGCCTTTAGATGGAGGCCCGGATGCAGGCCCAGATGGAGGCTAAGCGGGCGACCTAAGAGAAGAAGATGACAGACCTCATCGCGTTCATGGCCTCCCAGGGCATGCAGGTGCCTGCCACGCTCATGGCTCCTCCACCGCCACCTTAGAACGCGAAAGCTACTCCTGTGAGTATGAATACCTCATTGTTTTGTTTCTGCATTTGCTTGTCTGACACAAACGTCTACCTTTTGCAGCCTCCGTCGGCGGGTTCAAACAACCCGACTGCGCCTGTGCGAACACAATGTTGATATGTGCCCTTGTGGTTTGGCCCGTTGTGATGAGTAATTGATCAACAGGCTCACGGGTAGGCATGAGTGGGCAACATGTCTCTTGGCTGTGTTGTTGTGCAGGTGTGGAGCTTGGAGGCAATGGTCGATGGCGAGGTGAAGGTCAAGTAGAGACGTGTCGTGCCGATGGACCGGGAGTGGCGAAGGGCTGACGTGAGGCTTGGACTGACGGATCGAAGGGCTGGAGGACCAGTTGCAGTAGCTAGCACTTGGCGGCAGCAAGCAAGAGTACATGGGGATGTGCGACTGCATCAGCCAAGTCAAGGTGGAAGATGATGGCGTCGTGGCACCTAGTGGAGGCCGAACACGGGCTTGCATGGGGCAAGTGCCGTCGGTCGAGTCAGGAAGGAAGGCGAAGGCGTTGTGCTCATCGGAGTCTGGCATGCGTCAACATCGGTGTCGTCACCGGGGCGTGAGACCCACGCTTCGTCTACAACGCGGGTTTGGTAGTTGAGCCTCGGAAAACTATCCCGACGGTTTCCAGGTTTAGGCCGCAAAACCTAGAGTGACCGGTTTCTGAGTTTGGGCCTCAAAACTTAAGATGGCAGGTTGGCTGGTTTGGGCCTCAAAACCCGACAGAGGTTCCTATGTGGAACATTAGACGACGCGTGGCGACACCGCGAGGCTTGCGTCGAGACGGAGCTAGCGGTGAGGAGGCACAGCGTTCGTCAGGACGACACGTGGCGGCATCGGGGAGCTTGTGTTGCGACGAAGCAACCTATGAGGAAGGCGCGTGACCGTCGATGAGGAATCCTAACAAAGTTGGACTAGAATGCCCCTAGGGCTAGCTAGTTTGCTCTATGTATCTAGGGGTAGAAGGGGTATTGTGTAATAGGCTATAAATAAGAGATGACACCTCTCATCTCATCTATTCTTGCATCATTTTATTTACGGACTCCAGTTGTTCATCTGTTAGGACTTCTCTTTCTAGCTGCTTGTGATCTGCAGAGACGGCTTAATTCCTCTATGTATTTCAATTTCAGGAAAGGAGACTGTAATCTCCTTGTCTCCTTGTTGGGGATTTTGGCTGAAATCTTTGTGATCATGTTTTGTTCTTCGCGCTCTTTGTTTCCCCTCATTTGATCTTTCACGAGTTCTCTTGATTTGAGGGATGGATTAAAAATCCGTTTGAAGTCTTGAACCATCTTGTGCATCTTCGTGAGAGATATCTTTTCAATGAAGGATTTTCTTCAATTCCTCACGAGCGCACAGATCGGGCGTATTTCGTGTTGGATTGCATTTTGCTTGTTCTTCACCGATTTTCTTTGATTCACTGATTTATAGTTAGGTTCGAGCCATGATCTCGTAGGAGTAGCTTATTAGCTTGCTTGTGACCCCTCACACAAAGTTAGAGCCCTTGTGCCACTACTAGAAATATGATCATCAGTGACGATTTGCTAATGACACTGGTAAGTTTCGTCACCAAATGATAGCTTTCGATGATGAAATTTTTCTTTTCGTCACAAGGTACAAGTGATGAAGTTTTGGCTTGACTTTCAGTGATGAAAATGAGAGGAACGTCATCGATTACCAAATGGAAATCGTCATAGATCTTGTTGTCGGTGTACTATATTGTAATGATGAAAATATTCGTCACAAATTATATTTCGATATGGTCATAGATAATTTTCCTCGTGTGGCCCACGTTGTGATGAAACGAATTGGTCACATATTATTTTTTCTAACGTCGTAGTTACGTGTCTAGTTTGCCCCCACCTATACCACTTGACGACGTTGGATGCGTGGGCCAGACGGCCCGGTTGACCTTTTTCATATTGGGCCACCGGTGTACACAGTAGGCTGGTCCTTTTTTTGGCAAAAAAATTGCACTTGTGGAGCTTTGATCTCGTGACCTGGCGTTAGGCGAGTAACAACCTTACCACTGGGCTACTCGACCAATCTTGTGAAAAAATAAAGTTACTTTATTTGTAAGGTATCAACATGATGATTGAACGGTGGGTCTCTTAACTGAATGGATCACATGTCCTGGGCCATAGACTAAGATTTGTCATCTGTACCTAGTGAGAAGATATGAAACCAAGCCCCGGACGTGAGTATTGGTTCCTCTTGAAAACTAGCTACTAAACACAACCATTGAGCAAGCACCAGGCACTGATGTTATATCCTCTGATTGACTTGTAAAATAGGAGGACATGCAGGCAATGCGTCCATTGGAGTCCGATGAGGGCATCTAGGCGGTTGTCCATATTTGCATAATTACAAATTTCTTAAAAAAATTGCTTTCTTATCTATTGGATTGTTGGGAGCCCGATGATGGCATGTAGGTGGCGGGCCATATGTGCATGTCAGATAACATGGTCTTCTTTCATACTAGCAATTACATCTGTATTGTGACAAATATTTGGGGAGCAAAGCAATGACATACTATTCTTATCTCATTGATTGTATGGATGACTAATTACTCTGTTTGTTGATTTCTAAAGTATTCAAAGTTATGACTTGTAATGGAAAACTCAGTGATTGTATAGATGAGTAATTACTCTATTAACACTCCAATCTGCCAGTTCTATTGGTTGCCTGCCAAATTGTGGCAGAACCGCCTAAGTAAATCCACTTCCAAGTACGCTTGCCTTCCATTAGGCACTAAGCACACTTGAGAGTGTCTAAACTCAGCAATTCCGTCGAGCACACCCCAAGGGAGAACTCGAAAACAATCCACATTTCTCGCCAGGATCCAATAATGAGTAGAGCTTACATAACACAACCCAACGAACATATTACAAGACTTAGGAATTTAATTATTACAAGCCATTGTTCGAGTACTGAAGGTAAATGGTGCGAAAAGTAGCGTCTAGCGAAGAGCTAAACGGAGGGTGAGGACTCGGTCTGTGCCCACCAGAAGAGTCCTCCAAACAACCGCTCAAACTGCACCTGCAACAAAGATCACAACAAAACCTTGAGTACTCGAATGTACTCGCAAGTCTTACCCGAATGGGAAAAATATAGATCCCGACTCACAAGGATTATGAAAGGCTATATGGCTCTGGTTTCTCTTTGTTTGCAAAAGAGCATGTTTTTTTTTTATAAAACGGTTGTAACATGTTATTTAGCCATATTAGTTGTTACTCCTATTTCTATGTAAGCACCTAATCTATTTCCAAGCAAAGGTAAACAATACAGTATAGTTCTCCCTCCTTAGTTCCAGTTGTTAACTACGCTGTCGGGCGATTGCCATACCGGTACCGTTTAAACAACGGCGATTCGCGAATCAAAGTAGCCCAGCTGGGTACCCCAAAACACACGCCCCGTTTGCACCAAGGCACAACCGAGACCAACTCGCTAACTCCTGCCAAGGGGTCCAGTATCCGCATCCAGGACCGGGACTCCAAGCCCCCACTATCGGCCCAGCCGTGAGTGGTGCAAGGACCTCCTCCTACCAAAACTAACGGTCGGATCACATAGAGCCGGAAACCGAGGCAAGAGTCAGCTAGCCTTCCCGCTCCCATAAGCAAGTATGTGTTCGGGATAAGAGGATCTGTGACATAGCTCACACCCACAACAACGAACAGTCCCTAAGCGACACAGACAGGGAAACAGTGCAACCAAAGCTAAGCCCGTGGCCGCGGGACATAACTCGTCACACCCACCAGAACCAAACCACATCCCTGCCCGGTCTCAGTTTCTTTCCATCATCATCAGTTTAAAGTAGAGCACCTACTTTGTGAGCAACGATAGGTCGCCCACGCTACCGTTCATCCTAAGCATAGCGCTACTCGAACCTGTACTAGTAGGACTCATGGGATATGTATATCTATGCAGGTGGGTTTCATACTACTCCTGAAAACATAAAGCACAACATACATATATTCGTTTAGAGATATTCAAAAATATAGGTTATGCACCGGGGCTTGCCTTGGTCAGGAGCAACAGGAACAAAATCAGAAAGTGGTGGTGGTGGTGGTAGCTCCTCCGGCACCTCGAGCACCTCCTCGTACTCCTCTATCACCTCTTCGAACTCCGGGTCGCCGACAACCACAAACTCTTCTTGCCCGTCACCTATATGCATGCGATGATGAGGCATTGCTTAGCATGGATTAACAACTAGCAAGCAAAGAACACCCTAGCTACTAACATTACTTACTAACTACAGCAAGGTACCACCAGATTATACTAACAGCAAGGTTACAACAACCCTAACCAAGGATTAAACTAACTAACTCTTATTCTACTTTATTTCTTCTATTTATTCTAAGCAAAAAGGCATCTTAGCATTTAAAAAAAGACTACCAGAAAGATACACAACTAATATGAACTAAACATACCAACAGGTAGATCATGATTTTAGAAACCTAACAAACTTTATTTCACTATTTTTGGACACTCCTATGATTTGATATGATTTATAGAAGACTTTACACTAAGGAACAAACGGTAAACTAAACCTAACAAGCAAACTCCGACCGGGCCGAAACTACCACGGCCCAGCAGGGGCGCAAGGCACTGGCGGCCTGCCTGCCCGTCGAGCGGGCCGCACGCGCGCGCTCAGGTCGGCCCAGCCGTCACAGGCCTGGCGCCCGCGTGGCCTGGCCAGCCGGCCCGAGCGAGGCCCAGCAACGGCCCAAGCGGAGGGGAGCCGGCCGATCCCTCTCTCTCCCGCGCGACTTTGCAAACTAACCCCCGAGAAAAAGGATAACTACGACAAGGTCCAAACACTATTACTACTACTCACTGACAAACGCAGATAACCCCCTGTCCTTTACCCTAATCATGCGCGCGGGTCCTTCTTCCACCTCCGCACGCACGAACAGGCGGCCGGCTTCGGGAAAGGATCGGACGCCGGCCAGGAGTGGCTCGCCGCCGGCGGAACGTGGCCAGGGGAGGTCGCGGCTTCCTTGCCGCCACCGCAGAAGCTCGAAGGCCCAACCGGAGACCCACGCCGCGGCTCTCCGAGATGACCGGCACTGCGGCGCCCTCTCGGCGGACACTGGTCGCGGCGCCGGCAAGGGAGGAAGAAGGGTGGCGCGGCCGAGCGGAGGCAAGGGCACAAAGCCGACCCTGAAACCACACACAGGAACAGTCTCGACAGGGAGAACAGCGAGGACTTAGGTGGTGCGGTTCGTCGGCGATGGCGAGAACTCAAGCGGGGATGGCATGGCTTCCAAGGGGCTCGGACTTGGCTCGGTTTAAGAGACAACGTGGGCACCAGAGACGTCCGACTTCGGCACACGTGGAGCAGCGACGAGCACAGCGTCACCTACCGAACGGACACGTATGGTGACCGCGGCCAAAACTGTCGGGCCGACATGACTTGGCCAAGGTTCGGACGCGGGCGTTCCGGCCAAACCGCAATAATGCGGCACTAGGATCCAAAAGCAACAAGAGACATGGGACTTCACACTGGAGATAGACGCAGACCGCACCCTGAACCGACCAACCCACGTGGAGCACAGCCTGCAGGAACTTCCCAGAGTCAAGCCAAAACGTGGTCAAAACATCGAGCAGCTGGCGTGCGCCCCCGACCACTTTTGAACGCAGATTCTGGCTTCATCCGCTCGGATTCAGCCCAGACGCCTGTGGACAAAGTTGGAGAGCTCCCAACCAGCTTCCACACTTCTTTAAGGCGAAAGACCATACGAGGCTCGGATCAACGAGAAACACAGTGCCAACGTAGCAGTGCCACTGAGCCTGCCGAGCGCAGACAAGCTGAGATATGGAGATCCAAACGAGTCCGGACAAGGCTCAACTTTTCACACATCCTGACCCGAAACATCTACTCCAACTTTTGTTTTTGGAGCTACCCCAAACGCTGCACAGATCAGGAGAACGTCGGATGCCAACCTCGCGAACGCTCCCAGACCACAGACTTAGCAGATTTTTTTCTAAGTCCCCGGGGTTTTCAGCAGCAGATTCAAACTTGCTAACCCTTTTTGACTAGCTTCCAAACCGAACTAGCATTTGGTCACTAAACCAAACTTGTCGACCACGATCCCATCTACAACTTTTCTTAAAGGCCCAACCTCATAACAGCTAAGGAAAAAGCAGCTTGACTAGAGCCAAAGATGCATCCTGAAAAAGGTTGCAACGTTGGTTTTGGCCGCTTCTAGGTATCTTCTGCCCATTATCTCAAAAGGGGCCCTTACTAACTTTTGTTCGGGATAACCAAAAGAAGGAGATGGACTAGATACAAAGGCTTGGGTGGTAACATACGGTCGTGACTTAGCTAAAAGACACTAAGGCAACGTCGGAATGACATTTTATGCGACCACCGGAAAAGGGATTAACTTGGTTTAAGAGATGATTTTGGATCCGATGAGAGACAAGGATTGAGCCTAGACTCCACCAAAAGTTTTTGCTTGACAAGGATCGTGTTCCTCACAAAGACTTGGACCAAACACGATAACTAACAAGACATTAATATAACAACATAAGTTTTATTTAACACAAACATATGCAAGCAAACTAACATGATGCTCATGACAAGTTTTTAGTAAGTTGTTTTACGCGGTAACACCATGGGTGTTACAGCCCCACCCCCTTAAAGAAAATCTCGTCCCGAGATTTCCGTGCCTAGTGTGGAAAAAGAAGACAGGAAACATTACTGAGCTTTTTACCTTGAAGAGACAGGAAGAAGATGAGGATAATGCTCCGCAATATAACTTTCCTGTTCCCAAGTTGCTTCATCCTCTGAATGGTTTTGCCATTGAACCTTGTAAAACTTAACCACTCGGTTTCTGGTGACTCTTTCCTTTTCATCCAGAATCTTTATCGGATGCTCAAAGTAAGAAAGATCAGGCTGAAGTGGAAGATCAGTAACTTCTATAACTTCTTCAGGAACACGCAAACACTTTCTCAGTTGTGATACATGAAAAACATTATGGACTGCTGACAGAATCTCAGGAAGCTGAATCTGATATGCCACAAGGCCCCGTTTTGACAATACCTTGTAAGGTCCAACATAACGAGGAGCTAACTTTCCACGAACACCAAAGCGATGTTCACCTCTCATAGGGGATACCTTAAGATATACATAATCTCCAACCTCAAAACTCAAAGGCCTTCTTCTCTTGTCCGCATACATTTTCTGACGATTCTGAGCTGCCTTCATATGACCCTGAATGATGGTGACTTGCTCTCTAGCTTCTTTTACCAAATCTGGACCAAAATATCCCCGGTCTCCAACCTCAACCCAGTTGAGTGGTGTTCTACACTTTTTGCCATACAAAGCCTCAAATGGTGCCATCTTGATACTCTCCTGGTAACTGTTATTGTAAGAAAACTCTGCGAACCTCAGGCACTTGTCCCATTTTTCTGGAAAAGATATGATACAAGCTCTCAACATGTCCTCCAGCACTTGGTTGACCCTTTCAGTTTGTCCATCTGTTTGCGGGTGATATGCTGTGCTTCTCAACAACTTAGTTCCCAGGCATTCATGGAGTTGTTCCCAGAAACGGGAAACAAACACAGACCCTCTGTCTGACACAATGGTGAGAGGCACTCCATGCAAGGTGACAATCCTGTCGAAGTACAATTCAGCATACTGCTTGGCCCCATATTTAGAATGCACTGGCAAGAAATGAGCTGACTTGGTGAGTCGATCCACAATCACCCAAATGGAGTCATATCCTGAAAAGGTACGGGGCAAGCCCACAACAAAATCCATAGAGATATCTTCCCATTTCCAGGCAGGAATAGGCAAAGGTTGAAGAAAACCAGGTGTCCTCAAATGATCTGCCTTTACTCTTCTGCATGTATCACACTCAGATATATACTTGACAATATCTCGCTTCATTTTTGGCCACCAGTACAAAGTACGTATGTCATGATACATCTTGTTACTTCCAGGATGGATAGAAAACTTTGAGTTGTGCGCTTCTTCCAAAATTTTCCTCCTCAACTCTCCTTCGTTGGGAACTACAAGCCTATTCTTGAATTTCACCACTCCTTGGTCATCCACACTGAAATGAGTTCCTCGTGGTTCCATGATCAACTTCTTGATATGAGGGATTTCTGCTTTATCTTGCTTTTGCTCCATAACTATCTGTTCAAACAAATCCGATACAAGAGCAATATGTGCTAAGATCTCTGAATGATCCAGCGATAAAGATTCCTCTTGTGTTGGATGTGACATCCGACTCAAAGCATCAGCTACCACATTAGCTTTTCCAGGATGATAATGGACTTCCAGATTATAATCCTTAATCAGCTCGAGCCATCTTCGCTGCCTCAGGTTCAGCTCAGGTTGAGTGAAGATATACTTGAGACTCTTGTGATCTGTGTAAATGTGCACCTTATTTCCAAGCAAATAATGCCTCCATATTTTCAATGAGTGCACAACCGCAGCTAACTCAAGATCATGGGTGGGGTAGTTCAACTCATGCTTCTTTAACTGCCTGGAAGCATAAGCTATTACCCGTCCTTCTTGCATCAGCACCGCACCCAGTCCAATCCTGGATGCATCACAAAACACATCAAAAGGCTTTTCAATATCTGGCTGAGCTAGAACAGGAGTAGTGGTGAGGCATTTCTTGAGAATCTGAAAGGACTCTTCGCACTCTGGGCTCCACTTGAACTTGACCTCTTTCTGCAGCAGCTTGGTCATTGGTCTAGCTATCTTGGAGAAATCTGGAATGAACCGACGATAATACCCAGCCAAACCAAGAAACTGTCGAACCTGATGCACTGACGCTGGAGATTGCCACTTCAACACATCTTGTACCTTGCTTGGATCCACCGAAACTCCTTCAGGGGTTAAGACATGCCCCAAGAACTGCACTTTTTCTAACCAAAACTCACATTTGCTAAACTTGGCATATAACTTATGTTCGCGTAGTCGATTCAAGACTACCCGAAGATGTTGAGCATGCTCCTCTCTATCCTTGGAGTAGATCAAGATATCATCAATGAAAACCACCACGAACTTATCCAACTCTGGCATGAAGACTGAGTTCATGAGGTACATGAAGAAAGCAGGAGCATTGGTGAGGCCAAAATACATGACTAAATACTCATATAACCCGTATCTGGTGGAGAAAGCCGTTTTGGGAATATCTTCAGGCCTGATCTTGATCTGATGATAACCGGATCGAAGGTCGATCTTGGAAAATACCTTTGCACCGGCTAACTGGTCAAAGAGTGAGTCAATCCGGGGCAATGGGTATTTATTCTTAATGGTTACCGCGTTGAGGGGACGGTAATCCACACACATCCTGAGTGTATCATCTTTCTTCTTAACAAAGATAGCTGGACAACCCCAAGGTGAGTGACTAGGACGGATGAAACCTTTCTCTAGCAATTCTCCCAACTGTTTCTTCATCTCAGCAAGCTCTGGAGGAGCCATGCGATAGGGACGCCGAGGAATTGGCGCGGTCCCTGGTTCCAACTCAATGGTGAACTCTACATCTCTCCCAGGAGGAAGTCCGGGTAAATCCTCAGGAAACACATCTGGAAACTCACAAACAACTGGGATGGAAGCAAGATCGGGGGAAGCTTCTGTACTAGCAACAACTGGCAAAGCAAGAGTGGAGGTCAAGAGAAGAGTCATCCTATCCTTTGATAAGTTTGGAAGCCTCAACTCTATGGCTCGGTGCTCTAAGTTCAGACTGACCCCAAAGTTTTTCATCCAATTCATTCCCAAGATAACATCTATGCCGTGTCCAGGCAATATTAAGAACTGGGAGCGATATATATGAGTGGCTAACCTCAGATCCACTGTAACTGTCCGAGTATTAACACAGATTTGAGCTCCCGCAGTTCTTATTCTATAGGCAATAGGTATAGCCATAACAGATATATCGTGCCTTTGTGCAAAACCCATGCTCATGAAAGAATGTGATGCACCAGAATCAAACAACACATAGGCTGGATGGGAATTTATGGTGAACATACCAGCCATCACAGGTTCTCCCTGTGGAATCTCCTCAGCTGCGGTGTAGTTCACTTGACCAGATCTGCTAACTGGAATCCTCTTCTTGAGCATCGTTCTCTTGACCAGGCGTGAGTTGGCTGAAGGCTGAGAGTACTGACCGCCCTGGTTCTGTGGGCATTCTCGAGCATAGTGACCCTCCTTGCCACACTTGAAACAAGCACCCGGCCTGTTCCCTTGAGCTTGAAACTGTGGTGCCTGCTGTCCAGGAGGTGGCTGCTGCACCTGCTGAGAAGGTGCGCGAAACTGGGTTGGTGCTGGAAAGCTTCTGTAGCTCTGAACTGGGCGAGACGGTTGCCCACCCTGTTGGTGAAAGGGCACCCGCCTAACCACCTGCACCTTCTGAGCTTGCTGATGCCCAAATCCTCCGGAAAAAGCCCGCTTCCTCTTCTCTTCCGCCTGTGCCTCCTTGTGCAGGCCCTCCATGGTAATGGCAGCATCCATTAACTCCCCAAAGGTAGTATACCTGCCGTTGTAAAGCTTCTCCTGGAGCACAGCAGTAAGCCCCTGGTAAAACCTGTCTCTCTTCTTGGCGTCTGTGTCAACATATGACTCAGCATATTGGGCTAACAGGTTGAACCTATTGACATAGTCCAACACAGATAGCCCACCCTGCCGCAGCTCCAGAAACTCCTTAAGCTTCCTGCTCAGAAGACCAGCAGGAATATGGAACTGACGAAAAGCTGTTGTAAACTCTCGCCAGGTGATGGCATGGCCCACAGGCTGAGCTGCACTGAACGTCTCCCACCAAGCTGTTGCTGCACCCCGCAGCTGCTGTGCCGCGAAGTACACCTTCTGCCCATCAGTGATAGGAATGAGCGGGAACTTTTGCTCCATATTGCGAAGCCAATGGTCAGCATCCAAAGGCTCCTGAGTGGGGACAAAAGTAGGAGGCTGTGTCCCCAGGAAGTCCTGGAAAGTGCATTCCCTCCCAGGAGCACGACCCCCATTCCCGTTGCCACCATTTCCTCCCCTTGCCCCCTGAGCAAAACCTTCCATCAAACGAGCCATGAGGCCCAAAGCTTGAGCTGCTTCCCGACGGGATGCCGCAAACTCCGCCCATACCTCCGCCGGGACCCCGGGAGGAGGTGGTGGCGGGGGTGGCGGGTGAGGTAGATGTTGTGCAGGCTCCAACGCAGGAACCCCATTGCTCTCCGAAAGACCCTCGTGCTCACGGTTGCTCCCATGAGCGCTCCCCTGACGGTCTTCCCCTGCGCCTGCCCCAGCGCTAGCCTGACCACGTCCGGACCTCAGATTCATCTGGAACAGATAGGGCCATAATTAAAGAACAGTCAACACCATCTTATCATAGAGCTCGAGAAGAGATATGGAACAAGAGAAAACATTATTTGTGGAGGGGTGTTTATTATGGTTCCCTGTGAATGATGCATGCTTCGACCTATTTATCCTCCCAAGCCAAAAATATAGCGGCTATCGCAAAAGTTCGGCACATCGCACACTCTCTACGTACTACGCAAGTTAGTGTACCTGCAGAAAAAGATTAGTTCAAAACAGTGCCGCTATCCTAGTTAGACCATATTTATAATAGGGCTAATATTTAATACACGACCTATGCTTCCTATGCTTGTTGGTCAAGTTTTAGCAGTTTTTCGGAAGTGTTCTAAAGCTCAGATACTCATTATTGGCTCTGATACCAACTGTGGCAGAACCGCCTAAGTAAATCCACTTCCAAGTACGCTTGCCTTCCATTAGGCACTAAGCACACTTGAGAGTGTCTAAACTCAGCAATTCCGTCGAGCACACCCCAAGGGAGAACTCGAAAACAATCCACATTTCTCGCCAGGATCCAATAATGAGTAGAGCTTACATAACACAACCCAACGAACATATTACAAGACTTAGGAATTTAATTATTACAAGCCATTGTTCGAGTACTGAAGGTAAATGGTGCGAAAAGTAGCGTCTAGCGAAGAGCTAAACGGAGGGTGAGGACTCGGTCTGTGCCCACCAGAAGAGTCCTCCAAACAACCGCTCAAACTGCACCTGCAACAAAGATCACAACAAAACCTTGAGTACTCGAATGTACTCGCAAGTCTTACCCGAATGGGAAAAATATAGATCCCGACTCACAAGGATTATGAAAGGCTATATGGCTCTGGTTTCTCTTTGTTTGCAAAAGAGCATGTTTTTTTTTATAAAACGGTTGTAACATGTTATTTAGCCATATTAGTTGTTACTCCTATTTCTATGTAAGCACCTAATCTATTTCCAAGCAAAGGTAAACAATACAGTATAGTTCTCCATCCTTAGTTCCAGTTGTTAACTACGCTGTCGGGCGATTGCCATACCGGTACCGTTTAAACAACGGCGATTCGCGAATCAATGTAGCCCAGCTGGGTACCCCAAAACACACGCCCCGTTTGCACCAAGGCACAACCGAGACCAACTCGCTAACTCCTGCCAAGGGGTCCAGTATCCGCATCCAGGACCGGGACTCCAAGCCCCCACTCATCGGCCCGGCCGTGAGTGGTGCAAGGACCTCCTCCTACCAAAACTAACGGTCGGATCACATAGAGCCGGAAACCGAGGCAAGAGTCAGCTAGCCTTCCCGCTCCCATAAGCAAGTATGTGTTCGGGATAAGAGGATCTGTGACATAGCTCACACCCACAACAACGAACAGTCCCTAAGCGACACAGACAGGGAAACAGTGCAACCAAAGCTAAGCCCGTGGCCGCGGGACATAACTCGTCACACCCACCAGAACCAAACCACATCCCTGCCCGGTCTCAGTTTCTTTCCATCATCATCAGTTTAAAGTAGAGCACCTACTTTGTGAGCAACGACAGGTCGCCCACGCTACCGTTCATCCTAAGCATAGCGCTACTCGAACCTGTACTAGTAGGACTCATGGGATATGTATATATATGCAGGTGGGTTTCATATAACTCCTGAAAACATAAATGCACAACATACATATATTCATTTAGAGATATTCAAAAATATAGGTTATGCACCGGGGCTTGCCTTGGTCAGGAGCAACAGGAACAAAATCAGAAAGTGGTGGTGGTGGTGGTAGCTCCTCCGGCACCTCGAGCACCTCCTCGTACTCCTCTATCACCTCTTCGAACTCCGGGTCGCCGACAACCACAAACTCTTCTTGCCCGTCACCTATATGCATGCGATGATGAGGCAATGCTTAGCATGGATTAACAACTAGCAAGCAAAGAACACCCTAGCTACTAACATTACTTACTAACTACAGCAAGGTACCACCAGATTATACTAACAGCAAGGTTACAACAACCCTAACCAAGGATTAAACTAACTAACTCTTATTCTACTTTATTTCTTCTATTTATTCTAAGCAAAAAGGCATCTTAGCATTTAAAAAAAGACTACCAGAAAGATACACAACTAATATGAACTAAACATACCAACAGGTAGATCATGATTTTAGAAACCTAACAAACTTTATTTCACTATTTTTGGACACTCCTATGATTTGATATGATTTATAGAAGACTTTACACTAAGGAACAAACGGTAAACTAAACCTAACAAGCAAACTCCGACCGGGCCGAAACTACCACGGCCCAGCAGGGGCGCAAGGCACTGGCGGCCTGCCTGCCCGTCGAGCGGGCCGCACGCGCGCGCTCAGGTCGGCCCAGCCGTCACAGGCCTGGCGCCCGCGTGGCCTGGCCAGCCGGCCCGAGCGAGGCCCAGCAACGGCCCAAGCGGAGGGGAGCCGGCCGATCCCTCTCTCTCCCGCGCGACTTTGCAAACTAACCCCCGAGAAAAAGGATAACTACGACAAGGTCCAAACACTATTACTACTACTCACTGACAAACGCAGATAACCCCCTGTCCTTTACCCTAATCATGCGCGCGGGTCCTTCTTCCACCTCCGCACGCACGAACAGGCGGCCGGCTTCGGGAAAGGATCGGACGCCGGCCAGGAGTGGCTCGCCGCCGGCGGAACGTGGCCAGGGGAGGTCGCGGCTTCCTTGCCGCCACCGCAGAAGCTCGAAGGCCCAACCGGAGACCCACGCCGCGGCTCTCCGAGATGACCGGCACTGCGGCGCCCTCTCGGCGGACACTGGTCGCGGCGCCGGCAAGGGAGGAAGAAGGGTGGCGCGGCCGAGCGGAGGCAAGGGCACAAAGCCGACCCTGAAACCACACACAGGAACAGTCTCGACAGGGAGAACAGCGAGGACTTAGGTGGTGCGGTTCGACGGCGATGGCGAGAACTCAAGCGGGGATGGCATGGCTTCCAAGGGGCTCGGACTTGGCTCGGTTTAAGAGACAACGTGGGCACCAGAGACGTCCGACTTCGGCACACGTGGAGCAGCGACGAGCACAGCGTCACCTACCGAACGGACACGTATGGTGACCGCGGCCAAAACTGTCGGGCCGACATGACTTGGCCAAGGTTCGGACGCGGGCGTTCCGGCCAAACCGCAATAATGCGGCACTAGGATCCAAAAGCAACAAGAGACATGGGACTTCACACTGGAGATAGACGCAGACCGCACCCTGAACCGACCAACCCACGTGGAGCACAGCCTGCAGGAACTTCCCAGAGTCAAGCCAAAACGTGGTCAAAACATCGAGCAGCTGGCGTGCGCCCCCGACCACTTTTGAACGCAGATTCTGGCTTCATCCGCTCGGATTCAGCCCAGACGCCTGTGGACAAAGTTGGAGAGCTCCCAACCAGCTTCCACACTTCTTTAAGGCGAAAGACCATACGAGGCTCGGATCAACGAGAAACACAGTGCCAACGTAGCAGTGCCACTGAGCCTGCCGAGCGCAGACAAGCTGAGATATGGAGATCCAAACGAGTCCGGACAAGGCTCAACTTTTCACACATCCTGACCCGAAACATCTACTCCAACTTTTGTTTTTGGAGCTACCCCAAACGCTGCACAGATCAGGAGAACGTCGGATGCCAACCTCGCGAACGCTCCCAGACCACAGACTTAGCAGATTTTTTTTCTAAGTCCCCGGGGTTTTCAGCAGCAGATTCAAACTTGCTAACCCTTTTTGACTAGCTTCCAAACCGAACTAGCATTTGGTCACTAAACCAAACTTGTCGACCACGATCCCATCTACAACTTTTCTTAAAGGCCCAACCTCATAACAGCTAAGGAAAAAGCAGCTTGACTAGAGCCAAAGATGCATCCTGAAAAAGGTTGCAACGTTGGTTTTGGCCGCTTCTAGGTATCTTCTGCCCATTATCTCAAAAGGGGCCCTTACTAACTTTTGTTCGGGATAACCAAAAGAAGGAGATGGACTAGATACAAAGGCTTGGGTGGTAACATACGGTCGTGACTTAGCTAAAAGACACTAAGGCAACGTCGGAACGACATTTTATGCGACCACCGGAAAAGGGATTAACTTGGTTTAAGAGATGATTTTGGATCCGATGAGAGACAAGGATTGAGCCTAGACTCCACCAAAAGTTTTTGCTTGACAAGGATCGTGTTCCTCACAAAGACTTGGACCAAACACGATAACTAACAAGACATTAATATAACAACATAAGTTTTATTTAACACAAACATATGCAAGCAAACTAACATGATGCTCATGACAAGTTTTTAGTAAGTTGTTTTACGCGGTAACACCATGGGTGTTACACAAATGTATGGAAAAACTTGACAGCACTGAAAGTAGCATCACAACATGTCCAGGACAATGTGCATATGATTCATCAAATTGATTCAAAAAATGCTTGAAAAACTATGCTCCAACGGTACCAACACAAAAATCCTGAAGAAAACCAAAGTAATCGCCTAACAAAGTACTTACTGATCCATAATGCAAGCACTTGTAAATCCATCGCATACACAGACCAAAGCAAAGATTACTCATTCTCTACTTAGGAACATTTTGATTTCACCAACTTCTAAAAGCACTTCATAGGTTAGTCAAACCATTGGCTGTAGATTAGCTCATGCCAAACTTGTTCTTCTAATGAAGAGGTAAAGAGACACGCAAAAAGAACACAGAATACTCGTGCCTAATCCTACAACCTTCGCTACAAAAGACAACATAGTCATTAGCCCATCCTTCCGGCATGCCGCATCCGCTGCCACTGCAACCTTGTCCGTCCTCGTCTGCCGGTGGTACGGGCGGCAGTGCCCCCAATGGGACTGTTCTGGCCACTTTCTATGTCACATCATGAACCACCTTGACGGCATGCACGCGGTACCTGGCGCACTCCCGGTTGGTCATGCGGCTGGCCTGCTTCCATCCGACGACGACGACGCCCTCGCCCTCGACCTGCCTAATGTAGCACTCGGCTTCTTCCTTCTCCTTGCAGCCATGGTGAAGGATGCCGAGAACGTAAGTCGCCGCCTTGTGCTCGTCGTCTGCCGCCCGTTTAAGCCACTAAGTGCCGAGCGAAGTGCACCGTTTCGCGAATACGAACGTGACGCCAAGGACGAAGTAGGCCTCCGGGTTGTTGGCGGCGACCAGGTTGTCGACAAGAGTGAGGTAGCGGTCGTTGTGGAATGTAACACCTCTGGTGTTTAATCTGTAATTAACCTGACATGTCATCATCATTAGTCATAATCATTCTTGTCATGCATTAATGTTTGTCTAGTGGTTGCTTGCCTTTACCTTTTCCTAAAAGGTATTTTGTTGTGTAGTGATCTCTTTTCAAAAAAAACCCTAAATGCCCAAATCTTCCTTTAAGGGCAAAATGGTAATTTCAACTCTATGCCTAGTCTTGTGTGTTTCTTGTTCAGTTTAGTGTCTTGAAGCTTTGTTGTGTTGTTCAAAACCCAAAATCAGAAACAGATTTCAAATCCCTTTGAAAAACCCTAAATTCCAAACCCTGGTTTTTACCTCTCTTTTAATAATTTAAAAACTATTCAAAATTTGGACTTGGTCCAAAAAACAAAGTTGTAGATCTTGTCAAGAGTAACAACTTTGGTATTTACAGATTTTCGAGTTCCAATATAAAACCAAAAGTAATTTTGAATTTATTCAAATCCCAAAAGTGTTCCCTTTTCTGTTTTCGAATATAATTCAAAAACTGTTTGGAATTTGAAAATGTTCTTATTGACAAAGTTGTAGATCTCCTTTTGCTGCACAACTTTGGTATTCTGAGTTTTTTCCGTGCAGTTCAAGTTTTGGGAGTAATTTACAAAATACAGAAAGTCAAACCCTACACTTTAGCCCTGTTCATCTTCTACCTAGGGCCAGGGGGGCCCCGGCCATGGCAGCTCGCCGGCGCCGCGTGCGCCACGCGCCTGGCAGCTGCTCGCCTGCCTCCAACCTGCCGCCGCTGTCCGCGCCATCATGCCGCACCCGCACGCGCCAAAGTTGACCCGTGCCCCGTCCCCTACTGCTCCCTGCGCGTCGCCGCCGCGTGGCCATCGCCGGCGAGCTCTTGCGCCCGGGTCCTGAGCGATATTCTCGCTCCCTTTTCCCATCAACCGACAGCACGCGCGCACGCCCGACCTTATCCCTGCCACAGCACGCCCCGAGCGGCAGCACGCTTGGCTATAAAAGCCACCCGCCGACCGCCGTTCCTCCGCCACCGTCGCCAGCTCACTCCAGAGCCTCCGCCGCTCAACCACCTAGCCCGAAAGCTCCGCCTTGAGCTCGCGAAGCTTCCCAGCCCCTCAATTTTACCTCCGCCGCCTCCAATCGCCCGGCGAAACCCCATCTTCCCAAACTCCGGCGAAACACCGGTGAGCACGGGATTGAGAAATACTCTTTCCCCGGCCGTGATCTTTCCTCCCCGATCCCTGCTTCATCTTCCTTGCCTCCTTGCGCTCATAACCCGCTCCTGGTGACCGTGTTTGGTGAACAGAGCCGCCGGCACGCCGCTCGCCGCCGAGAGAGCTCCGCCGAAGCACCGCCAACGTCGAGCTCCCTCCTCCGACCCAGCACCGCCTCGCCGAGCCTCCCTCCCGACTCACGGTGAGCCCGCGAATCTTTCCCCACCCTCGGCTTTCCCAGCGCGAGCCCCGAGCGGCCGGTCCGCCGTCCGCCTCGCCTGCGATTCGCCCGAGCCTTCCGTCTCGCCCGAGCCTCCAAGCCAGGCCTCGGACGAAGCAGTCGTTTCCGTCTCGCCCGAGCCTCCAAGCCAGGCCTCGGACGAAGCAGTCGTTTCTGTCTCGCCCGAGCCTCCAAGCCAGGCCTCGGACGAAGCAGTCATTTCCGTCTCGCCCGAGCCTCCAAACCAGGCCTCGGACGAAACAGTCGTTTCCGTCTCGCCCGAGCCTCCAAGCCAGGCCTCGGACGAAGCAGACGTCTCCGTCTCGCCCGAGCCTTGCGAGGAAAGAGCACAGTGCTCTTTTTCCTTTTTAGGAAGTTGTGAATAGTGTTCCTTTTTCATCTTTTTGTATGATTTTCTGTATTGCTCTAAAAATTCTGAAAATTTTACAGTTGAGTCTTTATACTATGTAGTATTTTATAAAAATATGAAACTTGACTTTTCTGCAAGAATTTGAAAATGTAAAATCCCTCTTTTAATTAATAAATGGATGGTTCTGGATTTTTAGAAAATCATTTATAACTCCAAAAAATCATGAGATAAATTTTTTGTGAGCTTCCTATGCCATGTTTAGTCTCTGGTGAAATTTTGAAGTCTTTTGGAACAAGCTGATTTTTGAGCCTTTATTTTAATTGTTAAATAGTGCCTTTTGGTTAATTAATGTCTGATTTTATTTGAGCACCTTAATGACCTCCAAAAATTATGAAATTTGTTTTGCCATCTATCTACACCATAATGAACTTATGAGATTAATTTGGTAATTTTTGGAGCAACTGCATAAAATGACCTTTTTAAATAATTAAGAAAAACAGAAAAGGTGATTAAGGTTCCTGTTGTATGCCCTGTGTTGCATTGTTCATGCTAGCATACTCATGAGCATGCATCATTGCATTCGTATAGTCACCGAAGAAGGCGTCAAGATCGAGGCAGCCGCTGACGAACCTGTCCCTGAGGCTACCCCGAGCTCCGACAACTGCCCTGCCGCCCTCGAGCCTGCCCTCCTTGCTCATCAAGGCAAGCCCCGGTGCATTTAACCCCTTTCCTTGAATTTATAAAATAATTTCCTTAAATGCTTTTGAGTTAAATTATTGCATTAGGTTTATAGGAGTTGTGTGCTATCCTAATTGATGCACTATCCACCTTGACCACTGATACACCCGATACCTGCTTTTCAAAAGTATTTGAAAAATGCTTAGCAATGCTTATTGAATTAGACTTTGCAATAAAATGCCATTTTTAAAAGTGTGATCACTGAAAGAATCTTTATGGGAATTTGGCTTTACTTCCCGTTCGATGACTGCTTGCCTAGCTAGCATGTGGTCATTGTCGAGAAGAGGTTGTCCGCGCGTACGGTGCCGTCATGTTGTAGTCCGGGACTCAACAGTTGACACCGACCGGGATAGGGTTGAAAAACCGACAGGACCTGTACTCTTGGGTTAGAGTCCCGAGGTGCTTGTTGCTGACGAAAAAACTTTAGGGACCATCCGTATGGGGGCCTGCTGGTCAAGACTTGTAACTATTCACATACTTCGGAAAGCTCTGGCTCCGAGGAATCCTTTATTGGACCGACAACCACGCACTGGGAGTGGAGAGATGGCGGAAGTAGCATGTACCCATGTGGTCGTCGTACCTGGATAGGAGTGGTGTACTGTACTTCCGGGTGGCGTAGGACCGGGCCCAATCTTGGAGGAATCGTGGTAGACGAGTTGGCATATGCAAGCTTGGGTGCTACATATGCAGTGTGTATAGGGATCCTCAGCTGAGTATTATTTATCCGGATTAACGTTGCTCCTCGGTTATGGAGACTTGGTCCACTGACTGTCAACGGAGAGTGGTTCTCAACTAGGTATGTTTTGAAATGTAAAATGAATCATGAACGATGAAGAATTGAGGAATACTGAATCTTTCCAAAATAAAATAAGGTTTACAAAAATGCTTTTCTGCAAAATACTTGATCTTGCTTAAGCCTTACCTTGACTACCCTAAGCCTCTCATTCCTGAGTCTTCTCCCTTTTTCTTAGTCGGGTAAGTCTTGTTGAGTACCCCAGTACTCAGGGTTTGTTACCCATGCTGCAGGTATGACAGAGTCCCCGATGTGTCTTGCACCCTGCTGCATGACCATCGTCTAGGAAGAGGCCGATGAGGCCGAAGAATAGTTGTACACCCTCGGGCTGGGTGATTATAAGTATCTTTGCTGTTCTTCACTACGTTGCCTTTGTTTATTTCTATTATCAGAACTTGGTTTGTAATAACTGCACCTTAATTTCTATTTGGAACCCTGCTTTGTAAAACTAATGTTATTTAAGTCTTCCGCTCTTTATTCCGATGTTATTTGTAAAAGTATGCAATGCTGTAACCGAATTGTGAGATGATCCTGCGGACATTGGGCACTGATGTAGCCCGGTGGCGAACAGGTCTTAATCACATGGAACATGGGTTCGGCTGTCAGAGGTTGACAGGGACACGTGGGCCATGGGATTAGGGTCGTTCCGTCACAGAGTGGTATCGGAGCATCTCACTTTAACGTTGCAGTGTTCGTTTTTGCGAAAACTTCAAAAGACCTTTTGAGTTCAAACAAACTAAACTTGACTATTTTGAGTCCAAATTGCTTCTCTCATCTTGTCTCTCATATGGCAACACTAGCTAGTGGAACAACATGTTTTAAGCCCTATGTACCTTATTTATTTATTGCATTGCTTTGTTCCGTAGGAACGATTCATGCATCATGTCATAATCACTTAAGTTAACTTCCTCTCTAAGTTCGTTGGGGTAGTATGCCCTTACCTGTTCTTGCTAGCCTTTCTCATCCATCTTATCCTATCCAGACATGGCTCGCATCAAGCTGACTGCCCGCAAGTCGACTGGACCGCATGGTGTGCCACGCCACCAGCTGGCACCACGCACTGAGGAGGAGACTGGAGAATCTTCCAACAGTCGTCGCTTTCCCCGCCGCACCCGTAAGAACCTGAAGGAGGAGATCAAGGATCTGAAGGCTGAGCTGAAGAACTTGGAGCATGACTTCTACCACTCACGCCTGGAGTTTTATGAGGCACGAGCTTCCCTGGAGCAGGCCAACCGGAACACGGTTCGCGCTATCGAGCAGCGCAATGATGCTTGGATCCGCGAGGACGTCACTAGAGCCGAGCTCCACGGACTGCAGCAGTACACAGCTCAGATTGAACAGTTCAATGATATGCTTCATGAGGAAGTGCATCAGCTGTATGATCAACTCCACCCCTTGGTACCCCCGGTTATGGAAGACCCTGAGGACGGAGTAGTGGAAGAACCCGATGTGGAACAAGAGCCAGACGTGGACGAAGAAATTGAACCTGCTGAGGACGTCCACGCTGAAGACGAGGACGAGGAGGAAGAGCCTGAGCTCATCCTCGAAGAAGACGACGACGGAGAAATGATCATCATCGATGAGGACTAGACTCGTCGTTAGGAGATGGAGATCCCGTGTGTCTGTACCACCTGCTTACCTAAAACCTTAGTCTAGGTTTGGGAGCGTTAGTCTGTCTTTTGTTAAGACAGTCTGTATCTTTCTTTTTGTACCTTTTCTCCTTATCAGTCAGTCGCTATCTGTCAGTCATCTTTATCAATCTATCAGTCTTTGTATCAGAAGAAGCTATCAGTCTGTTGATTTCAGAACCCTATCTATGAATGCTAAAGTTCCAAGTTGCTTAACAGATGCCTGTGAACACTCGCACTGGAGCTGGAGGTTCTAATGATGCCAACCTTCCAAACCCTCCACCTGTTCCTGCTACCCTGACAGATGCCATTGCAGCCTTGGCAGCCGCTGCTAACCTGATGGCTCAAAATCAGGGGCAGCAGGACAATGGTCACCGTGGTCGCCATAACATCAACAACGAGACCACATATGTGGATTTCACCGAGACCCGTCCACCAGTTTTCACCAAAGCAGATGAACCCCTGGAAGCTGATGACTGGCTCCGCACTATGGAGCAAAAGTTCAGTCTTCTCCGCTGTACTGACATCCAGAAGCCCCGGTTCGCTTCCCAGCAGCTTCGTGGTCCAGCAAGCGCTTGGTATGCCAACCTGTTGGCTACCCAGCCAGAAGGTCATCAGTTGACCTGGGAAGAGTTCCGCACCGCTTTCCGTGCACATCACATCCCTTCGGGATTAATGAAGATGAAGCTTGATCAGTTTCTGGCACTGCAGCAGAAGGACTCCACAGTGATGCAGTATGTGGGTCAGTTCAACCATCTTAGCCAGTATGCCTCAGAGTATGTCAACACAGATGAAAAGAAGAGGGATTGTTTCCTTAGAGGTCTGCATCCTAAGATCCGCAGAAGTCTGTCCAATAACCTGACCGGTTCGTATCATGATGCCGTTGATCGTGCTGTTGCATATGAAGAAAGCAACCGTCAGTATCAAGAGGAAAAGAAGAAGAAGAAAGCAGGATCCAGCAGTTTCTCTGGCAATCACAAGCGCCAGAGGATCATATACCACCCTAGTCACCACCAAAATCGCCTACCTTACCCCAACCAGCAAGTGGTCGTTCGTACCGCGGCCACCACCCATAATGCCAACCAGCAGAGTGCCACACAGCCGAACGCCCCAGGTGTTCGTATTACCACTCCACAAACAGCCTACAACCATCCCTGCTACAACTGCGGCCAGCTTGGTCACTGGTCTCGTGAGTGCCCAAAGCCCAAGACGTATGCCCAGAATACTCAGAAGAATCCTGGAGGATCTCAGCAGCAGCAGCACCGTGCACAGCAGCAGCATGTTCAGAAGGGCAAGATTGTCAAGAAGCACGGGCAAGTCTACTACACCACTGTCGGTGATATCCCAAAAGGAGAGCCCGTCATGATCGGTAGGTTTTCTGTTGCCAATCACCCTGCAGTTGTGTTGTTTGATTCTGGTGCATCGCATTCCTTCATCAGTCGTACTTTTGTCATCAAGCATGAGATATCAATTGAGGATTTGAAAGAAAGTTTCTGCATATTTTCGCCTGGAGGGCGTATAAGTACTAAGGAAGTGGTTCGCAGTATACCAGTAATGTTGGGGGAACATGTATTTCCTACCACCATGATAGTGCTACGTGATCAGGAGATAGATGTCATTTTAGGCATGAATTGGATGTGCCAGTATAAAGCCATGATCGACATCCTGAATAGAGTTGTGAGAGTGGACATTCCTAACAGCACCTCCAAACTCCTTCTCCAACTTCCAATACCTCGAAAACCAGCAGCCACTCAAATAAATACCGCCTATGTCCTGGAAACCAGAGACATCCCCGTGGTCTGTGAATTCCCTGATGTTTTTCCTGAGGATTTGCCTGGTCTGCCTCCTGACCGTGATGTCGAGTTTGCCATAGAGCTAAAGCCCATGACTGCTCCCATATCCCGCAGAGCTTATCGAATGCCTCCCAGAGAGTTGGCAGAGCTAAAAATCCAATTACAAGATTTGTTGGACAAGGGTTTCATTCGCCCAAGCTCGTCTCCTTGGGGCTGTCCTGCAATCTTTGTAAAGAAGAAAGACAAGACTCTCAAAATGTGTATTGATTATCGCCCACTCAATGAGGTCACCATCAAAAATAAATATCCCTTGCCTCGTATTGATCTTCTCTTTGACCAGTTAGCTGGAGCCAAGGTATTCTCCAAGATCGATCTCAGATCTGGCTACCACCAAATAAAGATTCGTCCTGGAGATATTCCTAAAACAGCTTTCACCACCAGATACGGCCTATATGAGTACTTGGTCATGTCCTTCGGTTTGACCAATGCCCCTGCTCATTTCATGTACCTCATGAACTCTGTGTTCATGCCAGAGCTTGATAAATTCGTGGTCGTGTTCATTGACGACATCCTTGTCTACTCAAAAACCCCTGAAGATCATGCCGAACATCTTCGTATCGTTCTATCCCGTCTCAGAGAACATCAGCTGTATGCCAAGTTCAGTAAATGTGAGTTCTGGTTAGATCAGATACAGTTTCTTGGTCATGTCCTATCCGCTGAAGGTGTGTCAGTTGACCCTGGTAAAGTGGCAGGCATTCTGGATTGGAAGCCACCTACCACTGTTCATCAAGTCCGCAGCTTTATGGGAATGGCCGGATATTATCGTCGATTCATTCCGGATTTCTCAAGAATCGCCAAGCCTATCACTGAGTTAGTAAAGAATTCTGTGAAGTTTGTCTGGTCACCAGCTTGTGAGCAAGCCTTTCAAACGTTGAAGAAACTGTTGACCACATCACCAGTGTTAGCCCAGTCGAACATCGAGAAGCCCTTTGATGTCTACTGTGATGCATCTGGTACTGGTTTGGGCTGTGTTTTGATGCAAGAAGGTCGAGTGATCGCATATGCCTCCCGACAGCTTAAGCGTCATGAAGAGAATTATCCAACTCATGATCTCGAGTTAGCAGCAGTAGTGCATGCCTTGAAGATCTGGCGTCATTATCTGTTGGGCAGTACCTGTAATGTGTACACTGATCACAAAAGCCTGAAGTATATCTTCACTCAAGAAGAGTTGAATATGAGACAGAGAAGATGGCTTGAGTTAATTAAGGACTATGATCTTGAAGTGCATTACCATCCGGGTAAGGCGAATGTGGTTGCCGATGCGCTCAGTCGCAAGTCATATTGCAACTGTCTGATGATGAAACCCTATGATTCTTCTTTGTGTTATGAGCTGGAAAAGTTGAATATTGAAATGATTCCACAAGGAACTCTGAATAATATCAGAATAGAAACCCCTATCAAGGAGCAGATCATCGCTGCACAGAAAGGTAACCCTGGAATCAAGCACATCATCGAAAAGGTCCAATCCGGAAAGGCTGATTGTTTCAGGATTGATGATACAGGAGTAGTATGGTTTAAGAATCGGTTAGTAGTTCCTAAAGTGCCTGAGTTAAGAAAGTTAATCCTTGATGAAGCACACTTGACTAGATTCTCCATCCACCCCGGCAGCAACAAGATGTACCAGGACTTGAAGCAAAGGTTCTGGTGGACAAAGATGAAGATTGAGATCGCCCGGTATGTCGCTTAGTGTGATACTTGCCAGAAAGTCAAAGCCGTGCACATGAGGCCCGGAGGAGAATTGCAACCTTTACCTGTACCTGCTTGGAAATGGGACGATATCAGTATGGATTTTATCAATGGGCTACCAAAGACACCAAAAGGTTTTGATTCCATCTGGGTGGTCGTGGATCGCCTCACTAAGCAAGCTCATTTCCTGCCAGTCAAAACCAGCTACACCGCCCCCACATATGCCACTTTGTACAAGAACCACATAGTGAAACTCCATGGCATACCCAAGACCATTGTCTCTGATCGTGGTACTCAGTTTGTCGCAAAGTTCTGGAAAGCGTTCCATACCTCACTTGGAACCAAGCTCTTGCATAGTACAGCATATCATCCACAAACAGATGGACAAACTGAGCGAGTCAACCAAGTGTTAGAGGATATGTTGAGAGCATGTGTGCTCACCTTCGCAGATACTTGGGATAACTGTTTGCCCTTGGCAGAATTCTCATATAATAACAGTTACCAAGAGAGCATCAAAATGGCACCCTTTGAGGCACTGTACGGTCGCCGTTGTCGTACACCTCTCAGTTGGTCTGAACCTGGAGAAAGAGAATTCTTTGGAGTTGACCTAGTGAAAGATATGGAAGAAAAAGTCAAGCAAATACAAGAGAATATGAAAATTGCGCAATCTCGACAGAAGAGCTATGCCGACAAAAGACGTCGACCTCTGAAGTTTCAAATTGGAGATTATGTGTACCTGAAAGTCTCACCCACCAAAGGAGTCACTCGTTTTGGAGTTAAAGGGAAGTTAGCACCTCGCTATATTGGTCCCTTTGAAATTCTGGAATGCTATGGCAGGGTAGCTTATAAGCTAAGGTTGCCCGATCATCTTTCAGCAGTTCATAATGTGTTTCACGTCTCCCAACTCAAGAAGTGTCTCCGAGTGCCCGAATATGTGGTAGATGTTGAAGGTGTTGAGTTAGAACCTGATCTGTCATATTCTGAATATCCAGTTCGTGTGTTGGATTACAAGGACCGTGTTACCCGAAGGACCACCACAAGATGGTACAAGATCCAATGGAACCAACACTCTGAAGAAGAAGCCACTTGGGAATCCGAAGACTTCTTGGCAAAGAACTATCCCGACTCTCTCGATACTCTGTAGATGTAAGGTTTTGCCTTTTCCTTCTTAAGACGTGAAATCTCGGGGCGAGATTTTTTTTAGGGGGGAAGGTTGTAACACCTCTGGTGTTTAATCTGTAATTAACCTGACATGTCATCATCATTAGTTATAATCATTCTTGTCATGCATTAATGTTTGTCTAGTGGTTGCTTGCCTTTACCTTTTCCTAAAAGGTATTTTGTTGTGTAGTGATCTCTTTTCAAAAAAAACCCTAAATGCCCAAATCTTCCTTTAAGGGCAAAATGGTAATTTTAACTCTGTGCCTAGTCTTGTGTGTTTCTTGTTCAGTTTAGTGTTTTGAAGCTTTGTTGTGTTGTTCAAAACCCAAAATCAAAAACAGATTTCAAATCCCTTTGAAAAACCCTAAATTCCAAACCCTGGTTTTTACCTCTCTTTTAATAATTTAAAAACTATTCAAAATTTGGACTTGGTCCAAAAAGCAAAGTTGTAGATCTTGTCAATAGGAACAACTTTGGTATTTACAGATTTTCGAGTTCCAATATAAAACCAAAAGTAATTTTGAATTTATTCAAATCCCAAAAGTGTTCCCTTTTCTGTTTTCGAATATAATTCAAAAACTGTTTGGAATTTGAAAATGTTCTTATTTACAAAGTTGTAGATCTCCTTTTTCTGCACAACTTTGGTATTCCGAGTTTTTCCCGTGCAGTTCAAGTTTTGGGAGTAATTTGCAAAATACAGAAAGTCAAACCCTACACCCTAGCCCTGTTCATCTTCTACCTTGGGCCAGGGGGGGCCCCGGCCATGGCAGCTCGCCGGCGCCGCGTGCGCCACGCGCCTGGCAGCTGCTCGCCTGCCTCCAACCTGCCGCCGCTGTCCGCGCCATCATGCCGCACCCGCACGCGCCAAAGTTGACCCGTGCCCCGTCCCCTACTGCTTCCTGCGCGTCGCCGCCGCGTGGCCATCGCCGGCGAGCTCTTGCGCCCGGGTCCTGAGCGATATTCTCGATCCCTTTTCCCATCAACCGACAGCACGCGCGCACGCCCGACCTTATCCCTGCCACAGCACGCCCCGAGCGGCAGCACGCTTGGCTATTAAAGCCACCCGCCGGCCGCCGTTCCTCCGCCACCGTCGCCAGCTCACTCCAGAGCCTCCGCCGCTCAACCACCTAGCCCGAAAGCTCCGTCTTGAGCTCGCTAAGCTTCCCAGCCCCTCAATTTTACCTCCGCCGCCTCCAATCGCCCGGCGAAACTCCGTCTTCCCAAACTCCGGCGAAACACCGGTGAGCACGGGATTGAGAAATACTCTCTCCCCGGCCGTGATCTTTCCTCCCCGACCCCTGCTTCATCTTCCTTGCCTCCTTGCGCTCCTAACCCGCTCCTGGTGACCGTGTTTGGTGAACAGAGCCGCCGGCACGCCGCTCGCCGCCGAGAGAGCTCCGCCGAAGCACCGGCAACGTCGAGCTCCCTCCTCCGACCCTGCACCGCCTCGCCGAGCCTCCCTCCCGACTCACGGTGAGCCCGCGAATCTTTCCCCACCCTCGGCTTTCCCAGCGCGAGCCCCGAGCGGCCGGTCCGCCGTCCGCCTCGCCTGCGATTCGCCCCAGCCTTCCGTCTCGCCCGAGCCTCCAAGCCAGGCCTCGGACGAAGCAGTCGTTTCCGTCTCACCCGAGCCTCCAAGCCAGGCCTCGGACGAAGCAGTCGTTTCCGTCTCGCCCGAGCCTCCAAGCCAGGCCTCGGACGAACCAGTCGTTTCCGTCTCGCCCGAGCCTCCAAGCCAGGCCGCGGACGAAGCAGACGTCTCCGTCTCGCCCGAGCCCGTTTCGCCCGAGCCTTGCGAGGAAAGAGCACAGTGCTCTTTTTCCTTTTTAGGAAGTTGTGAATAGTGTTCCTTTTTCATCTTTTTGTATGATTTTCTGTATTGCTCTAAAAATTCTGAAAATTTTACAGTTGAGTCTTTATACTATGTAGTATTTTATAAAAATATGAAACTTGACTTTTCTACAAGAATTTGAAAATATAAAATCCCTCTTTTAATTAATAAATGGATGGTTCTGGATTTTTAGAAAATCATTTATAACTCCAAAAAATCATGAGATAAATTTTTTGTGAGCTTCCTATGCCATGTTTAGTCTCTGGTGAAATTTTGAAGTCTTTTGGAACAAGCTGATTTTTGAGCCTTTATTTTAATTGTTAAATAGTGCCTTTTGGTTAATTAATGTCTGATTTTATTTGAGCACCTTAATGACCTCCAAAAATTATGAAATTTGTTTTGCCATCTATCTACACCATAATGAACTTATTAGATTAATTTGGTAATTTTTGGAGCAACTGCATAAAATGACCTTTTTAAATAATTAAGAAAAACAGAAAAGGTGATTAAGGTTCATGTTATATGCTGTAACACCCTGATTTAATTTTTCCCCAATTTAATTAAAGAAATTAGAAACTAAATAGGTTGGCTAGTTTAACAGATGAGGAAAATAAAATTTATTTATCATTTTTCTGTTGCATTCATGCCATTGCATAGTTTATTGAGTGAAAAATAAATTTATTAAACCCGTATAGGGCGAATCGGATTTATTCTCTTTAGAAAACAAATAAAAAAGGTTTATGTAAATTTTACAAAATCAAAAATCAAGTTTTATTTACAAAACCTAAGGAAAATGTTTCCAAAATTTTCAAACTAGTTTTGTTTCGAAACAGATTTGAAATTGGATTTCAAAATGAATTTGGAAAAGAATTTACAAAACAAAAAGAAAATAGGCAAAAGGGCCTTGGGCTCCCCTCTCCTTCTCCTTTTGACCCATACGCGCCAGCCCGCACTCCCGCACCGGCCCGCCAAGCGTGCAGCCGGCCTCCCTTCTCTCTTCCCCACCCTTCCCTTGTCGTGGCCCACTGCGCGCACTCGGCCCACCGCGGGTGCTCCCTCTGCGCGCGCCCCTCCCGCTCCCCGCGAGCGACACGGCGCCGGCCCGCTTCGCACCTCTCCTTCCCCCACTGACCAATGGGTCCTGCGCCCTGTCTCGCTGACGGGTGGGACTCACGTGTCAGCGGGGTCATCCCCGACCTCCCGACGAACTCGGGTGCGCCGTTCCAGCCGCTGCTCCGCCCTTCTTGGCGCCCGTGCCTATCCCGAGTCCCCCTGGCCCTCATAATAGGGAGCGCCGCCGCAGTCACCTTCCGTTTTCCCCATCATCGAGCCGTCTCCGCCGACACCCAAGCACGGAGACACCCGCAACCCTAGCCGCGGCCACCATGGATGGACCCGGTCGGAGCTCGTAGATCTCCACAACCACATCCCGAAAGTCCTCCCCGACTCCTCCATTGGCACCGCAAGGGCACACCGCACCCCTTCGTGCCTTCATTCCATGCCCAGAGAGGCCACGTCATCGACCTCATCGGAGTAGCCGCTCGGCCACCACGACGTCCACCTTCGGCGGGCACCAATCGGCGTCCCCGACTCCATCTTCGAGCCCGCTGTAAGCTCCGCACCCGTTTCCCCTACTTTTCGCGGTCCCTACCACACCCTAGCCCCTGTACCGAGATCTCCGGCGAGCCTTCCACGGGCGGAGCCATGGCGCCGCCGCGTCCTCTCTGGCTCAGGCCGTCGCAAGCTATCCCTCTCCCTTCCTGTCCGTCAGATCTGAGCGGGCGGCTCAGATTAGACTATACCCCGAAGGGGTATAAACCAGGTGCACCAGTCCCTGAACCCAGTCCACCACACACCACGTCAGCGGTCCACCGCACACGCGGCAGACCCTGCCAACCAGCGAGTGCCACGCGGCGTGACGTGGCGTCCACGCGGCAGGCGCCGACCGACACCGTCTATTTTTCAGAACGCCCCCTGGATTGTTACGAAATCAACCCGCCATCCATTCGCACCTGTTCATGAGTCTTGCGAATCTTCTGTTTTAAACCCCAGGTTTTTCCCGAAATGAGGCTCGGTCCTGTTGCAGGTTAAATCCAGTTTTTATTTATTTTAAACACGAAAATACTTCAGTTTATTTACAGAATTGCCACTAAACTTCAAAAGCCCATAACTTGCTCATTTTAACTCCGTTTTGACCCGTTCAACTTGCGTTAGTTTCATAATTTCATCCTCTACGCAGTAGATCTATTAGTTTACTGTTTTGATACTATTTGGTGTACTGTTATTTATTTTGTTGTATTGTGCCATGTATGTTGGTTGGGCCAGAGAGTGCGGAGTACGAGGACGCTCCAGATTTTCCTTGTGATCCAGTTGATTCGACCCAGCCCGCAGGCAAGTGTCCTTGAACATCTTGCACCTACTTTATTTTACTTTTGGTATTAGAGTAGTTTAGATCTAGTAGATGCATGCAATGTCAAATTTGAATCCTATATTATGGTTTACTAGATCTTGCTCTATTATCCTTGTCGCCTGTTTTGGGATGTTCGGGTAGGTGTCTTGCTTATTCCTGCAGTCATGATTGGGACGGGAGTTAAAATGTTTATAATCTTGATTAATGAACTATGAAACGAATGTGGACATGGTAATTTTGTAGTAACATGGTTATTAGGTAAATCCGGCAGGATGGAACCGTATTGGTGGTTTTGTGCCATGGACTTGGCAGCTCTTATTTGGTTTTTGGTTCGGGGCTCGTGCTAGATTTATCCTGCCTGGATCTCTAGGACCCGGTTCTCAGAGCATGTAACCCGGCTTGACAGCGCAACCATGAGATCTGGATGGGCTGGACCTGGCCAAGTTATTAATTGCCTCCAAGTTGAGGGTTTGCACGGGGTCGGATTTGTGGCACAAGAGGGGGCTTCTGCAGTGGTGCGCATATCCACTGTTAGCGGTGAAACCTTAGTGAACGTGTAAAACGGACTTGGAGGGAGTTTTGTAAAGGCCTTGCAGTGCAACCTGCTATACACCTCGGCAGTGTTTAGCGTGACGGGATCTGCACGACTCATGGGTAACGATGTGCAACCTCTGCAGAGTGTAAAACTGATATATCAGCCGTGCTCACGGTCACGAGCGGCTTGGACTTCTTTGAGATTAGTTGGTTACTGGTTGGTTTTGGGTTTGGGTCATCCGATGGACTTCAGGTGCGGTCGCCTGATGGACTTCAGGTGTTGGTTGCTCGGTGTGACTCCGAGTGTGGTTTGCTCGGTGCGACTCCGAGTGTTGTTACTTTTCTACAGAGTCTGTCTATAACCTAGAAAATAGGTGCATAGGATTAATAGGATTAATAGGGTGTGTCGCTTTAGGCGCTTGAGTCAAACCAAGTCAGCCTACCTTTGTTATAAGCCTCATAAGCATATATTTCCTACACTTGCGGAGTACATTTCGATGTACTCACCTTTCCTCTTTGTCCCCCTGCTACCCCACCCAGACGCTGGAGACTACACGTACGAGGAGCAGGAGTATCCAGAAGACGGAGGCTACGACCCTGACGACCTGTACTAGGATGGCGCTACCCCCGGTCGACCTTCCTGTGGAGATGGAGTCCAGATTTCCGCATCTACATCAGCGTCTTCATTAGAGTCCGTTATCATGAGAGTCTGTACTTTTTATTTCAGACCCGAGGGTCATTTATGTAATAAAGTTCGATATTATTAATAAAGCATTGTTTTGATATTTACTATGATGTGGATATATGTATGAAAATTGATCCTGGCATACATATATTGTGCTCCAATTTTGTTCTTAAAATTGGGGTGTCACAGAGTGGTATCAGAGCCGTGTTGACCGTAGGACGCTACCCTAGTCAGTCGTCGAATTTACAAAACTATTTTTACAAAGTCTGACCCCTTTTCCCACTTCTGTAGTCTTTCTCTGCTGAAAATTCAAACTCAGTTTAAAAGTAGGTCCTCCAATAGTAGGTTGTCCACCATAAATGTTTGATCACGTAGCACGTTCTTTGGCATGTACTTGTGCATATGTAATGTTTTGGTTCTGTGCAATGATTGTTGGTGTGTTGCGACCATCAGGTTGCAGCGACATCATTTGTTAGAATGTTTTACTAATCGAATTAATTAACCAAACCAGGGTTGTTATATATCTATTTATCATATCTCACTCTTACTCCTGGAAAATGTAACAGATGGTTGACACCAGGAGCAGCGCGGGTAACGCCGGTAACGCTGGCGGGAGCGGGGCAGGTGGCAACCAGCCGCCTCATCCCCATCCACCTCCACCTCCGCCACCATACGACCCGCTCCAGATGGCCCAGGTGCAGAACCAGATGATGCAGAACATGGCCCAGATGATGCAGCACATGCAGCAGATGGCGCAGGCTGCTCAGGGTGCTCAGGGTGCAGGAGCTGCACAGCCACCCCGACCGGATGACACTCTCAGGAGCTTCATGACGACGCGCCCTCCAGTGTTCCACCACGCCATAGAGCCAATGGATGCAGATGATTGGCTCGAGACGATTACAGGCAAGTTGCAGCTTGCCCATGTCGGGGACCTTGATAAGGCCCTCTACGCCGCGCACAAGCTTCAGGGCCCGGCGAAGAACTGGTGGACTGCCTACACCGCAGCTCATGCGGACGCCAACTCGATCACTTGGGAGGATTTCCGTAAGGCATTCCGCGACCAGTACGTCCCTTTCGGCGAGATCAGGGTGAAGCGCCGAGAGTTTCAGGATCTCAGGCAGGGCGCGATGACAGTGCGTGAGTATCTCACGCAGTTCAGCCAGCTGTCCCGTTACGCCCCAGATGACGTGGACACAGATGACAAGAAACAGGAATGCTTCAGGCAAGATCTCTGTCATTCTTTAATATTAATATATTCTTCCCATAACCTTGTTCATTCCTTTTGCTACCTGATAAATAATAAAATTGTTATCTGCTTCAGGCATGGGCTTAACCCAGGACTCCGCTATGCCCTAGCTTCAAATGAGTATTCCTCATTTCAGAAGCTGGTGGACCGTGCCTTCGCGGTGGAGAAGGAACGGAAGGACCTCGATGCAGATCGCAAGAGGAAGATGACGTTCCAGGGACAGTCCTCCGGCAGCTCCGCCCGTCCCCGCTACGCTCCACCTGCCTCAGCTTCCTGGCAGATTCCCCAGCAGCAGCAGTACCGCCCGCCCCAGTCCTGGCAGCCCGCTCCTCAGCACAGGCACCCAGCTCCACAGTACCAGGCTCCACCTCAGCAGCAGCAGCAGCCACGCCAGGCTCAGGCACCTCGCCAGGGTCTTTCAGCTCCGCAGCAGCCCCGTCCAGCACAGGGGGCAGGTCAGCTTGGTCCGTGCTACAAGTGCCACCAGCTTGGGCACTTGGCCAACCAGTGCCCGACCAGACAGCAGGCTCCACCAGCACCTCGACAGCAGAACCAGAACAGGAATGGTGGCCAGAACTTCAGGCATGGGAAGGTGAACCATGTGGCACTGGAGTCAGCTCAGGAGGCTCCCGATGTAGTGATTGGTACGTTCTCCATTGACGCATATCCTGTTACTGTGTTATTCGATTCTGGGGCATCGCATTCATTCATATCAACACCATGCATAGCAAGATGTAACCTGCCTAAGTCTTTGTTGAAAAGCAAGCTGCTAGTCAAGTCTCCTGGAGGAGAAATGTTGACAGAGTATATATGCCCCAATGTAAGCTAATTCATAAGGGGGGTAGCCTTCCCTTCTCATCTCGTCGTCCTGGAGTCGCAAGAGGTGGATATTATTCTGGGTATGGACTGGTTGAGCAGATATCATGGTATTATCGATTGTGCTCAACGGACCATCACGGTGAAGCATCCAGACGGCACCGAGGTTCTATATCAGGCACCGCCAAGGATGATGAAGGCAGCCAGAGTGTATGAGGCAGTCGTGGTACCTGATATTCGAGTTGTCAAGGAGTTCCCAGATGTCTTCCAAAAAGTGCCAGGTATGCCACCTGATCGTGAGATTGAGTTCTCTATTGATTTAGTTCCTGGCACTGCACCTATATACAGGCGACCATATAGAATGGATGCCGAAAAGCTAGCTGAGCTGAAGTCGCAGATTCAAGAGCAGTTAGAGAAGGGGCATATTCGTCCTAGTACATCCCCGTGGGGAGCTCCTGTGATCTTTGTTCCAAAGAAGGATGGAGGCCTGCGGATGTGCGTTGATTACCGCGCATTGAATGAAGCTACCATCAAGAACAAGTACCCGATTCCTCGCATTGATGATCTGTATGATCAGTTGAAGGGTGCTCATGTGTTCTCGAAGATTGACCTGCAAACAGGTTATAATCAGCTGAAGATTCGTGAAGCTGATATCCCGAAGACGGCATTCGTAACTCGATATGGGCTATATGAGTACACAGTGATGTCCTTCGGCTTGACTAATGCCCCAGCTTTCTTCATGTATCTGATGAACAAGGTCTTCATGGAGTTTTTAGATCTGTTCGTCGTGGTGTTCCTTGATGATATCCTGATATTCTCGAAGACTGAAGAAGAACATGAGAAGCATCTGAGGTTAGTGTTGCAGAAGCTCAGAGAGCATCGGTTGTATGCAAAGCTGAGCAAATGCGAGTTCTGGTTGAAGAAGGTTGCATATTTGGGGCATATCATCTCAGAGGGTGGTGTTTCAGTGGATCCAGGCAAGGTCCAAGATATATTGGACTGGAAGGTACCTGAGAGCGTTACTGAGATTCGGAGTTTCCTCGGTATGGCGGGATATTATCGTAGATTCATTGAAGGATTCTCCAAGATTGTGAAGCCGATGACAAGACTGACTGAGAAGGGTGCCAAGTTTGTATGGTCCCCTGAATGCCAGACTGGTTTTGAGGAGCTGAAAGCGAGATTGACCTCTGCTCCTATTCTTGTCATGCCAGATGTCCAGAAGAACTTCACGGTGTATTGTGATGCTTCGCGTCAGGGTCTGGGATGTGTGCTTATGCAGGAAGGTCGGGTGATTGCTTATGCCTCGAGACAGCTCAGGAAGCATGAGCTGAATTACCCTACTCATGATCTAGAGTTGGCAGCTGTTGTTCATGCTCTGAAGATCTGGAGGCACTATCTGATGGGCAAGAAGACGGAGATATACACTGATCATAAGAGCTTGAAGTACATTTTCACCCAGCCAGATCTGAATCTTCGCCAACGGAGATGGCTCGAGTTGATCAAAGACTATGATCTAAATATTAACTATCATCCAGGCAAGGCGAATGTTGTTGCAGATGCCTTGAGCAGGAAGGTCTACTGTAATGTGCTTGAGATCAAGGAGCAGCAGCCCGAGTTGCATGAGGAGTTTGTGAAGCTCAACTTGGGTATTCTTGGCCACACTGATGCAGTAGCCTTAGAGGTTGATTCGACACTTGAGCGTGATATCCGGGTAGGGCAGCTCACTGATGAGTATCTTCTGGAGATCAGACAGTTGATCAAGGAGGACAAGGCCCCAGGCTTCGCAGAGGATGATCAGGGTGTCTTGTGGTTCAGAGGCAGGATCTGTGTTCCAGATGTGAAGGCTATCAAGGAGTTGATCTTGAGAGAAGCTCATGATTCAGCCTACTCTCTTCACCCAGGCAGTACCAAGATGTACCAGGATCTGAAGCAGTATTACTGGTGGTATGGGATGAAGAGGGAAGTAGCAGAGTATGTGGCTTTGTGTGACACATGTCAGAGGGTTAAGGCCCAACATCAGAGACCTGCTGGTTTGTTACAGCCTCTGCAGATTCCCGAGTGGAAATGGGAAGAGATCAGCATGGATTTCATCACTGGTTTGCCCAGGACACAGTCTGGATATGACTCCATCTGGGTCATAGTTAATCGGTTGACCAAGGTGGCTCACTTCATTCCGGTCAAGGAGACATATCAGGGCCCGAAGCTGGCAGAGCTGTACATGTCCCGCATTGTATGCTTGCATGGAGTACCTAAGATCATAGTATCTGACAGAGGTACACAGTTCACATCCAGATTCTGGAAGCGGTTGCATGAGTCTATGGACACTCGCCTCAGTTTCAGTTCGGCTTATCACCCTCAGACTGATGGTCAGACAGAGAGGGTGAATCAGATTCTGGAGGACATGTTGAGAGCCAGTGCACTCCAGAATAGCCAGAGTTGGGATGTGAGTCTGCCATATGCAGAGTTCTCATATAACAACAGCTATCAGGCCAGTCTGAAGATGTCACCTTTCGAGGCACTATATGGCAGGAAGTGCAGAACTCCTTTGTTCTGGAATCAGGTTGGAGAAAGAAAAGTCTTTGGCCCTGAGTCTATAGAAGAAGCTGAAGAACAGGTCAGACAG
This sequence comes from Coix lacryma-jobi var. lacryma-jobi, assembly GCA_009763385.1. Classification (NCBI taxonomy): domain Eukaryota; kingdom Viridiplantae; phylum Streptophyta; class Magnoliopsida; order Poales; family Poaceae; genus Coix; species Coix lacryma-jobi. The sequence continues at coordinate 17,029,284 of CM019830.1, read as the reverse complement.
ATCAGAAGCAACCTGAAGACAGCTCAGTCTAGACAGAAGAGTTATGCAGATGTCAGACGACGTGAGCTGGAATTTCAGATTGGGGACTATGTCTATCTGAAGGTGTCACCCTTCAGAGGTCTTCGGAGGTTTAATGTCAAAGGGAAGCTATCTCCGAGATTCATTGGCCCTTTCAAGGTGATTGACAAGAAAGGTGCAGTTGCTTATCAGCTGGAGTTGCCTGCACGGCTGGCAGGTATTCATGATGTGTTCCATGTATCCCAGCTGAAGAGATGCCTCCGAGTTCCAGAGGAGCAGTTGCCACTTGAGGAACTTGATCTGAGAGATGATTTGACATTCTCTGAGCCGATCAAGATTCTGGACACGATGGAACGAGGCACTCGCAACAAGAGGATTAAAATCTGCAAGGTGCAATGGAAGCATTACTCCGAAGAAGAAGCCACATGGGAGAAGGAAGATGATCTTCGGGCAGATTTTCCTCATCTCTTCGCCGACTCTCCCTAATCTCGAGGACGAGATTCTTCTAAGGGGGGTAGGTTTGTAACACCCTGATTTAATTTTTCCCCAATTTAATTAAAGAAATTAGAAACTAAATAGGTTGGCTAGTTTAATAGAGGAGGAAAATAAAATTTATTTATCATTTTTCTGTTGCATTCATGCCATTGCATAGTTTATTGAGTGGAAAATAAATTTATTAAACCCGTATAGGGCGAATCGGATTTATTCTATTTAGAAAACAAATAAAAAAGGTTTATGTAAATTTTACAAAATCAAAAATCAAGTTTTATTTACAAAACCTAAGGAAAATGTTTCCAAAATTTTCAAACTAGTTTTGTTTCGAAACAGATTTGAAATTGGATTTCAAAATGAATTTGGAAAAGAATTTACAAAACAAAAAGAAAATAGGCAAAAGGGCCTTGGGCTCCCCTCTCCTTCTCCTTTTGACCCATCCCCGCCAGCCCGCACTCCCGCACCGGCCCGCCAAGCGTGCAGCCGGCCTCCCTTCTCTCTTCCCCACCCTTCCCTTGTCGCGGCCCACTGCGCGCACTCGGCCCACCGCGGGCGCTCCCTCCCGCTCCCCGCGAGCGACACGGCGCCGGCCTGCTTCGCACCTCTCCTTCCCCCACTGACCAATGGGTCCTGCGCCCTGTCTCGCTGACGGGTGGGACTCACGTGTCAGCGGGGTCATCCCCGACCTCCCGATGAACTCGGGTGCGCCGTTCCAGCCGCCGCTCCGCCCTTCTTGGCGCTCGTGCCTATCCCGAGTCCCCCTGGCCCTCATAATAGGGAGCGCAGCCGCAGTCACCTTCCGTTTTCCCCACATCGAGCCGTCTCCGCCAGACACCAAGCACGGAGACACCCGCAAACCCTAGCCGCGGCCACCATGGATGGACCCGGTCGGAGCTCGTAGATCTCCACAACCAATCCGAAAGTCCTCCCCGACTCCTCCATGGCACCGCAAGGGCACACCGCACCCCTTGTGCCTTCATTCCATGCCAGAGAGGCCACGTCATCGACCTCACGGAGTAGACCGCTCGGTCCAGACCTTCGGCCACCACGACGTCACCTTCGGCGGGAACCAATCGGTCCCCGACTCCATCTTCGAGCCGCTGTAAGCTCCGCACCGTTTCCCCTACTTTCGCGGTCCCTACCACACCCTAGCCCCTTGTAACGAGATCTCCGGCGAGCCTTCCACGGGCGGAGCCATGGCGCCGCCGCGTCCTCTCTGGCTCAGGCCGTCGCACGCTATCCTCTCCCTTCCTGTCCGTCAGATCTGAGCGGGCGGCTCAGATTAGACTATAACCCGAAGGGGTATAGACCAGGTGCACCAGTCCCTGAACCCAGTCCACCCACACACCACGTCAGCGGTCCACGCAACACGCGGCAGACCCTGCCAACCAGCGAGTGCCACGCGGCGTGACGTGGCGTCCACGCGGCAGGCGCCGACCGACACCGTCTATTTTTCAGAACGCCCCCTGGATTGTTACGAAATCAACCCGCCATCCATTCGCACCTGTTCATGAGTCTTGCGAATCTTCTGTTTTAAACCCCAGGTTTTTCCCGAAATGAGGCTCGTCCTGTTGCAGGTTAAATCCAGTTTTTTATTTATTTTAAAACGAAAATACTCCAGTTTATTTACAGAATTGCCACTAAACTTCAAAAGCCCATAACTTGCTCATTTTAACTCCGTTTTGACCCGTTCAACTTGCGTTAGTTCATAATTTCATCCTCTACGCAGTAGATCTATTAGTTTACTGTTTTGATACTATTTGGTGTACTGTTATTTATTTTGTTGTATTGTGCCATGTATGTTGGTTGGGCCAGAGAGTGCGGAGTACGAGGACGCTCCAGTTTTCCTTGTGATCCAGTTGATTCGACCCAGCCCGTAGGCAAGTGGTCCTTGAAACATCTTGCACCTACTTTATTTTACTTTTGGTATTAGAGTAGTTTAGATCTAGTAGATGCATGCAATGTCAAATTTGAATCCTATATTATGGTTTACTAGATCTTGCTCTATTATCCTTGTCGCCTGTTTGGGATGTTCGGGTAGGTGTCTTGCTTCGCTGCTCATTCCTGCAGTCATGATTGGGGATGGGAGTTTAAAATGTTTATAATCTTGATTAATGAACTATGAAAACGAATGTGGGACATGGTAATTTTGTAGTAACATGGTTATTAGGTAAATCCGCAGGATGGAACCGTATTGGTGGTTTTGTGCCATGGACTTGGCAGCTCTTATTTGGTTTTTGGGTCGGGGCTCGTGCTAGATTTATCCTGCCTGGATCTCTAGGACCCGGTTCTCAGAGCATGTAACCCGGCTTGACAGCGCAACCATGAGATCTGGATGGGCTGGACCTGGCCAAGTAATTAATTGCCTCTAAGTTGAGGGTTTGCACGGGGTCGGATTTGTGGCACAAGAGGGGCTTCTTGCAGTGGTGCGCATATCCACTGTTAGCGGTGAAACCTTAGTGAACGTGTAAAACGGACTTGGAGGGAGTTTGTAAAGGCCTTGCAGTGCAACCTGCTATACACCTCGGCAGTGTTTAGCGTGACGGATCTGCACGACTCATGGTTAACGATGTGCAACCTCTGCAGAGTGTAAAACTGATATCAGCCGTGCTCACGGTCACGAGCGGCTTGGACTTCTTTGAGATTAGTTGGTTACTGGTTGGTTTTGGGTTCGGGTCATCCGATGGACTTCAGGTGCGGTTCGCCTGATGGACTTCAGGTGTTGGTTGGCTCGGTGTGACTCGAGTGTGGTTTGCTCGGTGCGACTCCGAGTGTTGTTACTTTTCTACAGAGTCTGTCTATAACCTAGTAAATAGGTGCATAGGATTAATAGGATTATAGGGTGTGTCGCTTTAGGCGCTTGAGTCAAACCAAGTCAGCCTACCTTTGTTATAAGCCTCATAAGCATATATTTCCTACACTTGCGGAGTACATTTATGTACTCACCTTTCCTCTTTGTCCCCTGCTACCCCACTCAGACGCTGGAGACTACACGTACGAGGAGCAGGAGTATCCAGAAGACGGAGGCTATGACCCTGACGACCTGTACTAGGATGGCGCTACCCCCGGTCGACTTCCTGTGGAGATGGAGTCCAGATTTCCGCATCTACATCAGCGTCTTTATTAGAGTCCGTTCATGAGAGTCTGTACTTTTTATTTCAGACCCGAGGGTCATTTATGTAATAAGTTCGATATTATTAATAAAGCATTGTTTTGATATTTACTATGATGTGGATATATGTATGAAAATTGATCCTGGCATACATATATTGTGCTCCAATTTTGTTCTTAAAATTGGGGTGTCACATATGCCCTGTGTTGCATTGTTCATGCTAGCATACTCATGAGCATGCATCATTGCATTCGTATAGTCACCGAAGAAGGCGTCAAGATCGAGACAGCCGCTGACGAACCTGTCCCTGAGGCTACCCCGAGCTCCGACAACTGCTCTGCCGCCCTCGAGCCTGCCCTCCTTGCTCTTCAAGGCAAGCCCCGGTGCATTTAACCCCTTCCTTGATTTATAAAATAATTCCTTAATGCTTTTGAGTTAAATTATTGCATTAGGTTTATAGGAGTTGTGTGCTATCCTAATTGATGCACTATCCACCTTGACCACTGATACACCCGATACCTGCTTTTCAAAAGTATTTGAAAAATGCTTAGCAATGCTTATTGAATTAGACTTTGCAATAAAATGCCATTTTCAAAAGTGTGATCACTGAAAGAATCTTTATGGGAATTTGGCTTTACTTCCCGTTCGATGACTGTTTTCCTAGCTAGCATGTGGTCATTGTCGAGAAGAGGTTGTCCGCGCGTACGGTGCCGTCATGTTGTAGTCCGGGACTCAACAGTTGACACCGACCGGGACAGGGTTAAAAAACCGACAGGACCTGTACTCTTGGGTTAGAGTCCCGAGGTGCTTGTTGCTGACGGAAAAAACTTTAGGGACCATCCGTATGGGGGCCTGCTGGTCAAGACTTGTAACTATTCACATACTTCGGAAAGCTCTGGCTCCGAGGAATCCTTTATTGGACCGACAACCGCGCACTGGGAGTGGAGAGATGGCGGAAGTAGCATGTACCACGTGGTCGTCGTACCTGGATAGGAGGTGTGTACTTGTACTCCGGGTCCGGTGGCGTAGGACCGGGCCCAATCTTGGAGGAATCGTGGTAGACGAGTTGGCATATGCAAGCTGTGGTGCTACATATGCAGTGTGGATAGGGATCCTCAGCTGGTAGTATTATTATCGCGGATTAACGTTGCTCCTCGGTTATGGAGACTTGGTCCACTGACTGTCAACGGAGAGTGGTCTCAACTAGGTATGTTTTGAAATGTAAAATGAATCATGAACGATGAAGAATTGAGGAATACTGAATCTTTCCAAAATAAAATAAGGTTTACAAAAATGCTTTTCTGCAAAATACTTGATCTCTGCTTAAGCCTTACCTTGACTACCCTAAGCCTCTCATTCCTGAGTCTTCTCCCTTTTCTTAGTCGGGTAAGTCTTGTTGAGTACCCCAGTACTCAGGGTTTGTTACCCATGCTGCAGGTACATGACAGAGTCCCCGATGTGTCTTGCACCCTGCTGCATGACCATCGTCCAGGAAGAGCCGATGAGGCCGAAGAATAGTTGTACACCCTCGGGCTGGGTGATTATAAGTATCTTTGTTGTTCTTCACTACGTTGCCTTTGTCTATTCTATATCAGAACTTGGTTGTAATAAACTGCACCTTAATTTCTATTTGAACCCTGCTTTGTAAAACTAATGTTATTTAAGTCTTCCGCTCTTTATTTCGATGTTATTTGTAAAAGTATGCAATGCTGTAACCGAATTGTGAGATGATCCTGCGGACATTGGCACTGATGTAGCCCGGTGGCGAACAGGTCTTAATCACATGGAACATGGGTTCGGCTGTCAGAGGTTGACAGGGACACGTGGGCCATGGGATTAGGGTCGTTCCGTCACATGGAACCACCTCATGGATTCCTCCCACTCCAGTGCTCAGCGCCTCCCGACGGCGGCATCCTTGCACGCCCTGCACATGTCATGGCATCTGCAAGAAACACAAATGCAGATCATCACCGAACTGAAGGTGCATAGTTGGTGTACTAGTGTCACACACTTACGTCGCTCGAAGGCTGCAGATGTCCTCCATCGAATGCGTCGACGTCTCGGCGATGCTCCCGACGATCTCGACAAAACTCTTCCATCTTCACTGATGATTTCAAATTGCAATCTGTGATGAAATAAGAACCAATCAAACCAAGCCACGTGGTAGAATATGATTGGTCCACGTGGCAACAAAGGCAGCAGCCGGGCTAGCGATGATGTCATCGCCATGTCACGTGACACGTCAGCGATGACGTCATCACCATGTCACGTGACATGTCAGCGCTGACGTCATCAGCCATGTCAGCATCCTACGTGGCAAGCATCGTCGAGCCTTCCAAACGAACCGTTATGATGAAAACAGAGTTCAATCTGTGACCAAAATGGGTCGTCACAGGTTACAAACGTCATTAACAACGTCGTTACCGCGCGACGCCGGACGACGGATTATGACGAGTTTTGGTGTTCTCACTTGTTTGTAGGACTCCATGTTTTTACCATATAAAAGTATCTCAAGTGATGAATTGGAGCACACCATTGCGAACACCTCATCGAGACGATCGAAACGGACATATGATTTGCTATATTTAGAGTCCCGGAGCAAGAGTCCTCGATAGATATGACTTGGAAGATTCTAGAACATTCCAGAAGACACGAGAAGGCAACCCACGGAAGGAGGGGCCCACCTGTCAAAGAGGCAGACCGACCGGTCTCCTCTCTGGACCGACCGGTCTGGTACAGGGCCCAAATTCGCCCCCCTTCGCGTGACGCACTCCAACCGACCTCTCCAACGCGTTTTGGCCCATTAAGGCCCATGTGCATATGGCGAAGGGTTTAGTCCCACATCGCTTGCCCAAGGTGGAGGGGAGGCCAGGAGCCCCTATATAATAAACCCAGGACCCCCTGAGACAACACACATCATCATTAGGGAGTATTTGTAGAGGCGTCCCTCGAAGGACAACCTCTCCTCTCTATGTAATTAGATTTAGATTTTCGAATGTAATAGCTTAGCTCTAGTTGGGAGTTAGGGAGAGCGGAGCTGCGCTCCGGTTCCGGAGGAGTCTTCAGAGTTTTGGTATGTCTTTGTATCTTTTCTTTGTAAGACTTATGCTTCAATATATTTATCTTCTTTATTTACTTTATGCCTTTCATATTATGATTAGTATAGTCGTTATGTTCTAGCATAGGATCTCCGCTCGTATCGAGTGCTCTAGTTATAGGCCATAATTAGAGTAGTAATCGATAGATTAGACTTAGTGTTTAGTCTATAGGTTACCTGAGGTTGCGCTCAACCCCACAGATAGTTGTGGTAGCCCCAGGTGGTGACAACCCTGATGGCCGACGTATTCCACCACGTTCGGGTTGATGTTCGAAGGACCGTAGTCAGAACTTCCCAAACCCCTTCTCATCCCTTTCTGTGGTTGGTGTTCTGATGTCCCAAAGTGTTATTATACAACTGCTATATCTTTTCATCCTTGTTACCTTAGAACCCAAGTAATAGAGAAGTGCATAGGAACCTTGATCTCTCCCGTTGTCCTCCCACTATATTTATCTTTACATTTATCATTAAATTCTCTTTGTTGTGCTTTCATTCATTATCATATCATATATCAATTACTCCTGCTTTAGTCTAATTAGTACTCTGAGTTAATAGATGCATGATAGTGAGTTATCAGATTCTTGACCATAGCTTCGCAGTGGTAAAATATAAATAACGATCCTGGAATACTCCCGGTAAAATGCTACAATGGTGTTCTGTGCGCTTGCAGAATCTTTCATATTCTTTTTGCACTAACGAACGTCAACAAGCATTTTTGGCGCTGTTGCCGGGGAAGCAATTGGTGTAAAGATTTTGATAATAATTTTGATGTCTGTTAATTTAGTGTACCACTAGCTTTAGTAGGATTACCCCTTGTTCTGTTGAGTGTGGAATAGACAGGACATCAGACGCCGTTTTGACCTTATGGCGAGCTTCCACAAGAATGAAGAACCCAGGGTGCCTGAACATTCATGATCCATCATTAATTCTGGAACCCTGCCATCTCACAGGTTTGTGTATACATATATATTATTTATTCTAACCATGTGTAGATTGGAGAAAAGGTCGCCGTCACAACAATTCAACTCTCATCTCATGTGACGGATATTTACGCTGCGCCACTCACAAATCCCAGTTGTGAGCCATATGGTAAGTATGATCAAGGTGAGACAGTCTTGCTCATGGACTTTAAACTTTGTGAGTAGTTATCTTTTTAATTTTTTGCATACCACTGCATGTTTACTTTTAATCATTCATCCACCTCATTTAGTTTATGTTTTTCTCATATCAAGTGCATAACATGTTTAGTCCCTTGCATGCATTCATATCATCTGCGCATCTAAACAAAAATATATAATTAAAAAAAGAAAAAATATCCCTCACTGTGATCATACTCTTTCATCTATATTTGAATAAATCTCTTTTATGCTTTCATGCTACCTTTGTCTATGCTAGTATATTTTGGTTTGAAAGTACTTCAATTGGGTACTTTCATAGGCTTTTTAAATTAAGTGTGGTGCTTAGGTTAAATAGTCTACCTTAATCAATTTAGACACAAAGTTTGGTTTGATTGTTGATCTGAAATTAGCTTGTGTAGACATTGGATATTTTGTTGGACTAACCCCTACAAAAAACTCTCAAATACAATATGGGAAAGTCCTGAGATGAATTCACATAAGAGATGAAGCCAGGGATACGATGAACTGCACAAAGAAGACTCAGCTCATTCATCATGGATGAAAGAACTGTGAGTATTAATTTATTTAAATATCTCTTCTACTGCAAGTTATCTTGTGCCTTGAACCATGTCAAAATGCAGCCAACACATAAGATACTAGTCTATGCTAAAGTAATCCTAAAATCAACATTTCTATTATAGCATGGATAGAATAACACATAAGGTGTGATAACTACCCTATTTCAAATTCAGTGCAATCCTTCAGGTATGTGTCCACTAACATTTTGTAGGAGATGAGATTTGCTTGTTCAGGTGTGAACTTGAAGATCCAAAACCCAACCTGTGGATAGACAACTCATCATCAGACAAGTCCTAGTGATGTCGAAGGCAGCCAAGCTTTGAGCCATCCTAAGCCTAAGCCAGGACACGGATGACAATATGATGCAACTCACCCCGTATGGGTCAATCTATGCCTACACTCATCATTGTCAAAGACATCAACACCGACACCAACAACAAATTTCAAGGTGACGATATGCCACTACATTATAACATCTATGTGTCGTCCGAAGGAAGTCTGTTGGTGGTTCACTATGAAGACAAGCAGTGGAAGTTCTCCTCACTTCTAATCATTGCAACACAAAAGCTAGTTTGGGGGACGAGGAGGAACAACTTCAACAACAACAAGGTCGACAATTTCAACTCATGAACATGTTATTGAAGAAATATCCACCTACTTCACAAGCTAGCTTGGGGGAAACACGATTTTGTTGTCCAGATCTGCTTCACGATCAAGGGTAGGAAGGAGAAATCCAGCTTCAAGACACTTTGACCTCCTACTCACCACTTTGATTGTACAAGCCACTAGACGCTGCCCCAGCCAAGAAGAAGAATATGATCCATCACTCATTCTTGGAAGAACATTCTTGAACACCACCAAAGTTGTCATCTATGTCGGACCTGGAGACATCCACTTTTGGATCTTCGATCAGAAGGATTGTTGCTTCATCAACAACTACACCATTTATGAGCAGCCGAAGGAAACCAAGAGAAGACGTTGACTCAGCCGACAAAGGAAGAACCAACTGCCAGGAATTGAGGGGTACATCATGAAGGATGAAGCCACCGCACTACAAGAATTCAGACATGGAGAGATAGTACCTGAACCTACAAATCAAGAAAATAGTTGACAAAGTCTCCATCATCTGGATCTGTTGAGGACAAGACTCAGCTGGCTCACTATGAGATAAGCAAGAGAAGACAAGCTATTCATGAAGAACAACCAGCCAGACAAGAGAAGCTTCCACAAGGTGGTTCGATACATCAATCTTCAATGATAAAGGTAACATCTCAAGGTATGTGATATCACTTTAAAAGCTTCTTCTTAATTCTGGTATGTGCACAAATAATAACCAAACATGTTTAAGTTGCACCTCGCTTGATCCAACCTAAACAACTCAACATGTTCAGTTCTTTACTCCTTGTTCATGGCTTTACCCTCTTCAATCTCACTATCTTAATTAAATGAGCTAAAATGTTGTGCATCCAACCTTTGGAAGATGATATATCACAATCATGGAAAGATTGACACACTATACATAGATTATCCTTGGGTTAAGTAATATGATCCGTTAAATATTTTTAAGATGCTACTTTCATGCTCATCTTCTGATCCTATCACTCATGTTATGATTGAATAGAACACATAAACAAGTTTATCTTGTGCAATGTGTCTAAGGTTAGAGAGGAATGAACAAAACTTTTGTTTTGTTGGTGTTTTTCTACCAACAGAGCCTATGCACTTGATCTCTACCTTGTCTTTATGAGCAGGACACACTCTTGAGCAAAACATGGAGGGGTTTGTCAACTCCCAAATTCTACAAAGTGAAAGTCCTGGATCTACAGAACATGCACACTAAGCAAGATGTTTGCCAGCTTCCACAATCAATGTTTCACTTCAAATTGTTGGGCGAACAAAGAACATGAGTGACACCATATCAAGAGGTGTAGTTATCAAGGTCTATATATCGAAATCAAATGATGCAACTTAGGAATGAACATGGTGAAAAGTCCTGTTCAGAGGACTTAAAACATTGAACCCTCGTCGAAAGGTAAATCAGTAGTTATCCATATTTATCTTTTCTGCATTAGTTTCTCTTTTGTATGTTTACTTCTCTCATCATTATTCCTCCATAGCATATTTACTTTTCTGCATTAGCATTGCACAAAAAATAAAAATATTTTACTTGTTGCACTGCATCATAAAACCTAGAGTCTCATGTGAATAATTCTGTGATGTGTAAAAACCCACATGAAATATTCACCATGGTGGCATAAAATAAAAATAAATATGCATACATTCATCCTTGTTGCATTTTCTCTTGCATCATAAAAAAATATTAAAATATAAAAATATTTAGAAAGAGATCTTACTGAATTCTGGACAACTAAGACTTGAGTGGCCAACCACTAATGCTTAATTTGTTCCACAAGTTTTGTTGTCTATTTGAGTTTTACAGGATTTGAAAGACCAAAAAAAAAGCTGACGAGCAAGTCGATGTTCTATCCACTGTTGGAGTACTATTTCAACAACCATCAACATCAATCAATGCTCCGATGGAGGAAGAACATTTTCACCGCTAGTCCGCTACATTACAAGATCGAACAACTACGTCAACATTCAGCTTAGGGGAAGCACCCCCGTGTATTCAGGTAAGTATATTTATCCTCTTAAGTTTTCTTTCTATAAATAAATTTGAAAAAAAATGTGAGCACATGAAGGCTCACCCTTAAAAAGAAAAAGAACAAAAATATTCGGGCACATGAAGGCTCGATGTGATCGAAGGGATTAGCTTAGGGGAGACGCACCCCCGTTATCTTCGTAATTCAGGTATGTCTTACTGTTATCTTAATATTTTAAGTAATAGGTTATAGTGTGTGTTAGATTAAATAAATTAAGCATGTCTAATCTGAAGAACTCTCTCTCTAATTTCTTAAAATGGAAATGATGAATAGTTGCTCTATTGTATTTCTTTCTAGTACCTAGCCTTTAAGCATGAGTTCTCCTAAGTTTAAAAAATTAATGATGCCTTGAAATAAAATTAAATATATGGGTAGCAAATGCTTGATCCAGAGTCTAGGTAATTGACAGATATGACATGTGATGATTTGAGCTACTATTATCTTGTTCTAAACAATACTAGAGTTTCGGAGAATTTCTAATATTAATATGACTAATAATTGCATTGAGTTAAATTAAGCTTTGTTGACCCTATGAGAAGTTATCATGCTATTGAATTGAGATCACTTACATATTTCATCCATCCTCCGCATAAATGCTCATGATTATCTATTGCTATCCTCTCAAAAGTTTATTGGAAGCATGTGGCTATTAAAAAAGAGAGAAAAGAAAAAGAAAAATCCGAGGAAATAAAAAGGGACAAGTGTCCGAAACCTCAAAAAGATAGATCCCGAGGAATAAAAAGGGACAAGTGTCCGGAACCTCGAAAAAAGAAGAAAAAAAGAGAAAAAAAATATGAATATCAGAAAAATGGGCACGTGTCCGATAGTAGAATTAGCCTGATAGTCATATGTTTCTAATAAACAAAAGAGAGTGATATATTCATAAGAGCATCCGCCTCCATTTTCCATACACATGCACTTCTCGATTCAATGGCGTGGTTGACTTTCTCTTTGGATCCATTGTTTAATTTGGCAATATATGTTTTTAAGCTTTTAAAAATTCATAAAAACTCTGGGATAATGGTGAAGTGATAGAGCTAGAGACATAGTGCTTGATTTGATCGCTCTATCTTCCTATTACTCAAGATTCAAGGTAAAGTAATAAGCCCCATGATGAATAATATGATATCTTTTTCTAATCCAAATGAGAACTTTTGTTTGAATGCATGTGTACTTGTTAGAAATGCAGATATTACAGCAACTCCTGATCCACTGTTGAGTTTGACTTTGCTAAGGGACTAGCAAAGGGTAAGCTTGGGGAACTTGTTGACGCTCACTATTGCTCATATTTAACCATCAATTAATGCATGAAATGACACTAAATGAATCACAAAGCATAGTTGCAGGGTTTGAAACTAACAAGTTCCACGAGTTTTGGTGCTCTCACTTGTTTTGTAGGACATCCATGTTTTTACCATATAAAAGTATCTCAAGTGATGAATTGGAGCACACCATTGCGAAGACCTCGTCGAGACGATCAAAACGGACATATGATTTGCTATATTTAGAGTCCCGGAGCAAGAGTCCTCGATAGATATGACTTGGAAGATTCTAGAACATTCCAGAAGACATGAGAAGGTGACCCACGGAAGGAGGGGCCCACCTGTCATAGAGGCAGACCGACCGGTCTCCTCTCTGGACCGACCTGTCTGGTACAGGGCCCAAATTCGCCCCCCTTCGCGTGACGCACTCCAACCGACCTCTCAAACGCGTTTTGGCCCATTAAGGCCCATGTGCATATGGCGAAGGGTTTAGTCCTACATCGCTTGCCCAAGGTGGAGAGGAGGTCAGGAGTCCCTATATAATAAACCCAGGACCCCCCTGAGACAACACACATCATCATTAGTATTTCCCATCATCATAGGGAGTATTTGTAGAGGCGTCCCTCGAAGGACAACCTCTCCTCTCTATGTAATTAGGTTTAGATTTTCCAATGTAATAGCTTAGCTCTAGTCGGGAGTTAGGGAGAGCGGAGCTGCGCTCCGATTCCGGAGGAGTCTTCAGAGTTTTGGTATGTCTTTGTATCTTTTCTTTGTAAGACTTATGCTTTAATATATTTATCTTCTCTATTTACTTTATGCCTTTCATATTATGATTAGTATAGTCGTTATGTTCTAGCATAGGATCTCTGCTCATATCGAGTGCTCTAGTTATAGGCCATAATTAGAGTAGTAATCGATAGACTAGACTTGGTGTTTAGTCTATAGGTTACCTGAGGTTGCGCTCAACCCCACGGATAGTTGTGGTAGCCCCAGGTGGTGACAGCCCTGATGGCCGACGTATTCCACCATGTTCTGGTTGATGTTCGTAGGACCGTAGTCAGAACTTCCCAAACCCCCTTCTCATCCCTTCTGTGGTTGGTGTTCTGATGTCCCAAAGTGTTATTATATGACTGCTATATCTTTTCATCCTTGTTACCTTAGAACCCAAGTAATAGAGAAGTGCATAGGAACCTTGATCACTCCCGTTGTCCTCCCACTATAGTTATCTTTACATTTATCATTAAATTATCTTTGTTGTGCTTTCATTCATTATCATATCATATATCAATTACTCTTGTTTTAGTCTAATTAGTACTCTGAGTTAGTAGATGCATGATAGCGAGTTATCAGATTCTTGACCATAGCTTCCCAATGGTAAAATATAAATAACGATCCTGGAATACTCCCGGTAAAATGCTACAATGGTGTTCTGTGCGCTTGCGGAATCTTTCATATTCTTTTTGCACTAACGAACGTCAACAATAAGCGGCGCTATGATGACCACGACCGACGCTATGACGACCAGTAGGAAAGATCGAGGGCCAGACAATTCCATCACCATCGACAAGAAGACGTCGTTGGATCGGTTGATCAACTACGACGAGGATTATGAGAAGCTACTCGACGACCCGTGCCCTACTCAAAGGTCCTTGTTTGGTTTTGGTAATTGAGTGACAACCTAGGTGAACTAATATGTGCTTATGTGAGATACACAGGAAATTAGTTCACATGTGAATGAGCAATGAAGGAGTTTATTGCATATGAGACATGACATGGAGTCATGTGGCTAAGATGGTGAAGATCAAGACAAGACCTTGCTTGATGGACCGATTGCGAAGGTGAAGGGCAAGTTGGAGGCTTTGAAGCCGTTGGTACCGAGTGTCGGGAGGCTTGAGCAAAGACTTGGCGCCGAAGGACCGAAGCAATGGTGAAGAGCAAGTGAGGTCAAGATTGATGGACCATGGAGGCCATGTGATGATATGAAGTGGATCATATCATTTCATGAAGAGGTTGGTGCATGTGTTGCATCAACACCGGAGGAGATGAAATGGAATGCGCAAGGCAAAGGTATACTTGTAGGGCATTTCATTTCACCGGTCATAGGTGTGTAGAGAAGTTTATGACCGGGTTTAGGATAGATGGCCGTACTATCAAGAGGAGCAAACTTGTTTGCATATCGGTCATCTAGTGCCACTTGAGTGATCTAACATTGCGATGTTGCTAGGATCGAGTGGCGTGGTGAGTGCAAGTGCTAATCCTTTGAAAAATGATTGTGAAAATGCTAACACACATGCACAAGGTGGTATACACTTGGTGGTGTTGGCACATTTGCAAAGGAGAAGGTGTTGGAGTTGAATTGGATCAACTCGGAGAAGAGAAGGAGGCTTTTCGGTGTGTTTCGGACTCTATGATGGCTCTTGAATTGGAATTTTGTACTAATACTTTGTGATATGGATTAGGTCTCTATGTGGGTTGTGTAGCCCTCTGAGTTAGCTTTCCAAAATGTCCAAGATCGTCGAAATCGGAGTTCGGGGCTAAGAGTTATAGTCGTTTGAGCGCTGAAAGGTCAGTGACCAGACTCATTGACCGGACGCGTCCGGTCAGTAGAGGGAGTCCGGTCACATGAGTCCGGTCAGTGCATTTTGAGTGCTGATTTGAGGTATACTGACCGGACGCTCGGTAGAGTCCGGTCAGTCACTGAAAATCAGCCCCGAAACCTCTCTGTTTGCGACCGGACTCAGGCATAGGCGTGTCCGGTCATTATGACCTGACGCGTCCGGTCAGTAGAAGGCTGAACGCGCGCGAAAACTAGTCGTTGGGGACGAACGACCGGACTCTAGTGACAGGACGCGTCCGGTCACCCTGTAGTGAGTCCGGTCAGTACGAAAAGTGCCCAGTGAAGGGGGTAACGTCTAGTTGAGCCCTTGGGGCTATAAAAGGAGATGGTGGCCGGCCTTGGCTGGTGCTTAGCACCCTTGGGACTTGGTGTCCATGCTTGGTGAGTGCTAGGAAGCCCTCTAACTCACTTGTGCTTGCAAGTGTGCGAATCGATTGCGAGTGAGTGATCCTAGTGCGTTGCATTGAGAGATTGCATCGAGTGGCACTAGGTGTTCGTGTTGCAAGCTGGTGGTGCTTGTTACTCTTGGAGGTTGCCACGTCCTAGACGGCTTGGTGATCGAGTCCCCGTCATGAAGCCCGTGTGAAGATTGTGCGTGGCTCCGGAGAAGGACTATGAGGGGCATTGTGCTCGCCCCGCGGGGATCGCGAAGAGCAACTCTAGTAGAGCGTGTCATTGAGTTACCCTCACTTGTGGGTGAGTTCTTGCGGCGCTCGAGTGTCGAGCTAGGTGTGGTTCCTATTAGCCGCCGAACTACCAAAGTGTGTGGTCGACACAACGGGGACTAGCTTGGTGGCAACCAAGTGAACCTCGGGAGAAAAATCACCGTGTCAACTTTGTGTTCATCTTCTCGGTGGTTTGCAAACTCCATTCACTAGCTTGTATTTACTTGTTCATATACTTGTGCTAGTGTAGATTGTTCTTAGCTTGTGTAGCATAGAAGTTAATCCCGTGAGTGACTAGTTGACTTGTAGTCTTGCTAGTCACATTGCTTAGTTTGTGTAGCTAAGTTGAGCTCTCTAATTTAGCTTGTGTAGCCTTGTTATTGAGCATTGCTAATGAGCTTAGGCTTTGTGCTTTTGCTTAGTGGAATGTGTAGGAGCTCCCCGATTGATTGAGTACTAGATGCTTAGGTTTGTGTAACCTTGCAAGCTAGAATTGTTTAGGTGAGCTCTAGCTAGCCCGACACCTTAATTGCTTTGTTTAAGATCTTTTATAAGGTGCTTGAGAGTATAGATAGAGGGGTGTAGTCTTGGCTAGACCGATAGTTGTTAATTCCGCATTTGTTTCGGTTAGCCGGTATGATTAATTTTAGAAAGGACTATTCACCCCCCTCTAGTCCGTCATCTCGACCCTTCAATTGGTATCAGAGCCGAGGTCTCTCATTTGTGGTCTTCACCGACCCGAGAGGATGGCGACTTATGGGCTAGATGTTGAGTATCCACACATTTTTGTTGGCACACACTTTGCACGGTGGAAAAATTGGATGATATGCAATTTTAAGTTTATTAGTCCTCAAATGTGGTGGATCGTAGATGTGGGCCTTTCTCTTGTGTTGGATAGAAAGAATGCAACTCAAGTGCAAAAGAAATGCCTACATCTCGATTGCCATGCTACTAACATTTTCTATCAATCTATGGAGGATAACATATTTGGTGAGATCATGGACTTGAAGTCCTCCCATGATATTTGGATTTATCTCAATGAGAAATATGGGGGCGATCTTCAATGATGATGTTGATGAGCCCAAGGAGGATGCACATGAGGATGTTGAGCATGACCACAACTTGGTGGTTGTGGAGGATTGCTCCACCTCATGGTCAAGTGAGGATCATGATGATCAATCCACAAGTTCACTTGACAAGATTGTTGATGATAGGGCAAGCTCAAGTGATGCAATTAATGATTCTACTCCATGCTCACTTGATGATGATGATGGATATGAGAGTGATGTCTCTACAAGCTCTCCATCTTCACCACATTGCTTCATGTCACATGGTGACGCAAAGGTATCAATTGCAAATGTGGTAGTTGATTGTGATGATCCAAATTTTGAGCTTGTATGTAGTCTAACCAAAGATTTAGAAAATGAGATGGCTAAAACAATGAAATTAAAAATGAAAACTCATTTATAAAGAATGCATGTGAACAACAAAAGCATCTACTCTATGTTACTACTTGTTCACATGAGGAGCTTAAATTGACTCATGAGGAACTTAGTGTTGCTCATGACAACTTGGTACAAGACCATGCTTTTCTCACTAAGAAGCTTTCTAATGAAGAAACTAAAACTAGTGAGAGCTTATCACATGGATCAAATGATCAATCACATATTTATGCTAACCCATGTGATGTAGAGAAGAAGCATGTATCCACCTCTTGTGATGATTTATTATCTATGCCATGTTCTTCACATATAGATGCTTGTTCTACTTCTTTGTTTTGTGAGACTAACCTTTTGAAGGAGAACAATGAGCTCAAAAGTGAAGTGAAGAATTTGAGCAACAAGTTAGAGAGGTTCTACAACTCCAAAGTCACCTTTGAGCATATGTTGAAGAATCAAAAGAGCTACGGTGACAAGAGTGGCATTGGTTTCAACAAGAGCATGTCCAAGGGGGAGAGAAAAAGATTGAAGAAGATGAAGAAGCAAGAACAAAAGAAGCTAGCTCATTTCATGTGCTTCAAATGTCGTGAGATGGGACATCTTGCAAATGCTTGCCCCAATGGAGAAAATCTCAAGTTGAAGAAGGAAGAAGAGAAGCTCAAGCATGTCAAATGCTTCAAGTGCCGCACTAGAGGACATCTCACCTCTATGTGCCCAACCAAGCAATTGGTGAAGCAACAAGATGAGCCTCAACCAAAGCCACAAGTTGAGCAAGAAAAGAAGCCCCAAGTTCAAATCAAGAACAACCATCATGATGGTGACTTGATGATGAAGAAGAAAACAAGATGGGGTGGAAGAAAAGGCATCCAACTCATATCCAAGATGCTAAGATGATGATGAGCAAGAATCAAGATGAGAAGAAAGATTTGACTCACATCAAGTGCTACAAGTGTGGTGACATGGGACACTTTGCCTCGGAGTGTCCTACCAAGCTTGAGAAGAAGATTCAATCAAAAGAGAAGAGGCAAGGCAATGAGGAGCAACACATGAGCAAGGAAGAAAAGGCTCAATCAAAGAGAGTTTGCTACTCATGTCGGGAAAGGGGACACATGGCAAATTCATGTCCCCTAGGTAAAAATTCTAAGCCTATTTCAATTGATGATGATAATGTGCTTAGAAAGGATGACAATGGTACCACATCGGTTGCTATTGCAAATATCCCGCTACTCATACTAAGGCATTGCCTAAGTATGTTGCACCTAACTTGAGAGGACCCAAACAAGTTTGGGTACCATCAAACCGTGGATGAATGTGTGTAGGTACCATGGCATTGGAGGCTTGATTAATTGGTTCCATGTTGATCATCATGTGATTGATTCAAGTAATGAAGCTTATTGCTATTCTCATCCCAATGCCAAGTCAAGATTAGTGAAGTCCAAGTGCTACAACATACGAGTGCCATATTAGAGTTGTGGTGATTTTATTGGAATTATATGAAGGCTTGCAAATGATATATGAAGAAGCTTGCTATTGAATAATCATGAGATACCAAGGTATTTCTAGTTGATCATATTCTTTTGGATGCATATGAGTTGATTGAATTGGATATATATGCATATGTTGCTAGCTATGAGATGTTTGAATGGATTTGATGCTTAGTGATCAAAATTGAGTTAGTTTGATTGGATATATTCACAAGATGACCCTTAGTAAGTGGATTTGCATGGATATATGTCTTGTGTTGATGTTCAAGCAAGTTTATCTCAAGTTTGATTCAATTTGGAGAACTATAGCTCAAATATAGAAATCTGTCCAAAATCTGAAATCTGAGCTAGCTGTGATGATAGCCATGTTTGAGTGATCAAATCTATTTGGATTGGCTTGAAATTTGGTACACATGCTCTACATGTATGGTATTAGTTGCTGTAAAAATCTCATGTGATTGGATTCTCATGATGATTATGTGAAGCTTTAGTTTGGAGTGGATCTTATCACACATGTGCAGCAGTTTTCAGCATGTTGTAGTTGGGGATGATGTGAAATCTGGTAGCAATCTAGAAAGCCAATAATGCTCAAATTTTTATGGCTACTAGAACACTTAGTGAAGCACATATCCACCAAATTTCATGGTCATTGGGCTTATATTTGGGAGATATGCATGTTTCTTTGAGAAGGACAAAATCTGCCAAAAAATGACAATTATTGGATTGATCTAGAGTCACTTTGATTGAAAGGCCCTCAAGTTGGAATCATGTTTATAAGTGGTTGAGGGACCTATGTTTGGTTTTGAGATGAGATAGAAGTATGACAAAGATAAGATCAAGACCAACATCAAGATGAAGAGAAAGATCAAATTCAAGTATCAATTGAAGATCATTTGGAAGAAAGAAAAGAACTCAAAGAAGGATTCAAAATCACATTTCAAGGAGAGTTCAAATAGATCAATCAAACAAAGTCAATTCAAGTGAGTATCAAGGATGATTCTTTGGAGAAAGGTCACTTCTCCCTTTTGTAGGGGCTTACCGCCTTTGGTAGGTAAACCAAGCAAGGCTTGGAAGGCTAACATGGAAGTGGTGATCTAAAGTATCATTGGAGATGCTTAGTTGGAGCAATCAAGAGATTGATCAAGAAAGAAAGCAAGCAACACCCAAGATAGAGAAGCAAATCCTGAGTGGTATTCATATATGCAAGCTATGATCAAATGAATAAGCAAGCCATCCAACCACAACAAGATATTGCACTTAACCATTAGTGGTTCTCAATTCATATGGATGAAGAATGGTATTCAAATTGGTATCTATTGGTCTTCACCAAGCATTGAAATGGACTTCATATTGCTATTTGGAGCTTAATTGGAATCAAATGACTATCCTCTACTCCAAGATAGCAAAGGTATCATTGTAATGTGCACGATCATATTCATCCCTTACTAGTATGCGGTTAGTGCATATAGTACATGCTCAATAGGATCATGCATAACAATTGAAAAGTTTAAATTCATAGCCTACCACTATTGCTTGTTTGATTATATGATCTAGTGGTTAGTATATGAGTTTGTTCATGAGCTAGTGAACCCAAATACTTGATCTAGAAGATGAACATTCAAGTGTCTAATTCAACGTGAGTAAGATAACCATTGAAAGATGTGTGAAGAAGCTTACTCTAGAGCAAACCGAGTTAGATATCTTATGCAATATTGCCTAGTTCAAGTCACAAATAAGAAGCTCATGAAGATGACAAGAGTTCAAGAAGAAGATAATAATGCAAATGGATATCAAGTTAAACTTTCATTCAAGTGGTATCCTACAAATATGTCAAGTGATCCTCAACTTTAAGAGATCAAATCAAGCAAAGCATCCCTCACCAACAAGAGCTCAAGCTTATCAAGTGGATGACCCATGCTATGACATAGGGGAGGTGCCCCACCGATTGGTATCAAGGTCAAAGATCCTACAAGTGGCTTTCATGCATCTTCACGAGGTATCTACAAGTAGTGTCATTCCAACATATATGGTAGTGTCCATCAAAAATGAAGACTCAAGTATCAACCATCTACCCTAGTCCAACCCTTTGTATCAAGAGAAGCATGCCTTTTATGGTCATTGATGACAAAGGGGGAGAAAGTGAAGTGCCAAAGATATGATACGATAGGGGGAGAAAACAAGAAAAGAAGATGGACATGGATCAAGAGGGAGCAAGATTGGATAATGCGGAAGGATCAAAATTCTTGGACAAAGAGAGCACACAAGTAGGGGGAGCAAGCTCATGAATACATGTTTCATGCATTTGGGTGTGCATTACATTTGCTTGCTAGCATTGCATATGTTCTAAATTCTTATATGCTTGTGTGCAATATTTGCTAGAGCTAAGACTTGGATGATGATTGTTTTCCTTATTTGGTATCTAGAGCATAGTCTTAGTGTAGCAAGTGGTAACTAGAACCATGTTTATAATGTTGATCTCACGTGGTATCTAGTTTCACTTGTCTCTAGCAAGGTTGATGCTAAGGATGATTAAAAGTTTGGTTTACACGCTTCAAAGGTAAAATTCTATCTTGTATACATTAGCATCACTTAGTAGTGCTAACACTCCCACAAATTTCATATTTATGCATGTGTGCAAGCTTGAATCCAAACCATTTGAGCACACATGTAGGGGAGTTATCACTACAAAGTCGGGTTGTATGGTGCTTATCCAAATTCTCTCATATGGTCTTAATGTTGGATAAGTAACATAGAATCCAAAGAGCTTAATTTCCATATCTTTGTAGAGTTGTCATCAATTACCAAAAGGGGGAGATTGAAAGGTCCTTGTTTGGTTTTGGTAATTGAGTGACAACCTAGGTGAACTAATATGTGCTTATGGGAGATACACAGGAAATTAGTTCACATGTGAATGAGCAATGAAGGAGTTTATTGCATATGAGACATGACATGGAGTCATGTGGCTAAGATGGTGAAGATCAAGACAAGACCTTGCTTGATGGACCGATTGCGAAGGTGAAGGGCAAGTTGGAGGCTTTGAAGCCGTTGGTACCGAGTGTCGGGAGGCTTGAGCAAAGACTTGGCGCCGAAGGACCGAAGCAATGGTGAAGAGCAAGTGAGGTCAAGATTGATGGACCATGGAGGCCATGTGATGATATGAAGTGGATCATATCATTTCATGAAGAGGTTGGTGCATGTGTTGCATCAACACCGGAGGAGATGAAATGGAATGCGCAAGGCAAAGGTATACTTGTAGGGCATTTCATTTCACCGGTCATAGGTGTGTAGAGAAGTTTATGACCGGGTTTAGGATAGATGGCCGTACTATCAAGAGGAGCAAACTTGTTTGCATATCGGTCATCTAGTGCCACTTGAGTGATCTAACATTGCGATGTTGCTAGGATCGAGTGGCGTGGTGAGTGCAAGTGCTAATCCTTTGAAAAATGATTGTGAAAATGCTAACACACATGCACAAGGTGGTATACACTTGGTGGTGTTGGCACATTTGCAAAGGAGAAGGTGTTGAGTTGAATTGGATCAACTCGGAGAAGAGAAGGAGGCTTTTCGGTGTGTTTCGGACTCTAGGATGCTCTTGAATGCTATTTAATTTGTGATATGGATAGGTCTCTATGTGGTTCAAAATATGTAGATTTAGTTTTAAAAGTTTAGTGTAGTAGAAGTGCTATTATAGGTCCATAGAGTCCCTTCATAACTCCTCAAAACCGTCCGGTCATTACTCAGCTAATTGA
Source organism: Coix lacryma-jobi var. lacryma-jobi (assembly GCA_009763385.1). Taxonomy (NCBI): domain Eukaryota; kingdom Viridiplantae; phylum Streptophyta; class Magnoliopsida; order Poales; family Poaceae; genus Coix; species Coix lacryma-jobi. The sequence goes on along the minus strand of CM019830.1, from coordinate 17,006,989 downwards.
AGTTGCCCCGAAGAGGCTCCTGATGTATCTCGACCCCTTCTGAATACTCAAACTTGTCTGACTTGCTAGAATGAGTCAATACTTGTTCGAATTTGAAGAGTTAGATGATCCTAGAGAAGACTCTTGAGTACTTGGTCAGTTAGCTCCGATCAAATAGGTAGTAAACACCATTGTTTGACTAGGTTACTTTTACTTTTTCCTACTAGTCTGTCTAATAGGCCGCACCTACTTTGGTTAGCTAACCGTGATATGGTAAGTTCTATGGTTTGTGGATCCCTCTGAGTTAGCTTTCAAAATGTCCCAGATCACGGAATCGAAGTCGGGGCTAAGAGTTATAGTCGTTGAGCGCTGAAAGGTCATGACCGGACGCACGGTCAGTAGTGAGTACGGTCACATGAGTAGGTCAGTGCTTGAGTCTGATTGAGTATATGATCGGACGCTCGGTAGAGTCCGGTCAGGAGTCACTGAAAATCAGCCCCGAAACCTCTCTGTTTGCGACAGGACTCAGCATAGGCGGACTCATACTCTCACGCGTCCGGTCATTATGACCTGACGGTCTGGTCAGTAGAAGGCTGACGCGCGAAAACGAGCTGTTGGGGACGAACGACCAGACTCTAGTGACAGGATGCGGTCCGGTCACCCTGTAGTGAGTGGTCAGTACGAAAATTGCCCAGTGAAGGGGTAACGGCTAGTGAGCCCTTGGGGCTATAAAAGGAGATGGGGGCCGGCCTTGGCTGGTGCTTAGCACCCTTGGGACTTGGTGTCCATGCTTGGGGAGTGCTAGGAAGCCTCTAACTCACTTGTGCTTGCTAGTGTGCGAATCGATTGCGAGTGAGTGATCCTAGTGCGTTGCATTGAGAGATCGCATCGAGTGGCACTAGGTGTTCGTGTTGCAAGCTGGTGTTGCTGTTACTCTTGGAGGTTGCCACGTCCTAGACGGCTTGGTGATCGAGTCTCCGTCATGAAGCCCGCGTGAAGATTGTGCGTGGCTCCGGAGAAGGACTGTGAGGGGCATTGTGCTCGCCCCGCGGGGATCGCGAAGAGCAACTCTAGTAGAGCGTGTCATTGAGTTACCCTCACTTGTGGGTGAGTTCTTGCGGCGCTCGAGTGTCGAGCTAGGTGTGGTTCCTATTAGCCGCCCGAACTACCAAAGTGTGTGGTCGACACAACGGGGACTAGCTTGGTGGCAACCAAGTGAACCTCGGGAGAAAAATCACCGTGTCAACTTCGTGTTCATCTTCTCGGTGGTTGCAAACTCCATTCACTAGCTTGTATTTACTTGTTCATATATTTGTGCGGGGGGTTGGTGCAAAACCCATTCACCGTGTCAACTTGTATTTACTGGTTTCACTATACTTTGTGCTAGGCTAGTGTAGATTGTTCTTGTAATTAGTTAGCTTGTGTAGCATGCTAGTTACCTTCTTAGCTTGTGTAGCATAGAAGTTAATCCCGTGATTGACTAGTTGACTTGTAGTCTTGCTAGTCACATGCTTGTTTGTGTAGCTAAGTTGAGCTCTCTAATTTGGCTTTTGTAGCCTTGTTATTGAGCATTGCTAGTGAGCTTAGGCTTTGTGCTTTTGCTTAGTGGAATGTGTGGAGCTCCCCGATTGATTGAGTACTAGTTGCTTAGGTTGTGTAACCTTGCAAGCTAGAATTGTTTAGGTGAGCTCTAGCTAGCCTGGCACCTTAATTTCTTTGTTTAAGATCTTTTATAAGGTGCTTGAGAGTATAGATAGAGGGGTGTAGTCTTGGCTAGACCGATAGTTGTTAATTCCGCATTTGTTTCGGTTAACCGGTACGATTAATTTTAGAAAGGACTATTCACCCCCCTCTAGTCCGCCATCTCGACCCTTCACCTACGCTCGCTCTGATCATCTACGAGCCATAAGCGAGCCATCACGTCGTCGTCGAGCCAAAGACGAGCCATCGACGAGCCAACGAGCCGCTCGTGAGCCAATGAGCCAGAAGCGAGCCATCACGTCGTCGTCGAGCCAAAGATGAGCCATCGACGAGCCACCGTCGAGCCATCAACGAGCCAAAAGCGAGCCACCCGCGAGCCTATGAGCCAAAAGCAAGCCATCACGTCATCGACGAGCCAACGAGCCAAAAGCGAGCCATCATCTCACCACCATCCTCGCCGACCGCTCGTCGTCGACTCATCGTCGTCCTCGACGCCTCTCGTCTTCTGCTCTGTTCGGACGACAATCAAGCTAAGTATTATCTTTCACATCAATCAAATATTCCTTCGATCGTCGTATATCTCTAGATATCGTCGTGTGCCTCCATGGTCACATTATTCTTTACAACGGCTCTTCGTTATTTTTCACCATATATACCATTCTGAGGATGACATATGTGTTTTCCTGAGCAAACATGTTTACACTCGTGCTTTCCAGAGATGGCCCTGTCTCCGGCTCCTCCCTACACGTGAATGCAGCTATGCGCTCTGCGTTACGGGTGGTCGGCAGCGGCTCCTCGGTGACGCTGATGCTCTTACGCGTGCCTGGGCTCCGCGACTCACGCTCCGGAGTTATCAGCTAGCCGGGGCTGGCGATTCAGTTACAAACAAACTGCTCGGGGGAATTTTATTTAATGCTGAGCATTCATACCAGCTGACTGACCGCTGAGTGACACATGTTGTTTCTTTACCGCTGATGTTTTCTCCATATTTTATTTGTACGTCATGTACTACCATTCTCCATGTTTATTTTACAGGAACCATGTTCAGTCTGCGAGCTAATTCTTTACGCTCGGGGACTGGACCAGTTATGATGGATGAGAAGATCATTGCTTGGGACCAACTGGCGCTCGGACTTCGTCGCCGACCAGCTGGTCGCTTCGCTCGGTGCTCACCACCTGGCGCTCGGACTTCGTCATCGACCCGTTGGTCGCTTCGCTTGGTGCTCACCGCCTAGCGCTCGGACTTCGTCGTCGACCAGCTGGCCGTACTCTTCGACGCTCATCGACGGCTACACCGAGAGCTCACCAGCTGAGCTGGGCACTCCTCGGTGCTCGGGTTCATCGACCACTTGGTCGCTTTGCTCGGTGCTCACCGCCTGGCGCTCAGACTTCGTCGCTGACCAGCTGGTCGTACTCTTCGATGCTCATCGACGACTACACCGAGAGCTCACCAGTTGACCTGGGGACTCCTCGGTGCTCGGGTTCTTCACGCCAACATCATCAGCAGCGCTGGTCGGATCGCTCGGTGCTCACCGCCTAGCGCTCGGACTTCATCGCCGACCAGCTAGCCAGACTCCTCGACGTTCATCGATGGCTACACCGAGGGGTCACCAGCTAACCTGGGGACTGCTTGGTGCTCTGACTCGTCGTTCGACAAACTGCTCGGACGACATATTGCTTTTACCATAGTAGATTTCCTTTTTTATAAGCCTGGTATAAGATTTATTCTTCATCTTCTAGCAGCCTTGGGGACTACCGTGTATACATGGCGCTCATCCGCGCATGTATATAAGTCTGATTATTTTCAAGACCCTGGCACCACGTGATCGAGTCACCTGTTGTCAGGCTCGGGGACTAGCTGTGGGGATATAGACCCCAGGGTACCACATGATGGTACATGGGCCTCACCACTATGGGTCGTTCGGCCCACATGATGAAGACGTGCGACGCACGGCATGCACCGCACGACAGTTGTAATCTAGATATAGTACCAACTCGGATACTGACAATGTAACTCTGTCCCTTCATAATATATAAGGAGGGGCAGGGGTCCTCCGAGAGGACAGGTGAAGTGAGATAAGTCAGATGGTGTGGGGATATTACCTCTGTATACCCCCATAGACCTACTTGGGCCCTTCGTCAAGGACAGCCCAGCTCGCGAGGCCTTGCAGCACGCGACCAGCTCGTCGTGCTCGTCAAGGACTCTCACGAAGCCTTGCCTGCCAAGGAAGATCCTAGAGTTAGATCCGGATTCCTTGCCTTAAGGAACCACTTGTAATCTGATAAGGACTCGACAACTGTAACCCTGCTCCCCGGCTATATAAGGCGAGCAGGGACCCCCTTTCATCTCAGGTCCATCAGACCCGAGATCATCACACGCCATATTCCAACCCATCAATACAAACCAGCCACCAGAACACATGACGTAGGGTATTACGGTGACTTGCCGGCCCGAACCTCTCTAAATCGCCGTCTCTCGTCCCTGTGTTTACGCTTTGCAGACGTCTCGCACGCCTCCGCCGCTCAATCTACTACCTTGGGCATACCCCTCGGTAGACTATCGATCATATTTCGTCGACAGTTGGCGCGCCAGGTAGGGGGTGTGTGCTACGACACCATGATCTGCCAAGTGGTCACTTTCCCTTGCTCCATGGTTCTTCCGGAGGCAGGCACCACTTTTTAGATCGGATCTATGATCTGGACCGTGGACAACCACGTTTCTGCTCTGGAAATCATGGAATCTGCGCAGCTTCCTGCGCCGGACGCTCCGCCATCCACCCGCCGCATCACCAAGGCGGCACGCCGCCCGCCGAGAATCGTCCCTTGCGACGACCTGATCGAAGCCATCGACCGAACCAACCAAGGAATCGCAGAGTGCATCGACGCCATCGAGGTAGCTCGTATACAGCTTTCCGACCAACCTCGCCTTGAGCAATTTTCAGGTACACCATAGGCAGTTTCCAGCGCTCGACCCGCCCGCCGCCCAAGATCGGATCTACATCCGGCTCGTCGCCGCCTTCACTCGTCGTGGACCGGGCTCGTCACCGCCTTCGCCCGTCGCCACCGTCGCTCGTCATCGACCAGGATCGCCGCCGCCTTCGTCGTCGTCTTCGCCCGTCATCGCCATCGCTCGTCATCGACCAGGATCGCTGCCACCTTCATCGTCGTCTTCGCCCGTCGCCGCCGTCGCTCGTCATCCACCAGGATCGCCGCCGCCTTCGTCACCGCCTTCGCCCGTCGCCGTCGTCGCTCGTCATCGACCAGGATCGCTGTCGCCCATTGTCGTCGTCTTCGCCCGTCGCCGCCGTCGCTCGTCATCGACCAGGATCGCTGCCGCCTTCGTCATCGTCTTCGCCCGTCGTCGTCGTCACTCGTCATCAACCAAGATCGCCGCCGCCTTCGTCACCGCCTTCGCCCGTCGCCGCCGTCGCTCGTCATCGACCAGGCTCGTCGCCGCCTTCGCCGTCTCCGCCGTCGCTCGTCACCGACCAGGCTCGTCGCCGCCTTCGCCCGTCGCCGCCATCGCTCGTCATCAACTAGGCTCGTTATCGTCTTCGCCAAATGACTCGTCGACCTCTCCAACCCGTCTCCGGATGGCTTGCCGACCTCTCCAACCCGTCTTCGGATGGCTCGCCGACCTCTCCAACCCGTCTCTGGACGGCTCGCCGACCTCTCCAACCCGTCTACGGACGGCTCGCCGATGGCTTCAAACAGTCTGGCTGACGCTAAAGGAGTCTCAGAGCAGGGGCTACTGCCACCGCCAGACGCGTGCATGAGCGCCTGCCCTCTGCGCTATGGCGGCCACGCGTGCATGAGTGTCCGCCCTCTGCGCTACGAAGGGATGGCTAAGCTTGGGCTGAGATCTCCAGAGGCTATACGTCCAGTGCCTGTATGCGCCGTTTATGCGCTCATTCTCCATACGGTCTCCAAGCAGCCTGACTGATGCCAACGAAAACTCATAGCCGGGGCTGTTGTCACCATCGGACGCGTGCATGAGCGCCCGCCTTCTGCGCTATGGTGGCCAACAGCTCTCCCATGGGACGTCCCGACCTCTCTACGCATGCATGAGCGCCCGCCCTCTGCGCTACGAAGGAAAGGTTAACTTGGGCTGAGAATTCTGAGGCTACACGCTCAGCGCTCGCATTCGCACTACCCACGCGCTCGACGAACGGTCTCCATTCGCCCAGGTCACGCCACGATCGAGCCTCTCGGAAAAGACCCTGTTCGTGGTACCTCCCTACGCGTGCACGAACGTCTTCCCTCTGCGCTATGGGATGTCAGCAGCGGTTCCTTGGGCGACGCCCTTGACTCCTACGCGTAAACGAGCTCCGCGCTCTACGCTACGGATCCTGGGATAACCCAAGGCCGAACTGTTCATCGCTACGGCTCACGGCTATTGGGTCTGCGGAATTCGGGGAATATGCAAAACACGCCGACTCGCTACAAGTTTTGCCTCTATTAGCCCAAGAGTCTATTTACAGACTATTCTCCTATGCAACGTTCTACTGCTGCCCTGCGACGAGAAGATCTACATCGGCGACCAGGGCCTCCGCAGCTGGCACCATCTCCGTCTCCAGTCGCTCCATGTCGGCACGACGACTCCAGGCTCGGGGACTTCGTCAAGCTACAGTCATTCTTCGCCACTGGTTTTTCTCCATATTTTATTTATACATCATCATGTACTACTGTTCTCCATATTTATTTTTCAGAGACTTCGCCTTCGCTCGTCGCTGAAGCTCGAGGACTTCGCCGTCCCTCATCGTCGACCAGGCTCGTCGCCGCCCTCGCCCATCGCCGCCGTCGCTCGTCGTCGACCAGGCTCGTCGCCGCCTTCGCCCGTCGTCGCTATCGCTCGTCGTCGACCAGGCTCGGAGACTTCGCCTTCGCTCGTCGCCGACCAGGCTCGTGGGCTTCGCCTTCGCTCGTCGCCGATCAGGCTCGTGGACTTCGCCTTCGCTCGTCATCGACCAGGCTCGAGGACTTTGTCATCGCTCATCGCCGTCTTTGCTCGTCGCTGCCTTCGCTCATCATCGACCCGGCTCCTCGATGCCTTCACTTGTCGTCGTCTTCACCCGTCGTCAATCGAGCTCGTCACCGCCTTCGCCCGTCGCCGTCATCGCTCGTCGACCAGGCTCGTCGCCGCCTTCGCCCGTCGCCGCTATCGCTCGTCGTCGACCAGGCTCGGAGACTTCGCCTTTGCTCGTCGCCGACCAGGCTCGTGGACTTTGCCTTCGCTCGTCGTCGACCAGGCTCGGGGACTTCGCCATCGCTCAACGCGTCTTCGCTCGCCGCCGCCATCGCTCGTCGTCGTCTTCTGTTTCCTAAGCAAAAGGTCATAGGTTCATCAACCCGTCGCCAACCAGGTTCATCGACCGGCCTTTCGCCCGTCGCCGACCAGGTTCATCGACCTGGCCCTCGCTCGTCGTCGTCGACCAGGCTCGGGCTATTCGCCTTCGCTCGTCACCAACCAGGCTCGGGGACTTCGTCTTTGTCTGTCGCCGACCAGGCTTGTCACCGCCTTCGTTCGTCGTCGCCTTCGCTCGTCGTCGTCTTCGCCCGCCGTCAACCGGCTCTTCGCCTCCTTCGCTCGTCGTCGACCAGGATCGTCGACGCCTTTGTCGCTGCCTTCACTCGTCACCGACCAGGCTCGTCGCTGCCTTCGTTCGTCTCCGCCTGCGCTTCGCTCGTCGCCTTCACTCATCGCCGGTGTGCATCAAGTCGCTCCATTCTGTTCGGATCGGGGGCTAATTTTGGGCAGCTCATCGGGGCACTTGCTAAATGCTCTACAAGCTTGGCACCACGTGTCTTCAACACCTACTACCAAGCTCGGGGACTAAGTGGATATACTTCACCTTGCGGTGAATGTATTTTCTTTTTCTCTGACAATTCAAGGACGCTCCGTCATTTTGGATTTGCACAGACTTCTACTAGGACCACGTTGTTCCTTATAGTCTTGCAAGCTCCAAGTGGATACACTTCACCAGAAGCAAGCTCTTCAAAACTTTTCTTGAGCACCTTATATCCTACTGGCAAGCCTTACTTGCTCGACATCGACTTCGTCTGCTCAAGACAGCATCGCCAACAGGATACAAAGTGCTCGGGGACTAGCTGTGGGGATATTACCTCTGTATACCCCCATAGACCTACTTGGGCCCTTCGTCAAGGACAGCCCAGCTCACGAGACCTTGCAGCACGCGACCAGCTCGTCGTGCTCGTCAAGGACTCTCATGAAGCCTTGCCTGCCAAGGAAGATCCTAGAGTTAGATCCGGATTCCTTGCCTTAAGGAACCACTTGTAATCTGATAAGGACTCGACAACTGTAACCCTGCTCCCTGGCTATATAAGGCGAGCAAGGACCCCCTTTCATCTCAGATCCATCAGACCCGAGATCATCACACGCCATATTTGTCGGTGTTTCGTACCCGGGGTTATCACACCAACGAGTAATATGATCGCGTGCTTCTCTTCCTGGATGGTGACGCAAGGTGGACACAAGGATTATCCTGTTCGGGCAAAGAAGGCCCTACGTCCAGCGGGGGGGGAGATGTTCTTGTATTACTTGCACCTAAGTGCTTTGTACAGGGCGAATACAGCTCAATGAGCGTGGACCGGAGTCCGGACTCATGTATGTGCGTGGACTCCTGTGTCCTCGTCCTCCGAATGAGGGCCCTAGCGTCCCCTTTTATAGAGCAAGGGGAGGCAGGGTTACAAAATATACAGGTGTCAGGGCGCATGGTGCCCCATACGGAGAAGGGTAGGAACCCTTGTAAGGACCTGTGTGGCCTAGAGGGGGGGGTGAATAGGCCTGTCAAAAATCACAGCTTAAAACTAATTAGATAGGCCCGGCACTACCGCCCTGTGCCCGGCACTGCCGCTCCCCGGCACTGCCGGCCTCAGCGCGGTACTGCCGCGCAGATGAAGACCAGAAGCTGCAATTCGAAATCTAACCACAATCTGCAGATTCTATATGAATAGGAATGTAACAATAGGCTATATGAACCAGCAGAAACAACTACTCCAAGCCAAATATGAAAGATAGAGTAGATCGAGCCAAACCCTAGAATATATCACAAGCTCATGAACATAGAGAATGAAACTAAGCAAGCACGCGAGACAAGTGATTTATCCCGTGGTTCAGCTCGCCACCAAGGCTTGCCTACCTCCACGTTGTTGAGGTTGACCACTTAGGTCATGAGCTTTGCAACTCAACCTCGTTCTCAAGTCAAGGAACCAAATCCTTGAGGTGAGGGGTAATCTTACTAGCTGCACAAGTGATTACAAACCTCCCTAGGCCGCCACACAAGTTGGCAAGGCTCTAGGGCGACCTAGCCGGCTAGGGTTCCAAGAACCCAAGAGTAATAGAAGCAAATCCACCGGCTATGGCTCAAATCAAGTGCTCTAGGCAGTAGATCTCAGCTAGGGCTCCTCTTTGGTGAAGGTTTGAGCCTCTCAACCACTTGGAATCAATGGGAATGAAGATTTTGGTGGTTGGGAGCTTGGAGGGCCTTCAATGGAGAAGAGAGAGCTTGTCTGGAGGTAGGTGGAGTGAATGGTCGTGGATGACCGTTGGGGGGCAGAGGGGGTGATGTAAATACCCCCTGCCATCCAACGGGCAAATCAAGTCGCGGCAGTGCCGGCCTCAGCCCGGCAGTGCCGCGGCCCGGCACTGCCGCGCCTAGAGCGGCACTGCCCGCGCCTACCAAGCAGACAGGTATAAATCTAGTTAAGTGCAGCTGTCTTTGGTTGGAAATGTGGATGGTTTGGGTTGGTTTGAGCACATATCATTCAGCCATATCAATGAATTTGCATTCCCCCTTTATAGTACGGCATTCCTAAACTCAAGTAATCAAAATAAAATATCTTTGAAGCGCTTTGAGTTCGGAACCGACGAAATGTAGTGTGAGGGGTCCACCAACGCATATACACCATCCTTTCTTAACATAACCTGCTTATCAACTTTATAAATCTCATTAGTCCTCTAATCGTGTGGTCATTATCACCAAAACCCACAATTAGGGCTTGATTGCACTTACAATCTCCCCCTTTTTGGTGATTGATGACAACACAATTAGAGCTTACAAGAGAAGGGTATAAAACTGAGATTTTGAAGCTTAGGTGTGAAACCTCCCCCTAAATGTGTGAATGAGAGCTGAATTCTCAAATTGGCATAAAAGGCCAACATTCACATATTAAAGTGGAATATAGGTTCAGTTTCACATCTGATAGCTTTGTGGGGTGCAATTAAACTGTGTCAATAATATAACGTGATGCGAATGACAGTTTAAGCACATCAGAGGTGTTTGCTGTCTTTTGCCAGAGCGGCACTGCCGCTCTGGGCGCGGCACTGCCGGGGCCCGGCACTGCCGGCCCTGGAGCGGCACTGCCGCTCAGGCAACAGTCAGCAAACGCAGCGGACAATATATAAAACCACAAAGCATATATCAAACTGATCTAAACAAGATAGCACAAACTAAATAAAGCAGGTAAATGATACATGTCCACATCCAAGCATACGAAGTAGTACGATAGAGTATATTACAGAAATAGAGTTTTAAACGGTCCAACTCTCTCATCTCACAACTACAACTAAAGATGGGGACATGAAAAGCTGAAAAAGTGTTGTACCCCCTTCTCTTCACCTACTTCTCCCCCTTTGGCAACAAGTCACCAAAAAGAGCAAAGAGAGAAGAGAAGAGTGTCCAAGCACTCAATCATCATCCGATGCAACCTTGTCCCACTCAACCTCATCTCTTCTCTTCTTCCTCCTCCTCATCATCGTCGTCGTCGTCGGAGACCACGGCCTTGCCCTGACGGTGGGTGGTACTGGTGTAGCGGGTCGAGGCGGAGGCACGTGAAGACCGACGAGGTGGCACTGGCACTATCTCCTCCTGCTCCTCCTCCTCGTCATCATCATCTATGTCGTCGGACTCAAGACTGGAGAGGTCAAAGCGAGGTGGAGAGCGGGGTGGAGGTAACGGCGAACGTCCCGCCCGCTCTCGCTCTGCGCGCTGCTCAACAAGCGCCTGGTGTGCCGTCTCGGCTGCGTAGGTGCAGGTAGAAAGATGGCCTTGATCCATCGTGCTAGCTTGCTCTTCTTCTTCCTCTGATAGGAAGGGCGAGAGCTCTCAGGCCTGTCACTAGCTGCTGCCCCTGCTGAACCTCCTGCTGCCCGCCTTCTTCTTCTCAGCCCTGTACGGCTCATGCAACCCATCCTTAACAAAAGAATGTCCGGAGACCATCTCAATCATAAACATGATATAAGGTGCATATAGAACCGCCTTCCTAGCATCCTCTGCTGCAACCTGAAGCTCGGTCCAAATAAAGCTGGATATAGAAAAGGTCTAGCCTGAGGGGCCATCCTAGCCAACATGTTCCTGCCATATCCATACAAGTTAGAATGTGACCCTCCCTTCGGTTGAGCGTCTGCCTGAATAGGTTGTTGAGCATGTAGTAGAAAGGTTTCAGCCCCTTCACCAACCCATCAGCCTTGCTAGGATCATCATATAAGTGGGCAATCTCACTGTCTGTCAGCGTCCTCTCATCATGCAGGTTATCCAACTGCCTGTCATCGCTGCCCAAGCCAAGGATCCTACTAAAGGTCTCATAGGTGACCTTGTAGTGGCGACCCTCGTCATCCAGTGCATCTCCTCCAGCACATTATCAACATATAGAGTGGCATGAAACTGAGAAATGATCTCCACATTCCAGTTGTACTGGAAACCCATCAAATCATACATATTTCTTCTCTTGCATGCAGCTATCACCCTGTTGATCTCACTGTCAGTCTTGGCCTCAAGATGCTCCCAATCTACATATCTCATACTTAGAATCTTGGACTTTTTGGCATTGAACAGGACTGAACGGTAGAAATCTGAATGAAATTCATTCCAGAACCTGTAGTCAATCCCATGTCCTTTGGAGCATTGTAGGGATTTTGCTGACGCTGTGCCTTCACTGACGAGAACTGCTGGTGGTAGGACACCACCTGTCTGGGCCTGGTGTCCTGTGGTGCCCTCTCCAAAACATCCTCCTCATAGGGCTGGATGTGGTCTCTGCTGACCTCTGCTAGGTGCTCTGGAGTGGCAGGGTAAAGGTCTTCCCTGATCTGACGACCCTGCATCTGGAGACGGATCTCGTCTCGTATCTGCTGCCTAGCTGAACTGCCTCCTTGGGAGCGAGCACCACCACGAACGGCTGGCTGCTTGCTCCTCCCCCTGAGCGGGTCCAACCTCCTCTTGGTCCTCCTCTCTTCATCGCTTCCTCCCGACATCTAAAACATGACACTGTGTGTTAGAAGACCGTATAAGGACTGGTAGATCATAGAGAGGCAATAGAAATTGATGGAACAGGTGTTGGCTGGATCAGAACTCTGCACAGAGTCCGGCACTGCCGCTCTGGGAGCGGCACTGCCGGGGCCCGGCACAGCCGCGCTGGGCGCGGCACTGCCGCGCAGGCAGACCGGATCTGAGCCAAACAACACCACATCCACCACCTCTACTACTCCCCTATCATCTACAAACCCTTCTACAACCTCTAAGAACAATATCCATGGCGCATTTTACAAATCGGAAAAGTTAGGGTTAGGGATTTGAATCTTCACCTTGGGGAAAGAAGAAGAGGGATGGAGTCCCTTGGTGAAGAGGAAAGCGAGCAGCACGGAGAGAGACCCGAGCGGCACTACGCTGGCCGGAAGCTCCGGGGAGTCGTCGGCCGGTGGGAAGAAGTCTCGGTCACCTCCAAGTCGCCCGTGAGAGAGAGAGAGATAGGAGAGAGGGTTACGGTGGTGAAAGTGAATGGATGAGGAGAGAGAGGGGAAGTCACGGGTAGAATAGGAAAGAAAACTTTTCCCTGTGACCCCACTCGGTAACTCACCAATCAGACTGAATCGGTAAGCCGCGGCACTGCCGAGCGCCTGCCCGGCACTGCCGGCCTGTTACCAACAGAGAGAGTTATTCTCTATTATACTACAGCTTATTCTTGGAGTGGACAGGTACCTCTTGCATGATATGACCAGCAGCAAGTAATCAATACAGAACAATGGTCATACCAAGCAAGTTTCTTTCAAAGATTTTGAAACACAATATGAAAGTTTTGAAATTGTTTTACCTAGGTCAAACTAGTTGATCAATCAAGCATGCTAGGTTTCAAACTAAGTTACGAGAGTCAAGTATATTTAGTTCACTCCTTAAAGCACAAAACCTTGACTCATCTAGAGGCTTAGTGAAGATATCGGCTAGTTGTTTGTCGGTGCTCACATGTTTGATGGCGATATCTCCTTTGATTTCATGATCTCTCAAGAAGTGATGCCGGATGTCTATGTGTTTGGTTCTTGAATGACACACTGGGTTGTTTGCTAGCTTTATGGCGCTCTCATTGTCACACAAGAGTGGGATATGAGTAAATTGACATCCGAAATCACGAAGGGTTTGCCTCATCCAAAGTAGTTGCGCACAACATGCACCTGCTGCAACATACTCGGCCTCGGCTGTGGATAGGGCTACACAATTTTGCTTTTTAGAACTCCAAGACACTAAGGAGCGTCCAAGGAATTGACATGTCCCCGAAGTGCTTTTTCGATCTACCTTGCAACCGGCGTAATCGGAATCCGAATAGCCAAGTAGATCAAACTTGGAGCCCTTAGGATACCACAAGCCAAGGTTTGGAGTGTGAACTAGATATCTCAAGATTCTCTTAACGGCCACTAAGTGACACTCTTTCGGGTTAGCTTGAAATCTAGCACACATGCACACGCTAAGCATAATATCGGGCCTAGATGCGCATAAGTAAAGGAGGGAGCCAATCATGGAACGATATACCTTGATGTCCACAGCTTTTCCTTCCTTATCAAGATCAAGATGTCCATTAGTTGGCATGGGCGTTTTGATAGGCTTAGCGTTCACCATGTCAAACTTCTTTAACATATCATGGGTGTACTTGGTTTGGCAAAGAAAAGTCCCTTCCTTCAATTGCTTGATTTGAAACCCAAGGAAGAACTTGAGCTCACCCATCATAGACATCTCAAATCTTTTAGTCATGATCCTACTAAACTCATCACAAAAGGATTTGTTAGTACTACCAAATATTATGTCATCGACATATATTTGGCACACAAAGATATCTCCATTGACTTTATGAGTGAAGAGAGTAGGATCGGCTTTGCCTATTTCAAAGCCTTGTTTGAGCAAGAATTCCTTAAGGCATTCATACCATGCTCTAGGTGCTTGCTTAAGCCCATAGAGCGCCTTTCGGAGTTTGAAGACGTGGTTGGGAAACGTGGGATCTTCAAAGCCCGGTGGTTGCTCGACATATACCAACTCTTGTATAGGGCCATTGAGGAATGCACTCTTCACATCCATTTGATATAGCTTGAATTCATGATGGGCTGCATAGGCTAGAAGAATCCGAATGGCTTCAAGTCTTGCAACCGGTGCATATGTTTCTTCAAAGTCCAGGCCCTCTACTTGTGTGAACCCTTGAGCTACCAATCTTGCCTTGTTCCTTGTCACCACACCTTCTTCATCTTGCTTGTTGCGAAAGACCCATTTGGTTCCAATGACATTGGTATTTGGTCTTTCCACGAGTGACCATACTTGATTGCGCTCGAAGTTGTTGAGCTCTTCTTGCATGGCCATCACCCAATCCGGATCATCCAGGGCTTCTTCTACCTTGAGAGGTTCCAAAGAGGAGACAAACGAGTAATATTGACAGAAATTTGCCAAATGAGAGCGTGTCGTTACCCCCCTTTCGTAGACTCCCAAGAATATTATCAACGGGGTGATCTCGTTGAATAGTTTGCTTGAGTCTTGGATGATCGATGGGTTCTGGTTCATCTTCGGCTTCCTCTTCATCTTGCTCGAAGATGGGTTGTAGGTTCACTCCATGAGGTGGAGTAGCTGCAGCTGCTCTGGGTGTGCCCGGCACTGCTTGGCTCCGCGCGGCACTGCCGGGGTCCGGCACTGCCGGGGTCGGCCCGGCACTGCCGGGGACTGTATCTGATCAGTCCCAGCAGAAGCTTCAGCTTGAGGACCTTCCTGATCTGTAGCCTGCTGTTCCTGTGGTCTTATATCACCAATGGCTAGTTGCTTGATTGCTTCACAAGGAGGTTCCTCATCACCTACAACAACTTCATCAACTTGCTCTACTTGAGAGCCATTAGTTTCATCAAACGTCACGTCTATCGCTATTTCAACCTTGCCGGAGGCCTTGTTGAAAACACGATAGGCATGCTCGTTTGATCCATAACCGAGAAGAAAACCTTCATCTACTTTAGATGCAAACTTAGAGGCTTTGGGTTTCTTGTTCAATATGAAACATTTGCACCCAAATACTCTAAAGTAAGACACCTTGGCTTGTTACCGGTGAGCAGCTCATAGGATGTCTTCTTTCTTCTCTTGTGGAGGTAGAGGCGGTTGATTGCATGGCAAGCGGTGTTGACGGCTTCGGCCCAAAAGATGTCCGGCGTCTTGTACTCATCTAGCATTGTCCTTGCCATGTCAATGAGCGTTCTATTCTTCCTCTCCACCACACCATTTTGTTGAGGGGTATAAGGCACTGAGAACTCATGCTTGATGCCCTCTTCATCAAGTAACTCTTCCACTTGGGTGTTTCGGAATTCGGTTCCGTTGTCACTACGAACCTTTTTGATATTGAAACCGAATTCCCTTTGAGCTCTTCGTACAACATCTTCACCTTCTCTTGCACTACACTTTTATCATGCAAAAAGAATACCCAAGTGAAACGAGAAAAGTCATCAACAATAACAAGACCATGTTTGTTACCGCCGATGCTAAGGTAGGCAACCGGTCCAAAGAGATCCATGTGAATCAATTCCAATGGATGAGTAGTAGTGTCGTAGCTCTTTGGTGGGTGAGGTACGCCTACTTGCTTTCCGGCTTGGCAAGCTCCACATACTCTGTCTTTCTCAAAATGAACATTGGTTAGTCCTAGGATGTGGTTGTCCTTTTGAAGTTTGGCCAAATTCCTCATCCCAACATGAGCTAGTCGGCGGTGCCATAACCAACCCATGCTAGATTTTGCCACTAAACAAGTCTCAAGTTTGGCTTCACTTTTGTTGAAATCAACTAAGTAAAGCTTCCCTTTCAAACGACCTGTAAAGACAATAGAGGAATCCTCCCTTCTAAAGACTTCCACACCCTCATCCGTAAAGAGACAATTGAAACCCATTCCACACAATTGCGAAACGGACAACAAATTGTAACTTAACGAATCAACATGTAAGACATTAGTAATTGAATGTTCAAGTGTGATAGCAACTTTACCAAGACCTAGCACATCCCCCTTGGAGTTATCACCAAATATGATGTTCTCACTTGCATTTGTAGTTGGGGAATATGATGAGAACATACTCCTTTCTCCGGTCATATGATTTGTACATCCGCTATCAAGCACCCAACTTGATCCACCGGAGGAGTATGCCTGCAAAACAAGTTTAGTTCCTTGGTTTAGGTCCCCAATTGATATTGGGGCCTTGCATGTTAGTCACAAGTATCTTAGGAACCCATATAAACTTGTCGGCTGCCCTCTTGTCATTACCAACATACTTGGCAACAACTTTACCACTGTTGTTGTGTCCTAAAAAGTAACAAGAGGACATGCTCATTCTTGGAGCTTCTATCTTGGGTTGATGCATGAACTTGTTCTTGGTTACCCAAATAGACTCCTTTGGTTTCTGAGACCCTTGCTTCTGATTTGGCATCTGCCTGGGCTGTGTGTGAGACTGAGCAGAAGAGGAACTGGTAGCCTTCCCTTTCTTGGGGCGCGGCACTGCCGGCCTGGGGGCGGCACTGCCGGGGCCCGGCACTGCCGCCTTCTGGCGCGGCACTGCCGCGGTCTGTGCAGGCTGAACTGTACCAATGTAACCCTTCTTCTCAAATCTCACACACTCATAGCCATTCACACCTTCTTCCTTCCATTTGTTTTGCCTCCCTTTACATGCCCCAACCCATCCTTTATGAAAGGACGTCTTCCGTTCTTGAACTTGGGGCATGTTCTTGCTTTGAGTCTTCTCACTTGCACTTGTAGTAGCCTTGACACAACCACTTGCAATAACACTTGTCAATCTTGCTATCTTTTCTCATGACCTCCATGTTTGCAAGGTTAGTGGAATAGACATTCAAATCAGATTGTAGCATTTTCCACAACCTTCACTAGTGGAGGGAATAGGAGTGACATTTGCCTTAGGGAGAGTTGAGTTGCTTTCCCAAAGAAGGTTATATTGTAGCTCAAGTTCCTTGTGCTTTACATCCAAGTCACAATACTTTTTCTTGAGTTCAACATGAGCCTTCTTTAGGGAAGCATGGTTCATCTTGCTCTTTGGCCAAGGCCTCATGCAAGACATCCAACTCACTTCTCTCTAATGCAAGAGCTTCTTGCAAGCAATATAGAGATCCTCTTGTTTGATAAGAGCATCTCACTTATTCTAGCTCGGCTTGTACACCCTCTAGTTCCTCCATTAGCTTAGTGATAAGAGTTTGGTTTTCTTGTCTAAGTTCTTTGTTATCATGTTTATCTCTTCATCACTAGAGCTATCATCACTAGAAGAGTCACTAAGTTCACTACTAGAGATGTCACTAAGTGGAAGAGAAGGTTTAGGAGTATGAGTCTTTTCACCTTCTCTTTCTTGGCCATGAGACAAGTGTGGGAGTTGCCTTCATCATCATCGGACAAGTTGTTGAATAGCCTTGGTGAAGGAGATGACTTTTGGAATGCAATGGTTGCCATCTTCTCATCTTCTTCATTGAGGTTTGTGCGGTTGAATCCCTCATTGTCCGATGTGAGCTTCTCCCATGTATCTCTTGTTGTGCTTCTTGTAAGTGGCTTTGTCATCTTTCTTGCCCTTGTTGTCTTCTTCTCATTTGGGCAATGAGCAATGAAGTGCTCGGTGCTACCACAATTGTAGCAAGTTCTCTTTTTCTTGTTAGGAAACTTCCTCTTTACAAATTTGTAACCTTCTTTCTTGAGCCCCTTGCGATACTTCTCATGAATAGAGCTATATCATCAATCTTCTCAAACTCTTCACCATCACTCTCACTCTTGCAAGAGGATGATGTGCTGTCCTCAACCTCTATTTTCTTCTTTGTTGCTTGGGCTTGCTTGTGGAGGCTTGCTTGCTTGAACTTGACTTGCTTGATGTTGCTTGTTTTGTTGGCTTGCTTGCCTTGAGTGCCACTTCCTTGATCTTCATCCCATCTAGCCTTGCTTGCAACTCTCCAAGCTTCCTTCTTTCATTAGCTTCCTCTCTTTGCATATCAATGTGATAATCCTCCCAAGCACATCACTAGGTGTGAACTTTTCAAACTTCTTCTTGTCTTAATCAATGTCACTACGGTCTCATTCCTTGGTGAGTATGCTTCCAACATGATCTTCACAACCTTGTGATCATTGATTTCATTTCCACCTAGCCCTCTAATCTTGCCAACAATGACCATCAACCTATCAAACATCCTTGAGGACCTTCACCATCACAAATCACAAACCGGTTGAGCTTGGCCATCAACAAATCAATTTGGATTGCCTTACTTTATCAACCCTTCATGAGCGATATGCAATGTGTCCCAAATCTCCTTTGCAACCTCAACTCCATGACCTTGTTGTACTCATCACCATCCAAGGCACTAAGTAGCACACTAGTGGCTTGGGCATTGAGATGATGTTGCGGAATTCATCTTGAGTGGGGTTCTTTGGATCAACCGGTGCTTCAGTCCATTGTGCACAATCTCCCAAATACCTGGATGGAGACCAAAAGATAGGTCTTCATAATGTGCTTCCACTTGGCAAAGTTGGTCCCGTCGAAACGAGGCAACTTGCCCGCGGGTACATTAATGAGAGGCCTAGAATCATGGTTAGACATAGAAGAATAAGTGTAGGATACGGCTCCATATGTCTTCTTGGTCTCCTCCTTCTTCTTCTTGTCACCCTTGAGATGATAGGAGATGTCATCATCACCATCTTCGGTGCTACTTGAGTCTTCACTCACGTGCACACTCTTCTTAGCTTTGAGCTCTTCCTTCTTCTTCTTTTCTTCTCTTCTTTTGGCTCTTTCTTCTCTTCTAATCTTTCTTTCTTCTCTTCTTGAGCCTTGTCTTCCTTTGCTTTGAGAGCTGCTGCATCTTCTTTTGCTTTGGCTCTAGCTTCTCTTCTCAACCTTCTTTCTTCCTTTCGTCTTGCGAGCTCTCCGGCCGACACAACCAATTGTGGAAGTGTCCTTCCGCTAGCTGTGGAGATACTCTCGCTGCTGCTAGTGGTGTGCACATCCGGATCTTCAAAGGGTTTGGGTTGCACAACACTAGCATCACCCGCTCCGTCAGTGGCCATACTCTCGCACGGTTAAGTGCTGCTGAGAGACCAGGCTCCGATACCACTTGTAAGGACCTGTGTGGCCTAGAGGGGGGGGTGAATAGGCCTGTCAAAAATCACAGCTTAAAACTAAATTAGATAGGCCCGGCACTACCGCCCTGTGCCCGGCACTGCCGCTCCGGCACTGCATGCCGGCCTCAGCGCGGTACTGCCGGCAGATGAAGACCAGAAGCTGCAATTCGAAATCTAACCACAATCTGCAGATTCTATATGAATAGGATGTAACAATAGGCTATATGAACCAGCAGAAACAACTACTCCAAGCCAAATATGAAAGATAGAGTAGATCGAGCCAAACCCTAGAATATATCACAAGCTCATGAACATAGAGAATGAAACTAAGCAAGCACGCGAGACAAGTGATTTATCCCGTGGTTCAGCTCGCCACCAAGGCTTGCCTACCTCCACGTTGTTGAGGTTGACCACTTAGGTCATGAGCTTTGCAACTCAACCTCGTTCTCTCAAGAACCAAATCCTTGAGGTGAGGGGTAATCTTACTAGCTGCACAAGTGATTACAAACCTCCCTAGGCCGCCACACGAGTTGGCAAGGCTCTAGGGCGACGCCTGCCGGCTAGGGTTCCAAGAACCCAAGAGTAATAGAAGCAAATCCACCGGCTATGGCTCAAATCAAGTGCTCTAGGCAGTAGATCTCAGCTAGGGCTCCTCTTTGGTGAAGGTTTGAGCCTCTCAACCACTTGGAATCAATGGGAATGAAGATTTTGGTGGTTGGGAGCTTGAGGGCCTTCAATGGAGAAGAAGGAGCTTGTCGGAGGTAGGTGGAGTGAATGGTCGTAGATGACCGTTGGGGGGGCAGAGGGGGTGATGTAAATACCCCCTGCCATCCAACGGGCAGTTTAAGTCGCGGCAGTGCCGGCCTCAGCCCGGCAGTGCCGCGGCCCGGCACTGCCGCGCCTAGAGCGGCACTGCCGCGCCTACCAAGCAGACAGGTATAAATCTGAGTTAAGTGCAGCTGTCTTTGGTTGGAAATGTGGATGGTTTGGGTTGGTTTGAGCACATATCATTCAGCCATATCAATGAATTTGCATTCCCCCTTTATAGTACGGCATTCTAAACTCAAGTAATCAAAATAAAATATCTTTGAAGCGCTTTGAGTTCGGAACCGACGAAATGTAGTGTGAGGGGTCCACCAACGCATATACACCATCCTTTCTTAACATAAACTAACCTGCTTATCAACTTATAAATCTCATTAGTCCTCTAATCGTGTGGTCATTATCACCAAAACCCACAATTAGGGCTTGATTGCACTTACAACCCTGGTTCGGGGGCCACTGGAGCCGGTGTGGTAGTCGCTGTTGAGGCGTCCTTGAGTCGTGGCTTCCATCCCGGGCGCGGACGTGGGGGCGCGACAAGGCGGGAGCCGTACAGCACCCATCCCGTAATGTACAGTATGCGGTGAGGTCCCTCCGGGTCTTGGGGTACCTGTCCTTCAATCGCACGAAAGTAGTTAGGGCTCGAAGGGCGCGGAGCCGGCTTCGAGGTGACATGCCACGGGGGCTCAAGGGGCGCGGAGCCGACCTCGAGGCGTTACAGTGCAGGGCTTCGGGGGCGCATAGCCGGCCTCGAGGTGTTACAGTGCAGGGCTCGAGGGGCGCGTAGCCGGCCTCGAGGAGTTACAGTGTAGGGCTCGAGGGGCGCATAGCCGGCCTCGAGTGTTACAGTGCCGGCGTGGCCGAAACAGTCTGCACTGGTGCCCTTTTGCCCATGCTTGCGGTGAAAAACGTGACTTGACCTTACACCGGGTTACCGTGGTACATGCGTGCACTAGTGGACGTGACCGGAGTAGTGAAGGCATTAAATGCGTGGTATGGGCCGGGCAGCTGTCTGTACAGCTCGAGGCCCGTGCGTTAAGGCTCGAGGTGGGGGGAGCGCCTTTGCCCGAGGTCTGGAGGGCTCGAGCGAGCGGGGAGCGATCGTGCTTGCCCGAGGCCTCGCTGGGAGGGCTCGGGCGAGACGGAAATAGAGCGTTCGCCCGAGGCTCGTGGGAGGGCTCGGGCGAGGCGGAGATGGAGATAGAGCGTTCGCCCGAGGCCTCGCTGGGAGGGCTCGGGCGAGGCGGAGATAGAGCGTTCGCCCGAGGCCTCGCGGGAGGGCTCGGGCGAGACGGAGATGGAGCGTTCGCCCGAGGCCTGGCTGGGAGGGCTCGGGCGAGGCGGGGGTGATTAGAGCGTTCGCCGAGGCCTCGCGGGAGGGCTCGGGCGAGGCGGAGATAGAGAGTTCGCCCGAGGCCTCGCTGGGAGGGCTCGGGCGAGACGGAGACGGAGCGTTCGCGTGTTTGCGTTAATTGGGGGTACCCCTTTTTTGTACCACCGACAGTAGCCCCCGAGCCCTTGTTTGAGTGCTTGCACTCGAGCGGGGGCTCCAGGTGGGATCTCGATGGGTAGATGACTGGTCTCGAGGGTCTTGTCGATTTTGACTCCGTGGGTGTCGTGCGAGCGACACCCGCGGGTGTAGCCCCCGAGGCCATGGGGGAGTGGTTAGAACTCCCTCGTGGCCTTCTCGAAGAATCCTCCGTCGCTAGGGAACCTTCTGCTCAGTGGGCGCGCCTTTTTAGGCGGGAGTCGTCAGGGAGCGGAGGTTGCGGCGCCGCGTGTGCCTGTCAATCATGCTCGAAATGTGTTTGGTTAATAAGATTTAAATGTTCGAAGCAACCTTTCCTTTGTCGTGGGGGACTCCGTCCGAGGCTTGGCTCAGAGGGCTCGGACGAGATGGAGAACAAGCGTTCGTCCTGGGTTGGTCTCGAGGGCTCGGGTGAGAAGGAGGTCGAGCGTTCCCCCGAGGCCTGAAAATCCCATATCAGACAAAGAAAGAGATTAGTCGTAACTGTCCGAGTTTTTAGACCCTCTTTCGTCGAGGGGGCCAGCTGCTGAACCGACTGGCCGGCTCCTCGAGCTGTCCGGCATGCCGATTGCCCTGGCTTGTCGTCCCGCGAGTCCTTTCGATCGGATGCGAGGTGGGATGCCTCGTACTACCCCGAGTGGGCGAGTATCGAGGTTCCTGGTGAGCTAGTAACGGGGAATCCAAGTGAGAGCTCGTGCCTTGTTCGTTAGGGGTCGACTGTGGCCCGGAGGCGGTCTCATAAAGCATGGGTGCTCAGTCTGCAGGAGTGCCGGGTCCATTCGATAGGACCCGGTGGCTCGATGCCTCCCTCCGAGGGGATCTCACTGCATATCGAGCTCCCCGCCTTGGATACACGTGGGGGGGCCTCGAGGGCTTGGCCCTCGAGTGATGCCTCGAGTGGCGCCCCTTGGTGTCCCTGACTCGGGTGCTCAAAGCCGGCTGTCGAACCCTTTTCGAGGGCCAGCCTTCGCTGCTTCGAGACTTAGGGCCGGGGCCCGTTTTTACCTTTATGAAGAAGGCTCCGTCGTCTGGAATTCCTCTGCCCGTTGGGCGCGCCTTTTTAGGCGGAAACTGTCGGGGAGAGACGAGGGCGCGAAGCCGGAGAGGACGGTCGTGGCGGGCCGGGTAGTGGGGCGAATGGAGAGGTAACGCGTGTGACCTGCACCCGGCTCGAGACGCGGTTAGGTAGGCGCATTGAATGCATTCTGTTACTTTTTACGTCGTGGGAGATCCCGTCCCTTTGGATTTCTCCCTATAAATATCGAAAAGAGGGGAAAAGAGAACCCTTTACTTTGCCTTTGCCTTCGCCGCCGTGCTGCCTTAACGCGCCCTCTCCTTCGAGCTAGCCGCCGCCGTCCGCTGCTCGGATCCGCGCCGCGCAACCGTCATGCCGCCCAGACACAGATATCGCCGGCCGAGGACTGGAGCCCGTCGAAGGTGACGCAGAGCGAGATGGACTCGCTGGTGGCCCAGGGGCTCCTGCGCCCCAATCCGGAGGAGGGGCCCGCATGGTGGGTTATCCCGTCGGCGGAGCATCGGGAGCCGCACCCGCCGGAGGGGTACGTGGTGAGCTTCGCGCGCTACCACCGCATGGGGCTCGGCGTCCCTCCGAGCCGCTTCCTGCAAGGGCTGACCCACCATTTCGAGGTGGAGCTTCAACACTTCTCCCCCAACTCCATCTCGCACGCCGCCATATTCGCCGCCGCGGGTGTGCGAGGGGGTACCTGAAGAGGAGCCGCACTGGGAGATGTTCGTCCATCTCTTCCGGGGCGAGCTCTTCATCAAGTCCCTGAAGCCCAGCGGGAGGCGGCTCGTGCGTATGGGCTCCCTTGCCATTACTGCGAGGGCGGGGGACCTCGTCGGCCATGTCCCCCGCGAGTAGTACCTACGGTACAAGCTTTCCTCCAACCAGGTCGGGTGGGACGACCATGGTTCTACCTTCGGAACGAAGGTGGCCTCCTTCCGCAGTACACCGGCCGGGTCCTCACTCAACGCCCGGAGAAGTGGACCTGGGGTGTTGCGGCGGACAGGCAACGCCACCTGGCCCCGCTGATGGAGCTGATGAAGATGCTGGTGGACGAGAAGAAGCTGACCGTGCAAGCGGTCATTTGGGCCTTCCACCAGCGAAGAGTTCTTTCCGCTGGCGGACCGCCCCTGCTCATGCACGAGATGGGCCCGCAGGCTGAGCTCGAGGCGCTCAATCGCTCGAGGATGGCCGAAGGGGGGCTGTCCCGGAACGAGGGCGTCTCCCGGGTGTAATCACAGTCCAGGGGTCGTTCGTCCCTGAATACTCCCACCTGATTGCGATGGCACCCGACGAGGGGTGTCCTCGACCTGGTAAGCTTCCCTCGAGTCGAGATATCCCGAGCTTCCTCTCCTTTTTCCTCCTTCGATCCCTTGCATCCGTCTTGCAGTTTGTCTCATCACACTTCTCCTTTCTTCAGGGGCATTTACTTGTCGCGCGTCGAGGCCCCGGTGAGGGAGGACGCCGCGGATGCTTAGGTGAGGCGCCTCTCTGCTCAAAAGGACAAGGAGAGCAAGGATGCAAGAAGAAAAAAAGAAGAGAACAGAAAGATAGAAACTTGCGTCGCTTAGCTCGGGAGCAGAGACTGGCGAAGGCCGTCGTACCGTCAGCCTGGGGACGGGTCCCCCGAGCTGAGCTCCTCGAGGCTCGGAGGAGGAGAGTAGCGACGAGGAGGGGGACGACGACGAGGGGATGGATGCGCGCTTGATGCGCGCGGGGCTCGTTGATGATAGGGCTGACCGCTCCTCTGTGCAGGAGGGGGCATTGGAGGTCCCGCCGTCAAAAGGGGCGCGTGGGGCGCAGCCGCGGAAGGCGGCGCCGACCCCTGCCTCGTCGGGGGCCCGAGGTCCGTCGAGCTCCGCGTCGGACGTGCCCCCAGTCGCAAGGAAGCCCCGGACCCGGAGCGCCTCCGCCACTGCGCCGACGGAGGCCGCCCCCGCGTCAGCCCAGACGGTGGGGTCTCGAGAGGGGTGGGGCCCGAGAGGCGGCCGACAGGTCGAGAAGGGTTCGGGAAACCCCGACCCCGCGAGCCGCGCAAGGGTCAAGGGAGCCGGAGGACGCGGAGGGGGGGAGAAAAGGAGAGGCGGAGCCCGCGCCATCATGAGCGTCGGGGAGGGAGCCCCCGCGCGTCGTGACAGAGGGCAAAGGGGCGCGAGCGAGAGGAGTCCATCGCCGCGCCCGCGAAGCAGGCCCAAGAGGAAGCAGAGACGGAGGGAGCGAAAAAAAGACGTGGGCGCCGGAGCAGGTACCGGAGCCCGCGCCGGGGCGAGCGCCACGACGTCAGCGCGAGGGCGGTGGCGCTCACCCTCCCGCGATGCGGGGCGGAAGGAGGGGTCTCCCTCGAGGTCGAGCCATGGGAGGCGTCGGGAGCCCTCCCCCCATCCCAGCCCTGAGGAGACGGCCAGGGCGCAGGGCTCGAGCCGCGGGGTGGGCTCGAAGCCCCCGAGTGGGTTCGGTGACTCCGGGAAGAAGCCCAGCCGCCGCGGGCTGGGTGAGTAGTTTCCTTGGGTCTCGTCGGTAGTGAGGCTCCACCTATTTGCTTTTAATGACGCGTGTCATCTCCATCTTCTCAGGGGGAAGCGCTCCTACCAGGAGGTGGATCTCGCCTCGTCCAAGCGGGCCAGGGCCTCGAGCCCCGCGAGGCACAGGCACCTCGAGGTACGGCACCTTCCTCGCTAGAGAGGCCGCTTGGCTGGAGAAGGCCCGAGTTGCCATGGCTCGAGGGGCCGGATGATCGTCGCAAATTTTGGTGAGGCCGTCGTCATCGACCGTAGGGTCGAGGTATTTTTCTGGTTCTGACGTTTTCGCCATCTCGTACTGCAGGGGCCTCCGCTCATGGCATCGAGCCCGCCACCGCCGTGTCCGCCGAAGCGCTGCCTCTCCCCCTCTCCTCCTGCGATGGTGCCAACTGGGAGCGCCATCCTTCCCCTCATCATGACGGTTGCTCCGGGGGGAAGCGCCTGGGCGAGCTCGGCCCCGCGGGCGTCTGGAGCTGAGGAGAGGCCCCGCCCCTTGTGGCTTCAACCAGCGGGCCGGGCTGTGGAGGAGGGAAAGGGGGGGGGAGAGACGTCGGCGGAGAAGGAGCCGACGGTGGAGGACCTCCTGAACGAGCTGGAGCAGGGGCCACTCCTCGCCGCGGGTTCGATGACGGTGGAGGCGCACGTCGTGCCGGCTAGCGCCGACGAGAGGCGCCCGAGGGCCCGGCCAGGGAAGAGGGCCGGGGCCGAGCCTTCCGTCGACCATCCGCAACAGGAGGCGCCGGCGGAGGGACGGAGGGAGAGGGGGGCCTGTGCCGTCGAGCGGCGGGTCGCAGTCGGGGCAGCTCGAGGCGGAGGAGGATTTGCCCGACATCGAGCTCGACCGACCGATATGGCCGTTTCCGTCCCACTGAGCCCGCCCCTTCGTGGTTCCAGTCGAGCAGCCGGCCCAGCGGGGGGCACCGCGCGAGGTGCGGTCCATCTTCCGGGAGGTGGCCGACTTATGGCGGAGGCGGAGCGGTCCTGCTCCGAGGAGGCGGGCCAATCCGCACGGGTGTCAGCCGCCCTTGAGCGGGCCGAGGCGGAGCTCATGATCTCCCGCGGAGCTGAGCCGGAACGCCCAGATGGCGAGCCGGCTTAACGAGGCGGAGGCGGAGGTCCGGGTGGCTCGAGGTGAGGTCGCCCGTTCCAGGGAGGAGGCCGCCGCCACTCTCGAAGCATCGAGGAAGGAGGCCGCAGAGGCGGAAGAAGAGAGGCCACCTCTGCGGGGGCTGAAGCCGAGGCGGCGAAGCAGGGAGGCTGCTGACGCCCGTGGGAGGCCGCCGCCGCCCGGACCGCAGCGGAGCGGCGCGAGAAAGGAGGCCGAAGACGCCGTGAGTGGTGCCGCCACCGCCCGAGCTGCAGAGAGGGGGGCGCGCGGCAGGAGGTGATCCGCAAGGATCTGGCCCTGGCGAAGCGGGGCCGGCTGATCGAGGACCTTAGGTCCGAGAAGCTCCTCACGCTGGCCGAGAAGCGCAGGCTGGGAGCAGCGCGCGAGGGCCTGACCAGTGACCCGCCGCACTGGGGCAGCACTGCGATGGTGAGGCTTACACCTTGTTCTTGTTTGGTCTCGAAGCTCTTTGTTACGCCGCAGGTTCACTTCCCTTGTTGTTGCGCAGGGGTTGAGAAGACGGTCGAGGAGCTCCGCGAGACGAACCAGGCTCTCTTGACCAGCTCCAAGATGAAACGATGGTGGCGGAGCGGGCCGCTCTTCTCTCGACCGGCTCGGCCCCATGTGGGGTGCTCCTCCTGTTGCCGCGGCGGAGGGTGCGATGGCTCGGGGCGATGCCTTAGTCGACGCCTTGTGCTTCTTCGACGCAGCCGCTCGGGACCGCGTCCGGCAAGCTCTCATCACGGGTCAAGCAGACACTCGCGGGTGTTCGCTCCGGTTTCCGCTTCCCGGTCCATGTTGTCGCGAATGGCTTCATGCGGATACATGGGTGTATGCCGAGTCTCTGTGTGATGAGTGATTGTCAACGGAGATGATGCGCATGTTCTTTGGCTTGTGTTGTGCAGGTGTCGAGCACGGAGACAGTGATCGATGGCGGGTGAAGGTCAAGTTGCGACGTGCCGTGCCGACGGACCGGGCGCGATGAAGGATGGGCGTGCCGTGCGGCGGACGTGCCATGCCGATGTATCGGACGGTGAAGGGCGGACGTGGACTTGGACTGATGGACTGGAGGCCGGAGGATCAGCTGTGGTGGCTGGCAGCCTGCGACAGCGACAGGCGGGAGAAGTGCGATCATGTCGGTGGAAGGGGTGCACAGGCGGTGCATCCCCTCTACGACGCCGGTTTGTTGGTAGAGCCCGGGAAAAACCAACGGTGGACGGTTTCCAGGTTTGGGCCTCAAAACCTGGGTGCTGGGTTTCCAGGTTGAGCCACAAAACCTGGGCGCGACGGTTTCCAGGTTGAGCCTCAAAACCTGGGCGTGGGCCGGTTTCCGAGTTTGGGCCTCAAAACTCGGGCGCGGACGGTTTCCGAGTTTGGCCACAAAACTCGGGCTGGAGGCTGGTTTCCCGGTTTGGGCCTCAAAACCGGGGGGGGCTGATGGAAAAGGCTGGGTTTCCCGGTTTGGGCCACAAAACCGGGGGTGCAGAGTGGTGGCGGCACGTGGCGGCGATCTGAAGGTTGCGTGGAGGCGACGCGGAAGACCGTGCCGGGCGTGGCCGTCGGATCTACCTACCACCAGCGGGTGGACTAGAATAGCCTAGGGTTAGGCTGGTCCGCTCTGTAAATACAGTAGTGAGGGGTAGAGTAGGAACTAGACTTAGGCTGGTTAGTATAAGTAGTTAGGGGGAGACACCCTCCTCCCTATCTCAGTTTTAGCTATCTCAATCAAATCGCAGTTAGAGCTTTCATTTGCTAGGGTTTCCACTCTCCCATCCCCTGCTTTAGCTAGTTGAGATCCGCAGAGAGACTCCACTCTGTGTACTGTTGATTCGAGGAAGTGAGGGGCCGTATCCTCACCTTGGAGCACTGATCGATGGCTTGATTTGCGTCCTTGATTCGAGTTCGTGGCTGTGATTTCCGTTTTACTTGTGTTCTTCGCGGAATCCTTTTGCTCCACGATTTTCCCGTCCGTCGCTTGATCTCTTTGCTTGGTTCATCTTTTGCAATTCCGTTTGAACCAAGTTGTTCTAGATCGTAGGCACTTCTTTCCACCGAAGGAATCATCCTCTAACCTCACGGTCTAGGAGATCGATCGTTTTTCGTTTCGGGTCACTTTTCTTTCCCTTCCCCCGAAATTCTTCGATTCACCACCGATTTGGAGTTAGGTTCGAGCCATGATCTCTTAGAGATAGCTCACTACCTCCTTGTGACTTCACTCACCAAGTTTGATCCCTAGAGGATTTGGTTTGGGTGAGTCTAGTCGAATCGGTGGACGAACAGTGAATTCACGGGGTGACCGCGCTGCTCTGTTGACCGGGTGACCGACGCTACGGTGCAGAGAGTCCGGTCCGTTGAACAGCTCTCGCTTGTTCACTGTAGACCGACCCGGCGCTTTTTCGGCATTTTGTTTGACCGGACTCGGACCTCAGTTACTGTTCCAGCGCGTTTTTGATTCTGACCCGACGCAGGTGAACCGACCGGACGCTCTATCTCACAGAGTCCGGTCAGTTCCAGAGAGCTCCGAAAATCGTTTTCGCACGACCGGACGCGGCCCGGTGCTCACAGACCGGACGCAGGCAGAGTCCGGTCAGTGCTTTCTCTGCGCAGTCTCGTGTGTTCTTGTTTGTTTCTGACCGAGGGACCATTGTTCAGACCGGACGCTCCGTACCCGTGAGTCCGGTCGTTTCCAGAGAGCTCCCAGAGACGGTTCTGACGACCGGACGCGTCCGGTCCCTGCTGACCGGACGCAGGCCAGAGTCCGGTTCGCTGCGTTTCGCGCGTTTTCGTTCGCGGCCGTTCGTTCTGATCGGATTTGAGTTCGTCTTTTGCGTTGGTTTTCTAGGGCTGTCTAGTGTCCCGCTGTGCTTCTAGGAGGCATCCACCCTACATCTAGGGTCGTGGACATTAGCAAGCTCTAGGGTTTGCTCTTGGGGTTGATTTTGGGACAGTGGCATCTAGTTTCGAAAGGAAATTTTGAAGCTCCATTCACCCCCCTCTGGTCGCTTTCGGTAGCTTCTCGGTCCTTCAATTGGTATCGGAGCAGGTTAAGGATCTTCCACCTTAGCCGGTTCCAGATCCACCGAAGGCGACATGGATCGCGGCGTGGGCAAACCGCCGTTTTTCGATGGGACGAACTATGCGTATTGGAAGATACGTATGTCGGCCTATTTGCAGAGCTTGGGCGCTTCGATCTGGGATATTTGCAACTCCCCTGATTACGTGGTCTTGGCTGCTCGTGTCTCTCAGCAACAGATCGATGAGCACGATGCCAATAGCCGAGCCCGTAATGCTCTCTTTTCTTGTTTGAGCATGGGTGAGTTTGATCGTGTTTCTCACCTCGCTACGGCTCGGGAGATCTGGGACACTCTCATGCGTTTTCATGAGGGCACCTCTCAAGTCAAAACCCGACTCTACGAGTCGTTCAAGCGAGAGTATGAGAATTTAGACATCAACCTGGCGAGAGCATAGAAAGTTTATTCGCTCGCTTTCAGGTGATTGTCAACAGGATGAGGGCTAACAGGAGCAGTTGCCATTTGACGATCATGAGCGTGCTTTGAAGCTTTTGCACACTCTTGACCGTTCGGTGTGGGACTCCAAGGTTCAGGCAATCATCGAATCGCCGAACTATGACCCTCACCTGCGACGAGCTCTTCAGTAAGCTCAAGTCCAGTGAGATTGATGCTATGGCGAGGGCTTCTTTTTGAAAATCCTTCTCGCCCGTCCATGGCTTTGGTTTCCGGCTCTTCCTCTAACCCTCAGCTGGCTTTGCGCTTTCTTCTCTCTTTTCTGTGACAGAGGACCAGCTGGAGTCTTTGGGGAGACGACGAGTTGGCTTTGCTTGCCAACCGGTTCTCGCGGTTCCACAACAACCGCATGAACCGTCGTCGAGGAGGAGGACGCACGGGATGCTACGAGTGCGGCGACCCCGACCACTTCATCGCCGACTGCCCCAAGAAGAAGAACAAGCATCTGGGGAAGGGCGATCACGGCCGCACAGCGCGACTCCAAGTACAAGGAGAAGCACGTTCCCCCAAGGCACAAGAAGCGGGGCGGCTTCGACAAAGAGTACATCAAGAAGAAGTACTTGGAGAAGCAGCAAGCTGAGCAGCGTGCGTTCTTCGCCACGCTCAGCGACGTCGACGGCTCGGATGACGACTCCGCTCGCTCGAGCGATGACGAGTCCGAGAAAGAGAAGAGGAGGACACGTTGAACGGCTTATGCTTCTTCGCCGACGACGAGGCCTGGCACCATGGCGCTCGGAGATGAGGTCGAGGCGAGCTGGAGCACACCCCTCGGAACGACGACGACGACGACACCTCCCAGGTATCTCTCACCTACGACGAGCTTTCCTCCGAGGTTGAGAAGTTGACTGCTGCCCTCCTTAGCCAAGATAAGTTGCTTAGGCGTGCCGCTAGAGAGCGCAAGGAGTTTAGGCAGAAGTGGGAGGACACGGTGAAGGAGCTTGAGTTCGCTCGGTCCACCGTGGTTGTGTCGGAGGAGTTGGAGTGCGAGAGTTGCACCGCGCACATGACTGACTTCTCACTCTGAGGAGTAAGTATGCTGCGTTGGTAGATGAGGTGGATGAGCTCCGAGCTAGACCGCAGCTGTTGGGTGCGTGCAAGACTTGTCCTGTCTTGCAATCCGAGTTGGCAGAGAAGAATGCCAAGCTTGAGTCTTTAGAGAAGGCCAGCTCGGATAGCACTTGTGTCAAGAGGTGTGCTTTGTGTGAGGGCCTGGAGAGGAGATTGCCAATGTGAGCATGACAAGATGCAAACGAGGAGGAGGAAAACACATACCTTCGGACCATCTTGTCATGGGTGTCTTGTGTGTGAGCCTCAGCTCGGGATGATGATCTCCCAATTCAAGCGAGCTGCTGGGGCTCCTGGTGTAGGTCTTGGCCAGAGTGTTGATCTTTCAGCCTTTGGGAAGATTGGAGAGTCTAGTGGTCTGAACCGAGTGAGAAGCCCAACTCCACCACTACTCCCAAACTAACCAAGCTTCCACCCAAAGAGCCTGCCAAGCCTGTCACCAAGGATGGAGTTGTAGTTGAACCTCCCAAGGCTCCACCCAAGAATCCACAATGGCAACCCAAGCCCAATCACCTAAAGAACAAGCTTGACACAATGCCACCCATCCGAGAGGAGTTGCCACAGAAGGGCAAGGGCAAGGTGAACCATACCCACATCCTGCAAACCAACAACCCCTTTGCGCGCGGTGAGGTTTCAGTGTGACTTTTGTGGGCGGGATGGTCACCTGAGTGAGTTCTGCTTTAGGCGCAAGAGAGAGGCGCGCCGTGCTAGGGAGATGCAGAACCGGACATGTTTCACCCAGCTCGTGTGGACATGCTCGAAGCCCAGGGGAGAGCTGCTAGGTCTGGAGGGAAGCGTACCCAGCCTAGCAGCAGGAGAGAGAGCCCCTAGGAGGGAGACTAGGCCTAGAGGTGGAGCACCTCAGTTGTTAGGCCTAGGCAGGAGAGAGCTCCGAGGAGAGACGCTAGAGTTGAGCCCAGGCTCCTAGGCGTAGACCTCGTAGAGAGCGTGCCCGACGGGGTCCTGCTTTTGCAGGTAACGGACCCGTGGCGGAGGCTTTGTTGAGCGCTTTCCCCACCGCAGGTAGAGTTTCGCGGTGAGCGCTTCTTCCCCAGCGGACCACGTTTTCCTGTGCGTGGTGATCGCTTCCTCCTAGACAGGATGGTTTTTACACTGACCGTTCTTTTGAGCAGCCGGCCCAACACTGGTTTCCCCTTATCTTCACTAACCCCAGTGTTGGACCGTATGCTCACCCTATGTCTTTCTATTGATGTAGGTAAGACGGTTGGAGGACGTTTGGTTGGTGGATTCCGGTTGTTCGAGGCACATGACCGGAAACACCAAGTGGTTCTCCAGCCTTAGCCCGGTCGCCGGAAAGGAGTACATAACCTTCGGCGACAATAGTAAGGTAAGGTATTGTCTCGTGGGACGTGCGGGTTAATGAGCACTTTGTGTTGCGCGATGTTGCTCTTGTTTCTAACCTGCATTTTAACTTGCTTTCTGTTTCGCAACTTTTTGATGATGACTATGAGATTCGTTTCAAACCGAACCTTAGTCGCATCTTAGATCCTCAGGGCGATCTTGTATGTCTGATTTCGCCCTTTGGGAAAGTCTTTCGCGCGAATTTCTCGGAGTCGTTTGGTTCTTCTCGCTGTCTTTTGGCTAGTCCTTCTTCTTCCGATCTTTGGAAGTGGCATAGGAGGCTCGGTCACTTAAGCTTCGACTTGCTTGCAAGACTTAGCTCACTTGGCCTAATCCGAGATTGCCCAAGCTTTCGATGGAGAAGGATCTAGTTTGCCATTCTTGCAGACATGGGAAGATGGTTGCCGCTCCCCACCATCCAGTGACTAAGGTCATG
This sequence comes from Coix lacryma-jobi var. lacryma-jobi, assembly GCA_009763385.1. Classification (NCBI taxonomy): domain Eukaryota; kingdom Viridiplantae; phylum Streptophyta; class Magnoliopsida; order Poales; family Poaceae; genus Coix; species Coix lacryma-jobi. The sequence goes on along the minus strand of CM019830.1, from coordinate 16,974,533 downwards.
ACCTCGCACCCCGGAGAGCTTTTACATATGGACCTTGTTGGTCCGGCTCGGGTGAGCTCGGTTGGTGGCAAGTGGTATGTTTTGTTTGTTGTTGACGACTTTTCGAGATATTCGTGGGTCTTCTTTTTAGCTGAGAAGACCGAGACTTTCTCCTTCGCTCGCAATCTGATTTTGCGTCTTCAGAACGAGTTCCCTTTGAACTCGATGCGAGCTATTAGAAGTGATAATGGTTCCGAGTTTAAAAATTCGGATTTTGAGAAGTTTTGTAACCGCCTTGGTTTGGAGCATCAGTTTTCTTCCCCCTACACACCGCCCCAAAATGGTGTTGTAGAGAGGAAGAATCGGACCCTTGTTGAGATGGCCAGGACGATGCTTGATGAGCATAGGACTCCTAGGCGCTTTGGGCCGAAGCTATGAACACTGCATGCTACATTTCGAATCGCATTTTTCTGAGAGCGTTTTTGAAGAAGACCTCTTATGAGTTGCGTTTTGGTCGCCAGCCCAAGGTGAGTTATTTTAGAGTCTTTGGTTGCCACTGTTTTATATTGAAAAAAGGCAACCTGGACAAGTTTGAGTCTCGTTCTTCTGACGGTGTGTTTTTGGGTTATGGCACTCACACTCGAGCTTATCGTGTACTTAACCTTGACACTAACCGAGTCATGGAGACATCAGATGTCACCTTCGACGAGACTCTTGTTTGTCCTTCTTCTCGTTTTGAGCGTGCAGGTGATCATGAGGTTGGAGAGCCTCTTTTTGATGACGAGGACGAGGGTGCTGAAGGTATAGATGATCCAGCACCCCCTCACCTGCCGTGCCGCAAGGAGCGGCCTCGACGACGACTCACGCCCCGACACTTCTTCTTCCTGGGGGCCGTGGGATCCTCACCTCGCGCGGTACCTTTTGTACCCGGGGTGGAACCAGCTGCTGTTGAGGGGGAGGTCACTTCTTCCCGGGAGGCGCCACGACATATCCAGCGCCAGCACCCCCCTGAACAGATGATCGGCGACATCGACGAGCGAGTTACTCGCTCCAGGTCACAGCACATCTCGCACTTTGCTCATTCTGCTTTTGTTGCGTCTTTTGAGCCCCGAGATGTTGGACACGCATTGACGGATCCGGATTGGGTCAATGCCATGCATGAGGAGCTAGAGAACTTTGAGCGAAATCGGGTTTGGGTTCTAGTGCCACCACCTCCTGACTGTAAACCTATTGGGACAAAATGGGTATTTAAAACAAGCAAGGAGAGGAGGGCCACATTGTGAGAAACAAGGCCCGGCTTGTAGCGAAGGGTTATAGTCAGAAGGAGGGGATAGATTATGAGGAGACCTTCGCTCCTGTAGCTCGTTTGGAGGCTATTAGGATACTCTTGGCTTATGCTGCATCCATGGGTTTCAAACTTTTTCAAATGGATGTCAAGAGTGCCTTCTTAAACGGCTACATTGAGGAGGAGGTCTATGTCCAGCAACCCCCCGGTTTTGAAAATCCCAAGTTTCCAAACCATGTCTTTAAACTCCACAAGCTTTGTATGGTTTGAAACAGCCCCTAGAGCCTGGTATGAGAGATTAAAAACCTTTTTGCTAGCTAAGGGTTTTAAAATGGGATGTGTAGATAAAACGCTCTTTCTCCTCAAGCAAGGCAAAGATACTCTCTTGGTCCAAATTTACGTGGATGATATCATTTTCGGTGGTTCTTCTCACGCTTTGGTTGCCAAGTTTGCAGATACTATGAGCAGGGAGTTCGAGATGAGCATGATGGGCGAGCTGACTTTCTTTCTCGGGTTGCAAATTAAGCAATCCCGAGAGGGGACGTTTGTGCACCAGGGCAAGTACACGAGGGACTTGCTGAAGCGGTTCGACATGGGTGAGGCAAGCTCTTCCGACGCCCATGTCGACGACGACTGCCCTGGATGCCGACACGGATGGAGAAGCAGTGGACCAGAAGGAGTACCGCAGCATGATTGGATCGCTGCTCTACCTGACGGCGACACGGCCGGACATTCAGTTCGCCGTGTGCTTGTGCGCGCGCTTTCAGGCTTCGCCACGCACTTCTCACCGTCAGGCGGTGAAGCGCATCTTCAGGTACCTTCGTTTCACGCCTGAGTTCGGGATTTGGTATTCTGCTTCCTCCACTCTCTCGCTTTGCGGTTATTCCGATGCGATTTTGCTGGTTGTCGCATTGAGCGCAAGTCCACTTCTGGGACTTGCCAGTTTATTGGATCTTCTCTTGTGTCGTGGTCTTCTCGCAAGCAGTCTAGTGTCGCTCAGTCTACCACGGAGGCTGAATATGTTGCTGCGGCTAGCTGCTGTTCCCAGTTACTCTGGATGATGGCCACTTTGCGTGATTTTGGTTTGAGCTTTACTCGAGTTCCTTTGCTTTGTGACAGCACGAGTGCCATTAGCGTTGCTAAGAACCCCGTGCTTCACTCGAAAACCAAACACATTGATGTGCGCTTTCATTTCTTGCGAGACCACCAGGAGAAGGGTGATATCGACCTTCGCCATGTCGATACTCATCACCAATTGGCTGATATTTTCACCAAGCCTTTAGACGAATCAACCTTTAATAGGTTGAGGGGTGAGCTTGGTGTGTGTTTCCCCGTTTTAGATGGGGGAAGCATTTTGAGATGTACAGACTGACTCTTTTATTTTGAGGCTCTTTTCTTTTGAGTTTCTTGAGTCTTTCCTTTTGGTATCTTCTTTCTTTCAGTTTTGTGTCGGGCATACGCATTTACATTCTGAGCTTCATGTCTATATTCACTAGAATGTAATTATGCTCTTGTTAGTATTGCTCCGATACTTATGATGATGCTTGTAGCTTATGCTCTTTCTGATCACTGTTACATGTTATGAGCGAGCTATTTTTGGAATGGTGAATTATGCCTAATGTATATAAATCTGAAAATGTTCACCATTGAGATATGCAACTAGCATGTGTAGGGTGTGTTGAGTCCATTCCTGCTTTTCATATATGCTAGGTTGCTATGTCTCTAGTTCTGAGTCATTCACTTGCTTGGTTGTTCATAACTTGCTTAAAATCTGAACCAAGTATTGTTGAATTGAAAAGATCGAGATGGGATTGCTTGTCAACACCTCATGGTATTGAGACTGTTTCTCATTGCACTTTGAGTTAAACTTGAGCCATGTAGTGTATGACCGAAACCGTTGCTTTAAGCTTCTGATTGCTTCGGCATAGGCTTCGCACGGTTGAAAAGTTAGGCAATGACAAGCTTTCAACCTCTCGCAATCACATGCTAAAAATGAACTTGTGAATTCTTTTACCGCTGCAACTCAACTCCGATATGAATTTGAAATCACAAGTATATGCTTCATTCCTATGCATGATGATTGAACTTTGCTAGGGTAGTTCACCTTGTATATATGCTTAGCACTTGTTTGGATTCCTTCTATACATGTCTAGTGCTATTTTGATGGTGACTATCCTTTTGGCTTAAAACTGCTCACATGCTCATATGCTTCATATTTCGTATAAGTGATCAGTTTGAGCCTTTGCTATTTGAGTGCTTAATTGAGATGTTGGAGCTATACTGATTAGAGCATCTTTGCACTCTTTTGACTATATACTTGAAGCTCCTAACTTGCATTTTGACTTCATATGCATTGTGGAAGGAGATCTTGTGTTCAGGGGGAGTTTATGTGAAGGGAGTTGCTTCTCCGATACCTTTTGGCCTTGATAAGTGCATTTTCAACTAGGGGGAGAAATTTATGCAAATCATATGCTCCTGTGTTGATCAACTAAGGGAGAATCTTTTGTCCTAGTTGCTTGCATTTGTCGAGGGGGAGTTTGCTAGTTGTGTTGAGCCGTTGCCTCTGTCTTGAGGGACTAGCAAACGTTCCTAGCTTTTCATGAGCTTTCATAAGCTTTTTCATTTGGCTTTCAATTGGTATCGTCTGGTGTGCTTTCCCATTTGGTTTGGGTTGATTTTCAATTGGTTCGGAGTGATTTTCTTGCTAGTTGTGTTGAGCCTCTGTGCCTCTATCTTGAGGGACTAGCATTTTGCTTCTGTTGTCCTCCGATCTTCAATTGGTATCTGCTAGCGGTGTTGAGCCTGTTCTACCTCTTCTTGAGGGCTAGCTTTGCTTTGCTTGGTTGCGTCGAGCCGTTGCCCATGTCTTTGGGGACCAAGTTTTCTTCATCCACTTGACCTTCTTTGGCTTTTGTTAGGCTTTTGGGTCATTTGGTTGGGTTTTCTCTTCTCACTCCTTCCTACCTCCTTCTTCTTATTCATGATTTGTTGTGGAGTTGACAATGCACTCATCAAGGGGGAGATTGCGGATACATGGGTGTATGCCGAGTCTCTGTGTGATGAGTGATTGTCAACGGAGATGATGCGCATGTTCTTTGGCTTGTGTTGTGCAGGTGTCGAGCACGGAGACAGTGATCGATGGCGGGTGAAGGTCAAGTTGCGACGTGCCGTGCCGACGGACCGGGCGCGATGAAGGATGGGCGTGCCGTGCGGCGGACGTGCCATGCCGATGTATCGGACGGTGAAGGGCGGACGTGGACTTGGACTGATGGACTGGAGGCCGGAGGATCAGCTGTGGTGGCTGGCAGCCTGCGACAGCGACAAGCGGAGAAGTGCGATCATGTCGGTGGAAGGGGTGCACAGGCGGTGCATCCCCTCTACGACGCCGGTTTGTTGGTAGAGCCCGGGAAAAACCAACGGTGGACGGTTTCCAGGTTTGGGCCTCAAAACCTGGGTGCTGGGTTTCCAGGTTGAGCCACAAAACCTGGGCGCGACGGTTTCCAGGTTGAGCCTCAAAACCTGGCGTGGGCCGGTTTCCGAGTTTGGGCCTCAAAACTCGGGCGCGCGGACGTTTCCGAGTTTGGCCACAAAACTCGGGCTGGAGGCTGGTTTCCCGGTTTGGGCCTCAAAACCGGGGGCTGATGGAAAAGGCTGGTTTCCCGGTTTGGGCCACAAAACCGGGGGTGCAGAGTGGTGGCGGCACGTGGCGGCGATCTGAAGGTTGCGTGGAGGCGACGCGGAAGACCGTGCGGGCGTGGCCGTCGGATCTACCTACCACCAGCGGGTGGACTAGAATAGCCTTAGGGTTAGGCTGGTCCGCTCTGTAAATACAGTAGTGAGGGGTAGAGTAGGAAATAGACTTAGGCTAGGTTAGTATAAGTAGTCTAGGGGAGACACCCTCCTCCCTATCTCAGTTTTAGCTATCTCAATTATCGCAGTTAGAGCTTTCATTTGCTAGGGTTTCCACTCTCCCATCCCCTGCTTTAGCTAGTTGAGATCCGCAGAGAGACTCCACTCTGTGTACTGTTGATTCGAGGAAGTGAGGCCGTATCCTCACCTTGGAGCACTGATCGATGGCTTGATTTGCGTCCTTGATTCGAGTTCGTGGCTGTGATTTCCGTTTTACTTGTGTTCTTCGCGGAATCCTTTTTGCTCCACGATTTTCCCGTCGCTTGATCTCTTTGCTCGGTTCATCTTTTGCAATTCCGTTTGAACCAAGTTGTTCTAGATCGTGAGGCACTTCTTTCCACCGAAGGAATCATCCTCTAACCTCACGGTCTAGGAGATCGATCGATTTTTCGTTTCGGGTCACTTTTCTTCCCTCCCCCGAAATTCTTCGATTCACCGATTTGGAGTTAGGTTCGAGCCATGATCTCTTAGAGATAGCTCACTAACCTCCTTGACTTCACTCACTCACCAGTTTGATCCCTAGAGGATTTTTTTTGGGTGAGTTCTAGTCGAATCGGTGGACGAACAGTGAATTCACGGGGTGACCGGACGCTGCCTCGGGTTGACCGGACGCACGCTCAGAGAGTCCGGTCGTTGAACAGCTCGTCGCGTGGTTCACTGTAGACCGACCGGACGCTCGGCATTTTTTTGACCGGACTCGCCTCAGTTACTGTTCACTGCGCGTGTTTGATCTGACCGGACGCAGGTGAACGACCGGACGCTCTATCTCACAGAGTCCGGTCATTCCAGAGAGCTCCGAAATCGTTTTCGCACGACCGGACGCGTCCGGTGCTCACAGACCGGACGCAGGCAGAGTCCGGTCAGTGCTTTTCTGCGCAGTCTCGTGTGTTCTTGTTTGTTTCTGACCGGACGCACTGTTCACGACCGGACGCTCCGTACCCGTGAGTCCGTCGTTTCCAGAGAGCTCCCAAGACGGGTTTCTGATGACCGGACGCGTCCGGTCCCTGCTGACCGGACGCAGGCCAGAGTCCGGTCGCTGCTGCTGTTTCGCGCGTTTTCGTTCGCGGCTCGTTCGTTCGTCTTGATCGGATTTGAGTTCCGTCTTTTGCGTTGGTTTTCTAGGGCTGCCTAGTGTCCCGCTGTGCTTCTAGGAGCATCCACCCTACATCTAGGGTCGTGGACATTAGCAAGCTCTAGGGTTTGCTCTTGGGGTTGATTTTGGGACACTGGCATCTAGTTTCCGAAAGGAATTTTAGAAGCTCCCATTCACCCCCCCTCTGGTCGCTTTCGGGTAGCTTCTCGGTCCTTCACTTCATCGAGATCGAGGGGAAGGATGAGGAATGGAACAACCGCCGAGTTGACAAAATTTTGGAGAAGATGGAGAGGCCGGGGACGTCGCTGCGAAGATCTTCGAGGAGGACGTGCTGCCTCCTGACGCCAGCAGCGGTGTCGGGAGCCCTCCTCCTTCGAGCTCGGGCGTCGAGGTCGAGCCTGCCTCGGGACCTCGGGGAGGAGTACCGCACCGACGAGGACTGAGGCCTGCGTGCCAAATTTGGGCGTCGAGGCCCTTGTAAGAATTTTGTGAGATAAATGAGGGTACGTCGAGACCCGAATGTATACGTGATTTGTTTATGAAAGAGTTGTTTTCTTTTCAAATGCGTTTGACCGCTTCTCTTTGTCGCAAGCTCGAGTTTCTGCTAACTTAGTCTGTGTTCCTTCGATACGTCGCGAGCCCCTCGAGGGGAGGCGTAGGTAGGGCACCGTAGCCCGGGGGCGTAGGCGGCCGTCTACGTCGACGCCCCCCGACCCTTGGTGGCTCGATGTATTTAAGGATTAGACGTCGGCTAGTTCACTCGAGGCACGGGTCGAGGACAAGGTCAAAACTTTGAAAAGAAAACGCTCATTTTTTCCGGAGTCTGGGGAGGGGCCCCCCGTCAGCCCCCGAGGGAGGCTTGACCCTGAGCAAAGCAGGGTCGAGGCTACCTTAAGATGCGAAGCAATATAAACGATAATGTACGAGTTGTTCATTTATTTTGACGTTTTGTACAAAGTGATAGAATGAACAAGGCCTCGAGGCCTTAAGGGTAGAAGCGAAGTAGCTGAGATATGTTCCACGCGTTTGCCAGGATCCTGCCTGGTCGTCGTAGAGCTTGTACGTGCCTGGCTTGAGCACTTCGGCCACGGTGTATGGGCCTTCCCACGGAGGGTGAGTTTATGGCGCCCTCGTATTATCTTGCAGCCGTCGAAGCACGAGGTCCCCCACCGCCAGGTCCTTTTGCGCACGTGCTGTCGTGGTAGCATCGAAGTGTTTGCTGGTAGCGGCAGAGTTGATGAGCGCCACGTCTCGTGCCTCCTCGAGCTGGTCCTTGGCGTTGGCGAGCCTTTCGTCACTGGTTTGCTCGTTGTAGGCTCGAAGTCGAGGTGAGCCGTACTCGAGGTCCGTAGGTAAGACGGCCTCGGCGCCGTAGGTCAGGAAAAACGGAGTGAACCCGGTGGCTCGACTCGGCGTAGTCCTGAGGCCCCACAGCATCGAAGGGGAGTTCGTAGCCCACCCTTTCCGAATCTTGAGGGTCTTGAACAGCCTTGGCTTAGCCCATGGAGTATCATGCCGTTGGCACGCTCGACCTGCCCATTGCATTGGGGGTATGCGACCGAGGCCCAGGTTACGCGAATGCTGTTGTCATCGCAGAAGTTGGTGAACTTTTTGCCCGTAAATTGGGTGCCGTTGTCGGTGATGATGACATTAGGCACCCCAAACCGGTACATGATGTTGGCGATGAACTCGACAGCCCTCTCGGAGGTGGGGTCTCCTATTGGTTTAGCCTCGATCCACTTGGTGAACTTGTCGACGGCCACGAGCATGTGTGTGTACCCTCCACTTGTCCTTCTGAGGGGACCTACGAGGTCGAGCCCCCAAACGGCAAATGGCCAAGTGATTGGGATCATCTGCAGGGCGTGTGCGGGCTGGTGCGTTGCTTGGCGTAAATTGACACCCATGACATGCTTGGACCAAACGCTTGGCATCCCCGATGGCGGTCGGCCAATAGAAGCCTTGTCGAAAGGCGTTGCCAACCAGGGTCCTCGGCGCTGCGTGGTGGCCGCAAGCCCCCGAGTGCATATCGTCGAGGAGCTTGCGCCCTTCCTCGAGGGGGATGCAGCGTTGAAGGATTCCAGTTGGACTTCGTCGGTATAGCTCCCGCTCGTCGCCGTAGATGACGTAGGTCTTGGCCCTCCGGGCGATGCGTCGGGCCTCCGTCTTGTCTTCTGGTAGTTCGCCTCGTGTCAGGTAGTCGAGGTAGGGCGTCCGCCAGTCAAGGGGTCGTGACGACGGGGAGGTGTGTGTGTCGACCTGCATCGCTTCTGCGGACGTCGAGGGGTCCTTCTCGAGGGGTGGCGTCGAATCTCGAGCCCCCGTGCCTTGCTCGAGGGGTGGCGTCGAGGTCCCAGCCCCTGGGTCGATCTCGACGGATGGCTCGAAGACGTCCTCGAGAAGACGTCTGGCGGTACCGTGCTGCGCGTGGACGCCAGTTTTGCCAGCTCGTCTGCGGCTTCGTTGTACTTCCGAGCTACGTGGTTGAGCTCGAGGCCGTAAAACTTGTCTTCTAGCTTGCGCACCTCCCCGCAGTACGCCTCCATCTTGGGGTCGATGCAGCTTGAGGCCTTCATAACCTGGTTGACGACGAGCTGCGAGTCTCCTCGGGCGTCGAGGCGTCGGACCCCGAGCTCGAGGGCGATGCGCAGCCCATTGACGAGGGCCTCGTACTCGGCGACGTTGTTGGAGGCGGGGAAGTGCAGGCGTAGCAGGTAGCGCATGTGTACTCCGAGGGGCGAAATGAAGAGCAGGCCTGCTCCTGCCCCCGTCTTCGTGAGGGATCCATCGAAGTACATGGTCCAGAGCTCGGCTTGAATCTGTGCCGGCGGGAGCTGAGTGTCGGTCCACTCAGCAACGAAGTCCTGCCAACGCTTGCGACTTGATGGCCTTTCGCGGGGCATAGGTGATGGTTCTCCCCATTAGCTCGGCGGACCACTTGGCGATGCGCCCCGTGGCCTCCCGATTGTTGACGATCTCTCCGAGGGGGAAGGACGACACCACCGTCACGGGATGAGCTAGGAAGTAGTGCTGAAGCTTGCGCCTTGTGACGATGATGCCGTAGAGTAGCTTTGGATGTGCGGGTACCGGACCTTGGCCTCGGAGAGTACCTCACTGGTGAAGTATACCGGTCGCTGGACCGGCAATGTATGGCCCTCCTCGTGCCTCTCGACGGCTATGACCGCGCTAACCACCTGAGTGGTTGCAGCCACATAGAGGAGGAGGGGCTCGGGGGAATCGTCACCTTCGGCTGGTCGCGGGGGCACGAGAATTGGCGCAGAAGTCAGCAACCCCTTTAACTTGGTTAAGGCCTCCTCTGCTTCGGCGGTCCACGCAAAGTGTTCCGTCTTTTTTAGCAGGCGGTAGAGGGGCAGTGCTTTTTCCCCCAGCCTCGAGATGAATCTGCTGAGAGCGGCTAGGCAGCCTGTTACCTTTTGCACACCCTTGAGGTCACGAATCGGGCCCATCCTCGTGACTGCTGAGATTTTTTCAGGGTTTGCCTCGATCCCCCGTTGTGAGACGACGTAGCCAAGTAGCATGCCTCGAGGCACACCAAAGACACACTTCTCGGGGTTGAGCTTCACATTCTTGGCCCGGAGGCACTCGAACGTGGTCTCGATGTCGCTGATGAGGTTCCCGACTTTCTTAGTTTTTAACCACGATGTCATCGACGTAGGCCTCGACGGTTTTGCCTATGTGCTCGCCAAAGATGTGCTGCATACATCGTTGGTATGTTGCCCCGGCGTTTCGAAGGCCGAAGGGCATCGTAACATAGCAAGTACATACCAAATGGCGTGATAAAAGAGGTCGCGAGCTCATCGGATTTTCTCATTCTAATTTGGTGGTAGCCGGAATACGCATCAAGGAACGAAAGCACTTCGCACCCAGCAGTGGAATCGACGATCTGGTCAATTCTAGGTAAAGGAAATGGAACTTTTGGACATGCTTTATTCAGACCAGTGTAATCTACACACATCCGCATTTTTCCATTCTTTTTCCTAACTAGTACAGGATTAGCTAGCCACTCTGGGTAAAATACCTCCTTGATGAATCTGGCCGCCAAAAGCTTGTGCACCTCTTCGCCGATGATCCTGCGCTTTTCCTCGTCGAAGCGGCGTAGGCGTTGCTTCACCGGTCTGGACCCGGCCTGGATCTCCAAGGCGTGCTCGGCGACTTCCCTCGGTATGCCCGGCATGTCCGAGGGGTTCCACGCAAACATGTCGATGTTCGCGCGGAGAAAGTCGGCGAGCACTGCTTCCTATTTGGGCTCGAGGCTGGTGCTGATGGTCAGCGTCTTGCCATTGGCCGAGGTCGGGTCGACGGGTATTTGCTTGGTGTGCTCGGCTGGCTCGAAGGTGCCGGCGTGACGCTTTGCTTCTGGGGCCCCCTCGGTGGCCAGAGCTGCCAAGGCCTCGAGCGAGTCGAGGTGGACGTTGGCCTCCCCCCGCTCTACGCACTCCACGTCGCAGTGGTATGCGTGCTCGTAGGAGGTGTCAACGGTGATGACTCCTTTCGGCCCCGGCATCTTGAGCTTCAAGTACGTGTAGTTAGGAATCGCCATGAACTTGGCGTAACCTGGCCGGCCGATGATGGCGTGGTAGGTCCCTTGGAAGCCGACTACCTCGAAGGTGAGCGTTTCCTGTCGGAAGTTTGCCGGCGTGCCGAAGCAGACCGGCAAATCGATGCGCCCGAGGGGGTGGGCCTTCTTTCCTGGTACTACTCCGTGGAATCCCCCGACACTGGGTCGGAGCTGTCCTTCTGAAATCCCCAGGAGGTCGAGGGTCTCGAGGTATATGATGTTGAGGCTCGAGCCCCCATCCATCAACACCTTGGAGAACCGAACGTCGACTATGACGGGGTCGACGACGAGGGGTAGGCCCCCGGGTTATGACCTGGGTCCGGATGGTCGTCACGGCCGAACGTGATTGGCGCATCGGACCAGTCAAGATACCGGGGGGCATCGTGGTCGAGGGAAAAGATTTCCTGGCGCTCCTTCTTTCTTCTCGAGCTGAGAGGCCGACGGTCGGCCCCCGTAGATCATGTAGCAAGTCGCGCACCGGGGGGAAGTCGCCATCTGCGTTTCTGCCGCCGCGCCGATCGGTATCTTTTCCCTTAGGCGTGTCTTCCTTCTTATCGCCGAGCTTGGAGTAGTAGCCCTTCAACAGTCGGCAGTCTTTCAACTTGTGGTTTACGGGGCCCCTGTGATAGGTACAGGGATCCTCGAGCATCTGGTCGAAAACAGCCCCATCGGGGGGGCCTCGAGGCTTCTTAGGCTCGAGGGCGCCCACGACCACCTCTTTGTCGTCGTCGTCATCGGTGCCACGCTTTGCCTTCTGGCCCTTGCGTTTGTTTTTCTTCCTTTTGTTCCCGTCATTGTTGTCGTTCTTGGCGTCGTTGCCCTTGCTGGAGCCCTCCGGCGCGATCACCGCCTTGCCTTTGTCCGTGACACGGCCAAAGAAGGCCCCCACTGCTTCGTCGCCCGAAGCAAAGCTGGTGACGCGATCCATCAGGTCCTCGACCGTCCCGGGACGGTAGCGTCCTAGCTCATGAACAAGCTCTTGGCATGTTGTGCCTGCGAGGAATGCTGAGATGACGTCCTCGTCGGGCACGTGGGGGAGCTCGAGGCGCTGCTTCGAGAACCGTCGAGCGAAGTCGCGGAGGGGCTCGTCCGCCGCCTGCCTGCAACGCCGCAGGTCCCAGGGGTTGCCTGGGCGTACGCAGGTCCCCTTAAAATTCCCGTCGAAGACCCTGACTAGGTCGGCCCAGTCATGGATCCGATCCGGCGGGAGCCCCTCGAGCCACCGTCGGGCGGTGTCCGAGAGGTAGAGTGGGAGTTGACGGATGATCATGCGGTCGTCGTTCTTCGCTCCGCCCAGTTGGCAGCCAAGGCGGAAGTCCGAGAGCCAGAGCTTGGGCTCGACCTCCCCGTCATACTTCACGATGTTGGTCGGCGGTCGGAAGCGGTCGGGGAGGGTTGAGCTGCGGATGGCCCGGCTGAAGACTCGGGGGCCCGGGGGCTCGAGGACCTGCATGTCCTCGTCGCTGTCGTAGCGCCCCCCTCGATGGGCGCTATAGCCACGCTCTTGGGCCCCCTTGTCCTTGCGCCGCCGGTTTGATGTCGTTGCGGGCGTCGTTGGGGTCTCGAGGCGGCCGGTTGTCGACGATCCGTTTGCGGACTGGCCTAGCTTGAGAGGCGTCCGGCTGGTGGACGGATGTCTCGCGAGCGTCGTGGGGCGTGTCCGCTGGTTTTCCCCGAGGCTGCCCCGCGTCGGCGCGACGCCGAGCTCTCGGCTTGCTGCACCGCGGCTGTCTCGAGGAGGTTTTTCATTTCTCCGAGCATGCGCCTGGCGTCGGGGTTGGAGACGGCGGGCAGTTCACGGAGCATCATCGCCGCCGCCACCACGTTCTGGCCGGCTCGTGGGAAGCATACCTCGGGGCGTGCCTGTGCCCCGTCCTTGAGGATTCGTCGGTGGACCTCTCGAGCCCGGCCTCGAGCTCCGGCTCCTCGAGGCTGGGGTGGTTCCTGCATCAGGGTTTGCCGGAGCTGCAGCAGGTGTCGCCGTTCTTCCTCGGCTTTGGTGATTGCCTCTTGCACCTGCACGAGTTGTGCCGCCCGGCCGTCGCCGTGCTGAGGCGACACAGCCGGTGCCGGAGGTTCGTCCCTCCTTTGAACACGTGACCCGCCTGCCGCGGCCACGTCGCTGGGGCCTTCTAGATCGAGCGCTGGTCTGCCGTCATCGCCCTCGTCCTCGGTATCGCACGCGACCCCCTCGAGTTGAAAGCACTCCCTGGTGGGATCCCAGAAGTCGGGGTCGTGGTAGTCGTATTCGTCGGAGCCGGAGCCGTCGACGGCGTGCCGTCTTGGCAAATGCTGGGATCGCAGCTCGCGGTACCATTCTCCGACGGTGGATCGCCGCGGTGGCTCGAAGGCTGGCAAAGGATCGCGGTCGACGCGCGCGGGGTGGACGATCTCCAGGCTGGCCATGGCCTGCAGCAACGTGCCCGGACGCCGCTCCCGGTCCGCCGTCGCCTGGTCCTGATGGCGCCCGTCGCGGCGGTGGGCGTGCATAACCGCTGAGCGGTCGAGGCCGACCGGGAGCCGCTGGCGCCAAGCGCGGCGCGGCCCGCGCGGGAGGGAGGTTGAGCGGCGTCGGCGGCGCTCGGCTCGGAGGCCTCCGGCCTGGCTCCTGGTCCGTACGCACGACGAATGCGAAGTCGCTAGATGGGCGTGAGCGCGCCCTGGATGTCTCCGGCCGTGTGCCGGGCGGGTTTCCCCTTAGGGCCCCTGCACCGGCTACGGGGGCGTAGGTGTTTGCCGCGGGCACCGCCTGCGCCCGACGACGACGGTGACGATGGCGCCGCTCGTGACGTGGCGACGTGTGGTGGTGCGGGCGACACGTCACGCCCCCCGCGCGGGGTGGCGTGACACGAACTCCGTCCAGGCCCTCCGTGGAGAGCAGAGTCAGCTCGTTGCTGTTGCCGGTGGCCAGGAACTCGAGGCTCCCGAACCAGACGACGGCACCAGCCGAGAACGGAAGAGGGGATGAAGCCATCCAGGAGTCAACGAGAAATCGGCTCGGGCACGCGAAGGCCCCTATCTGGCGCGCCAACTGTCGGTGTTTCGTACCCGGGGGTATCACACCAACGAGTAATATGATCGCGTGCTTCTCTTCCTGGATGGTGACGCAAGTGGACACAAGGATTTATCCTGGTTCGGGCAAAGAAGGCCCTACGTCCAGCGGGGGGGAGATGTTCTTGTATTACTTGCACCTAAGTGCTTGTACAGGGGCGAATACAAGCTCAATGAGCGTGGACCGGAGTCCGGACTCGTGTATGTGCGTGGACTCCTGTGTCCTCGTCCTCCCGAATGAGGGCCCTAGCGTCCCCTTTTATAGAGCAAGGGGAGGCCAGGGTTACAAAAAGTATTACAGGTGTCAGGGCGCATGGTGCCCCATACGGAGAAGGGTAGGAACCCTGTCTTGTCGGGGCCACTGGAGCCGGTGTGGTAGTCGCTGTTGAGGCGTCCTTGAGTCGTGGCTTCCATCCCGGGCGCGGACGTGGGGGCGCGACAAGGCGGGAGCCGTACAGCACCCATCCCGTAATGTACAGTACGCGGTGAGGTCCCTCCGGGTCTTGGGGTACCTGTCCTTCAATCGCACGAAAGTAGTTAGGGCTCAAAGGGCGCGGAGCCGGCTTCGAGGTGATGCCACGGGGGCTCAAGGGGCGCGGAGCCGACCTCGAGGCGTTACAGTGCAGGGCTTCGAGGGGCGCATAGCCGGCCTCGAGGTGTTACAGTGCAGGGCTCGAGGGGCGCGTAGCCGGCCTCGAGGAGTTACAGTGTAGGGCTCGAGGGGCGCATAGCCGGCCTCGAGGTGTTACAGTGCCCGGCGTGGCCGAACAGTGCTGCACTGGTGCCCTTTTGCCCATGCTTGCGGTGAAAACGTGACTTGACCTTTACACCGGGTTACCGTGGTACATGTCGTGCACTAGTGGACGTGACCGGAGTAGGTGAAGGCATTAAATGCGTGGTATGGGCCGGTGCAGCTGTCTGTACAGCTCGAGGCCCGTGCGTTAAGGCTCGAGGTGTGGGAGCGCGCTTGCCCGAGGTCTGGAGGGCTCGAGCGAGACGGGGAGCGATCGTGCTTGCCCGAGGCCTCGCTGGGAGGGCTCGGGCGAGACGGAAATAGAGCGTTCGCCCGAGGCCTCGCTGGGAGGGCTCGGGCGAGGCGGAGATAGAGCGTTCGCCCGAGGCCTCGCTGGGAGGGCTCGGGCGAGGCGGAGATAGAGCGTTCGCCCGAGGCCTCGCTGGGAGGGCTCGGGCGAGACGGAGATGGAGCGTTCGCCCGAGGCCTGGCTGGGAGGGCTCGGGCGAGGCGGTGATAGAGCGTTCGCCCGAGGCCTCGCTGGGAGGGCTCGGGCGAGGCGGAGATAGAGCGTTCGCCCGAGGCCTCGCTGGGAGGGCTCGGGCGAGACGGAGACGGAGCGTTCGCGTGTTTGCGTTAATTGGGGGTACCCCTTTTTTGTACCACCGACAATATTATAACCCATCAATACAAACCAGCCACCAGAATACATGACGTAGGGTATTACAGTGACTTGTCGGCCCGAACCTGTCTAAATCGCCGTCTCTCGTCCCTGTGTTTACGCTTTGCAGACGTCTCGCACGCCTCCGCCACTCAATCTACTACCTTGGGCATACCCCCTCGGTAGACTATCGACCATATTTCGTCGACAGATAGGTCCTAGGTCACAGGTCATAAGCCACCAGCCAGATCCAATCAATACAACTCGACGCAGGACGTAGAGTATTACGCTAACCTAGCGGCCCGAACCTGGATAAACCTCTGTGTTCATCTACTTTTGCCTTGCGTCAACGTCTGGGTCGTCGTCTTGCGCACCTTCCCCGCTAATCTACCACCCTGGACATACCCCTAGGTGGGCTATCGACCATATTTCGTCGACAGGTGGATTTCTCCTTTGTTCTTATAGAGAGAAAGACATTTTTCCATTTTCTTAACCCAAAATAAAATGGCTAAGGAGAAGAAGGATTCTTTTGGGGAATCCCTGATAAGAGATCCAGTGGAGACGGGTTCAACTTGTTGCTTAAAGGATTTGAACATGTAGCTACGAACCACGGTGTTGGGGTTCGAATCGCTCTTAGCCCACAACCTTCCAAAGGGGTAGGACCTTTACTTTCTCCCCGAGGATAATAAAATCATGATATATATATATATATAAGTGTGTGTGAGAGAGAGAGTCTAAACTTGAATTTTTGTTTGATACTGTGTCTCCACGCGTAAATGTTGGCGCAATTTTGACTATATTCGGTTCTACTATTCATTTCCTAGCACAACATTGCATGTTGTTCATCTCTTCGAAAGAAAGTGGGCGAAGCAGTAAGCGAGGTCTTGCTTATAATATAAAAAAAATTCTAAGCTAAAAAAAATTGCGTGCTAATTTCTTTGGTCCATAGATGAAGTTGAATCTTTGCGTGCTAATTCTCCCAACCAAACATAAAACTGAAATGAACCCAACCTCCTAACCAAACAAGAGCCGGGTTCAACCCAACCCACAAAACTGGATTGGGTCCAACCCATCCCACATCATCCCCAAACCAAACACACGGTTAGCTGCGGCCAGGAGAGGAGCTAGCGCGGAGTTTGGAAATGTTGGGAGAGCAAATCGCGGGATCCTCAAGTACAGAAGGAAAAAGAGAGAGAGAGGAAATGGGAGGGACGGGACAAGGATCCACTTCGCTAGCTTTCGGTCAATCCATCCAAGGGGAAAATCTCTCACAACTAAAAAGACTAAATAAGGGACACCGTTTTGGTGCGGCAAAATTTCGCTTCACCTCTCCCTTCGTCCCGTGCGATCATTGGCGGACGTACGGGGGGCTGGGGGGCTGCAGCCCCCCTGGGCTGAGAAAAAAATTAACAAGTTTTCAGCCTAGCGAGCCCACTAACACTTGTCTAGGTTAGGAAAAAAAAAGGCAGACGCACCAGGCGACGCCGCCGACGCCGCTCCTCGCTCCATCGCGGTCTCGCCCCCTCCTGGCCTCCCGCCCTCTGCTCCGACCCTCCCTCGCGGTCATGGCCAGATCGGTGAAGGTGAACGCCGGCGTGGCGGCGCCAACCCTCCCTCTGCTCCGCCCCTCGCCCCGTCGCTCCCTCCGGCCTCCGCAGCTCCGCCCCTCGCTCCATCCCTGATTCCTCTGCAGCGCGAAGCAGCCAGCCGCCGGGACCGGGAGGGGCAGCCGGGCAGGCCGTGGCCGTCCACGGCGGCCAGCTGCTGCTGCTGGCCCGCCGGGCGCCGGCCGCCGCAGCACGCCAGCACGTAAGCACGGCACGGCAGCACCAGGGCTCCAGCCTCCAGGCGTTCAGGACTTCAGGTTCAGGGCTTCAGGCGGTCCAGCACCAGGCGCAGGCGGGCAGGTGGCCAGCAGCCCAGCAGGGCTGCACGGCAGCACCCAGCGACCAACACAGCACCAGGCCACCGAGAAAATTGCTATTACAGGACTCCAATCGACGTGGCTTGGCTATTTTAGGACTCCTAACATTGGCTTTGCTAAAATGACTCCCGAAACATTGTCACTTTGTTTTCAATGACATTTGGTTAATTTTATTTTTTTTTCTTATCTCTAATACATGTATTTACCTAATGTGACCGTATTGCCCTTGTGTTATACGATTCATCTTCGCGACCTTTCCTCTCCTTCCCGACGTACGGCGCCCTAATCCCGATTCATGTTCGTGACCTTTCTTCTCCTTCCCGACGTACGGCGCCCTAATCCCCACTATGGCCGCCGCCAGGGCCATCGATGAAGACCACAACCCAGTAGTACCCACCGATAATCAGTCAGTTGAAACGTCCGTCCAACGACAAGCACCAGCAGACGTTCGCTCGCTCAACTCCCACGGATTCCTGATCTCAGCATCCTTGCGGTACTTCTCCAGGTACTTGTCCATCTCAATGATTAAAACTTATAGAACTTGAAAATGATGTCTTTCAAACTCAATGATTAATTTCTGGAGACAGCCCTGCCGCCGCCTGCTCCTCCCATGGATAGTTCGCCGCCAATCACCGAGGGCCCTGCCGTGCCGCGCGGCGGACTGGTGATGCTCGAAGGATTGGCAGCGCCCCCAGGTGGCTTTGACGATGTCGACGGCCTGCCACAACCGGAAGTGCAGGCACCCGCCGATGCTATTGCCGACTAGAGAAGAAATACTTCGGGATAGTCCAGGAAGATTCTTGCACATTGGATGAAATATTTTACATGTGTTGAGATGTGAATCGATACTTCATTTAAATTCTAAACTCATGCTTTATTTACTATGACATAAATCTTATTTGGAACAATATTATGATGTGAGATGAATTAATATGAACACAATATTGAGTTATTTATCCAGATTTTTTTCTAATTTTCTGTGAATTTTTATTGTAACATAACGCCTGAATAGTTTGTTGGGCAAAACGACGTGCACCAACCGGCTGGGCAGCGGCATGCCTCGGCAGCTGTGCAGCTGCTTGCATGCTTGCGTGCAACAGCGGCGTGCACCAGCCGGCTGGACAACAGTCATACAGCAGCGTGCAACAGCCCGGACTTAGCAACAGCGTGCACCAGCCGGCTGGGCAGCATGCGCAGCAACCCGGGCAAGCTGCGTGGAGCAGCTTGGACCAAGTCTAAAAGTCATTAATTAGTAGACAAAGGGTAAAAGGGTAACTTCACTAGTAAATACATGTATTAGAGATAAGAAAAAAGATTAAAATGGCCAAATATCATTGAAAACAAAGTGACAACGTTTTGAGAGTCGTTTTAGCAAAGACAACGTTAGGAGTCCTAAAATAGCGAAGCCACGTCGATTGGAGTCCTATAATAGCAATTTTCTCCAGGCCACCAGCCACCAGGAACAGTCAGTAATTTTTTTTATTCCTCTTTTATTTTTTTTCATTATTAGATTCAGCAGTCAGTAATTTAATTAGTTTTACTTTGTAGCATGATATGCTATGTTGAGCGGGATTTGTTTGCATCCATTGAAGATGATAAAATTTTAAAGCGCTTTCAAGGCTTAAGGAATCGTAAGATAAACTTGCCACCCAAAGTTCCAAGGTGCGTATTGTTTTAGTACTTTTCTTTGTACTTGTTATCTTGGTTATTGAAGAAGTGTTTGACATTTAAAAATTATGTAGCATTGAGCGTGACGGTTCAAGTGGTGTTGGTTCAAGTCGTGTAAGTTCTTGAAGATGAAAGACTTCTCGTATTTGGTACTTTTCTATGTTTATTACCATAATTCTATGTATCTTTGATTTTGAGCACTTTGAATCAATTATCATAATTCTACGTTTATTAGTGTACTATGTCTAGCGAGCAAAAAAAAATTGGCCTATGTTATTTAGCCCCCCCTGTCCGTTTCTGGATCGGCCACTGCGTGCGATCCCTCCTCCCCGCGCTCCTTTCTCTCCGCACCGTCAATCACGCGCACGGCGGATCTCCTTCCTTCCCCACGCGATCGTGTGATCCTTCTCCTTCCCCTCCAGACCCGCGCTGCCCCGTGACGTTGAAGTTGTAGGCGTAGCTCGCGCCGCGCTGGATCGGGCACTGCGTCACGTACGCCGGGCCGTCCTCCCACCCGTTCCGGCGCTGCTTCAGCCCGTGCCAGTGGATCGTCACGTTGTGCTCCACGCGGTTGGTGACGCGGACCACGACGCGGTCCCCTTCCCGGGTGTAGATGGTCGGCCCTGGGTAGCTGCCGTTCACCGTCACCATGGACTTGGCATGGCACAGCCGGCTCACGTTGCTCATCACGATCTGCGTTGCGTTGCATGCATGCGGCGTATGAATGTACGATCGATCAGAGCGGCGAATCGTACGTATTGTATTGTACTGTATCCACGACCGCAACAAGCCGCGAACGACAAGAACAATGGACAATAATCAACAACGAGCATATATTTATGTGTATGCTCACGTCGAATTGGTATCTCTTGATGTCGGCGTGCGCAGAGAGAGTGAGGACTGCAAGGAGGAGAGCGGAGAGCACCAGCAGGGGGAGTCCGTGCCGACTGCCGAGAGGAGTCCATCGCCATTGCAAGTTGTGATACTCACTTCTCTTTGGGTTTTCTTTTACAACAATGGTTTGCATTTTACTGTGCAGGGGAACACCTCTTTCTTTGATCTTGATCACATGGCCTAGCTTATGGCCCATCCCAATTTGGTCTTCACTACATGCATCCTGCAGATGTCAACAATCAGTATTGGATGCTTCTAAGTGGCCATATGTTTGTCATTAACAAGTGAATTACATGTTTTACCATCCTCAAAATTGGCAAATAGGAATATTCTTGATATAGATTTTTGCTTTAACTAATTGAGTAATTTGTACAAAATGTCTATTAGTTGCAAATGATTTCCTCGTCTAGAGTTCTGGGAATATATGCATTTTCTGAAAGCACCAGGCCACCAGGCCACCAGCCACCAGGAACAGTCAGTAATTTTTTTTATTCCTCTTTTATTTTTTTCATTATTAGATTCAGCGGTCAGTAATTTAATTAGTTTTACTTTGTAGCATGATATGCTATATTGAGCGGGATTTGTTTGCATCCATTGAAGATGATAAAATTTTAAAGCGCTTTCAAGGCTTAAGAAATCGTAAGATAAACTTGCCACCCAAAGTTCCAAGGTGCGTATTGTTTTAGTACTTTTCTTTGTACTTGTTATCTTGGTTATTGAAGAAGTGTTTGACATTTAAAAATTATGTAGCATTGAGCGTGGCGGTTCAAGTGGTGTTGGTTCAAGTCGTGTAAGTTCTTGAAGATGAAAGACTTCTTGTATTTGGTACTTTTCTATGTTTATTACCATAATTCTATGTATCTTTGATTTTGAGCACTTTGAATCAATTATCATAATTCTACGTTTATTAGTGTACTATGTCTAGCGAGCAAAAAAAAATTGAGCACTTTGAATCAATTATCATAATTCTACGTTCTGGGAATATATGCATTTTCTGAAAGCAAAGGATAATATATTTGAAGAATTAGCATTTGAATAAAAAAAGGAAGATCCCTCTTATGCTTTTCTATTGCCGAGGGCAACAGGCGTGGTGTGGTCTTGACCCTTTGTATATAAAGAATATCTCATTTGAATGACGCATAACTTTGCATATCAAAGGTATAAGCTATGAGTCCATATTCACCTTGGCTTGTCATGCTACAAATTATTTTCCCATGCTTGAGATCTTAGCATTGAATTTTTATATGACCATTCCTGGAATATCAAAGGTCTGTTTCAATTTTGTGGTGTCACGTTAGGGAGGGCAGGCATATAATTGTGTGATTGCATTTGTTTCTACCTATTGCTTTCTAACTAATATACTATTGTCCAATGATGATAACCAGTTTATTTATCTATATTCTCGAAAAATGATACTAGGCAATTAGCTCAAAACAATAATAGCAAGTGAGCTACTGTATACTAAAGCATATATTTTTCTGGTCGCCCGAGGCAAAAGAAAGATAACACCAAAGCAATAATGTCATGGGATGATTTGTATTGTCTTACGGGCACATGGCTATTTAAAAATTTTCACTAGAGGAGAGATATATTGTCTGTTATTTTTCTTTTAGGCTGACATGTTTTTGTTTCATTCTTTCTGTTTTTTCTCAAGATCTCTCATGAAATAGAGGCTAATATACTAGGAAATTGAGGAAATTCATAGCTACAGGTTCATCTCTGATCCCCCTCATTGTCTTTATTTACCTGTAAAAACAGTTCTCTCTACCTTTACCTATAAGGCGATCTTCATTGCTTATTAATTGCAATGAAATGATATGATAATGCATAAATCTTTATATTAAGGACTTCTGATTTGTACCATTTAATGTTGATCGAGCTAATAATTTAAATTCCACTTGCCTAAAGGTGGTGGCTAGAATGCAGGAATAAATGATAAGATGTTCTAAAAGTGGACTCGTTTGGCAGCAACAGTCAACCCTCGGCTTAACAACATCATGCTATCAGTGGCTGCAACAAGAACAGATTATGGGGCAAGCAGGCGACCCATATCATGGTGAGTTAAGAAGCCAGGAGTTGGTATGCTCAGTTGGGTGTTGGCTGTTGTGGTTGCTGGTATAGGAGTGGGACAAGAAGCGGAAGATAAATGAATATTTCACTCTCTCTTTAGCACATTGGAAGTCTTCATGATATAAAAACGATGCAATGTTCAGTTCATAAACAGCTTAGAGCAAATTTCCTATTAAAGCCAGACTGATTTACCTGAACCTACAATCGTTCAGCTCTAGATGTTGTCAACTTAGAAAGAATTTGTAAAGCATGTATCATCTTAAATCATTTCACATTAAAATGTTCAACCTCCTTTCGTGCAGATGTGAAAGAATTTGCGAGCTGCTGGGGTGGGTCTTCGTCGGTGACCGTCGCGGGCAGTGACATGGAGTGGAGCTGGGAATCGGCTTTCATACAAAAGCTCTGGTTGGCACAGCAGCTGCAGCGCACCGAGCAACAATGTTGGCAGCCCCAAACAGTTGTTCGGACCCTGCCTCAGCGCGGCCTGCCAGAGGACTCTGTTGCTGTGCTCAGGGCGTAGATGTTCGATAACTTCCATCACCCATAAGTCTCATCCATGATTCAAGGCGCTTCATTCACTCATGATGTAAGTTACCCAAATTTTGTGGCATGTCCATTTGTTGATGTAGTGAAAGTTAAAATCTAAAAAAAAATATGGCCTTAGTTAGTCCATTCTGGGAGTTGGTTTTTGTTTACTGGGTCGGAGCATCTATGTTGGTTGCAATAAGATGTTAATATAATCATGATGTCTCATTTTTTAAAAAAAAATGTTCATATGCACTGATGGTGACTAGAAAATATCAGGTGCATGCTATACCAGTTATTTGAATTTTTATTTTTCTCTTGCTATGAAGCAATGCACACTGACTTTCTGGCTTTCCGAACATATTTCCTGGCTTTGTTTTGCATGATTTTGTATTGCTTTTGTTTTGTCTCTCTTGTTGGTAATGTTTTTCTTGTATGCATGTTTGAATTACATGTTTCTACATAGTCGCATTGCATAATACAATCCAACTATATCTAGAAATTTTTGATTTACAGCATGACTCATTGTCACCCTCGTCAAAAGGTTATGGTGATGCTGGTATTGAGAAGGGCAATCATGCTGCTGAGAAGGGACGCTGCCCGCGGAGAGCTGCGGGGGCCGGGGGATGAGGAAAAAGTGACAGATAATGTGTGTGTTGTGTATGCTCGATATTTTCACCACCTCACCCCGATGCTCCGTTCGGTCGAGAATCATGAAACGAAGGGTTACCAAAAAAAGCTCCAATATCATGTGGTTATATTTTAAGGAATGAAAAATGTGGAATTTGTTTTTATCTCTTGATTATAGTCAGATGCTTTTCCTTGTGTCTACCAGGTTCTAGCACATTGTTACGTCGGGGGAATTGGTGTCCTTGTATATTGTTTTGTTGTTAGTGCTTATTTTGTTTGTTACAAATTTCTAAAATATGAATAACTATCATTATGTATAAGTGGAGGAAGATTGTAGGCCATGGAAATTCAAAACAGGTATATAGAAGAAATTTCAAGCAAAAGTGAATTTTATGAGAAAAAACTTAAAATGGACTAGTCACCATCATTATGTTATGGTGCGATCCGTGTGTTTTTAATACAAAAGTTTAGTTGTCTCATAGCAACGCACGGGCATGAACCTAGTTAGTGAAAATGCACGAATGTGAGAAAGCTTGGAGAGCGACGCGATTTTGGCCAGACGCCCGAAAATAACGCGCCTGCTAGCTGCGGCTGCGTTGCGCGCTATTTTTAATTAAATTACCTGGGCAGTGCTGTTCGCTTCCGAGGCATCACCAGCTCATTGCAAGCGAAGCGAAGCGCCATATGGCCTCCTCCTCCCAGTCCCGCCTCGCCGCCTCTTTAAATAGCAGCGTTCCTCCTCGTGCGCTTCCTGGCAACCTGCATGCACCGGCCACTGCAAATCTTCTATCTCCGCACACACGTGCAGATGATATATAGCACTAGTAGTAGTGTATAGGCTGCCACGTGCTCCTACTAGTTACTACTAGTAGTATGTGTGCCGCCTAGTACTGTGATTGGGTGTAGCCCTAAACGGAGGAGTTGATAGAGAGCTACCCAACAATGTCTGACCGCGGCGGGCCGGCCTCGCCGCGGTCGGGGAAGCATCCCTTCTACCGCGGCATCCGGAGCCGCAGCGGCAAGTGGGTGTCGGAGATCCGGGAGCCGAGGAAGACGCGCCGCATCTGGCTCGGCACGTTCCCGACGGCCGAGATGGCCGCCGTGGCGTACGACGTGGCCGCGCGCGCGCTGCGCGGGCCCGACGCGGCGCTCAACCTCCCGCACCTGGCCGCGTCGCGCCCGGCGCCGGCGTCCACGTCCGCGGACGACATCCGCGCCGCGGCCGCGGAGGCCGCCACGTCGCTGTCGATGCAGCTGCAGCAGCAGCCCGATCACCAGGCGCCGGCCCGTGGCAGCGCTCCTGGACGCGGCATTGCTGCCGCGGCGGCCGGGGCAGCGCAGCAGCAGCAGCAGCAGCAGTCCGGCTGGAGCGGCGCCGCGGCGCAGCAGGAAGGCGGCGCCGCGGGGGGGAACCCCTACTTCCTGGACGAGGAGGCGCTGTTCGAGACGCCGCAGTATCTGCGCAACATGGCCGCGGGGATGATGATGAGCCCCCCGAGGTTCGGCCGCAACTCGCCGGACGACTCGCCGGACCACCCGTCGTCGTCAGATGCCGGGGACAGCCTCTGGAGCTACCGTGATCCGTAGATCTATCGATACCGGCTGGATGCCGCCGGTAATGGATCGGATCGGAGATAATAACAACAATAATGTATGTGGTGATGAATCAAAACCAATAAGCTCTCTACTACGTACTGCTACTACTACTGCTATTGCTGCCTGCAGCTGCTGCTACATACTTCTACTGAACCTGGAAGCTTAGCTGGCCAGAGTGATATATGGGGAGATAAAGGAGTGCCATTTTTTTCTGTCCAGTCTAGGTACAGCCGCCATATGTGCAGTGCAGTGGGGATGTGGGATAGCTTCTTCTTCGGCCCTCCGCCGGAAGATGAAGTGTATCTTTCCTTCTTCTCCTTTTACCGCTCGATGTGTGTGTGTTTTCTGCTGTGAAGTCACAAGGTATGTAGCAAGGCCCCCTTTTTACGCTAGATTTCGCTTGGCTCTATATACCTAGCTACCTCACTGCAGTTTGGCCGTTGCAGCAGTACATATGTCTGCAAAGGGCATATACGTATACATAAACGTATGTTACTCATCATGACGTACTTGTAATGCCAGTTAGGTAGTACTCCCTCCATCCCAAATTATAAGGCATTCCAAGAATCTTGGAGAGTCAAAGTTTTTCAACTTTGACCAAATTTATATAATAAGATAATAATATTTATGATATCAACTAAGTGTAATTAGATTCTTCATTAGTTATATTTTCATAATATATATATTTGATGTTATAAATCTTTGTATTTCTCTCTATAATTTTGGTCAAAGTTGAAAAACGTTGACTCTCCAAGATTCTTGGAATGCCTTATAATTTGGAATGGAGGGAGTACGTCATGAGGAGGCCTGTTGTGTGTGGTATAAGTGTTGGATGTTTGTTGTAAGCTTGTACACGGAGTATTGTGCAAATTAATCGGGCCTTGTTTAGATGCTAAGGGTGAGTTTTTTTTCAACTATAGCATTTTCGTTGTTATTTGACAAACTTTGTCTAAATATGGACTATGTAGACTTAAAAGATTCGTCTCGACATGAACATACTAAAAGTATAATTATTTATTTATTTTACCAATATTTAATGCTCCATACATTCGTCTAAACATTGATGTGACGGAGAGAGTGAAAAAAAAATTGATAATTTATGGATATCTAAACAAGGCTGGCGGTGGATCAGCTATGGGCTTGTTTAGATGCACCAATTTTGCAAAAAAAATTACTATAGCCTTTTTGTTGTTATTTGACAAACTTTATCCAAATATGGGCTACGTAGACTCCAAAGATTCGTCTCAACATGTACGTACTAAAAGTACAATTAGTTATTTTTTATCTATATTTAATGCTCCATGCATGCGTCTAAACATTGATGTGATGGTTGATGTGATAGAAAATTTTGCAAAATTGGTGCATCTAAACAAGACCAAGATGTGCGAATAGCGTGCATCGCTCTATATATACACTATCTTCTTGTACAGTTCGCAGTTTTATGCCTCTGTTACTGTTTGGCTACGGCTGATAAGTCTGCTGATGTGTTTTACTGTGAGAGGAAAAACACTAGACCATCTGCTGGGTAACTTCAAACAGGACGTTGGAAAGGTATTGTCCGTTGAAAAAAGTTATGTCAATGTGTACGTATTGCTCCCTCTATTTCTACATAGTTTTCATCGTTGGTGTGCATGTCACAAATTTAACTCAATTTATACAAAACATGTGCAATATTTGTACCTTTAAATAAATTTATTAAAAAACTAAACCAAAAAATATTTTCAATTATACTAATTATATATGTATCATAAATATTAATATTTTTTTAATATATATTTAGTCAAATTTATTTCTTGAAAAGCAAAAACGATACATGTGTAGGGACACAGGGAGCAGACGTTTGGTGATTGATCGGTGAAATTTAAAAACATGTCTTGAGAAGAGAAGTTGATATTGGGAGTTAATTCAGTTGTTTGTCGTCATTCTACACATACTATACTGCTTCTAGAGATATCTTCTCATCCACACCTACGCGCATAACCAGCAGACGTCCAGACAGAGACAATTGTTTGCTTTTCGTACACACCATATATATATATATATATATATATATATATAAAGTGATAGATTTCATGTGCAATATATACTATATCCATCGAACTAAAGTTTCAGTATATGTATGAATTTGTATTTTCGGGTGGCTGTTAAAATCTGGTTTACGTCAACTACAACTAGAAAATGTTTGATTCTATACTATTCTAGTCAATGTAATCTATATTTCTATTAGTTATATATATATATGTTTTTACGATTTAGTGATCGATTCGATCGCGGATATCGATGTTGCACATAAAGATATCCGATTCGATTTAGAATCGACAATTTCGATAACATTTTGTCTTGTCCTGATGTTGACCCTGGCGCATATGGTCCAACTACGAAAAAAAAACACATCTTCCATCTCTTCTGCTCTCTTCTGTTGTTGGCCGACATTCCCTTTAATTAGATTTGCCTCTAATTTAGTGTTTCCACGGTATATCACTGAGAGAGGAGAACAGTAAAAAGCTGCACCCACAGCAATTCGCTCCTACTTTGTTACTCAAAATGAGTCTGGTGCGCCATTATGGTAAGGCTCAGTCATTTTAATCCGTACAAATCAGATATGGAATAATGTTTTTTAGTTGATGTAGCTTTAAGTCATGTCCTACCAATCAAGGCCTGTTTGAGTTACTCACGGTAAAGATAACTCAACAAAATTTTATGAGACTTCAAAATTTGTGTTGTCCCACCAATCAGGGTCTGTTTGAGACACAACAAGACTGATTGGTTGAATGATGATGTACATGTACAGTAATGGTTCATGTCTGAGAGCAATTTTAATAATACAGCCAGGGGCAACGCCAAGTAAACCTTGCCTGGTGCCTTGGCACCAGAGTAAAAAAATAAATTCCCACTACACTTCACATGAAATAGCATCACAAATCTAGTACGTGGGAGCAAACCACAACACTCCGTACGTGTTGTGAAATAGCATCACAACACTCATCTGTGTCATCACTGCCCGATTTCCCTTTAGGATGGTACTAGATTTGTGATGCTATTTCATGTGAACGACGTTCACTGTTATTATTGGTTCTTTGATTATTTATCCTTCGGGAAATCAAAATAGTAGCATGTCCCTATCCTTTTTTTTTCTTTGTAAAAAAAAAGCTCTGTACTTTCGAAGTTGCACCGAGCAAGCTTGTGAAAGGGAGGAGAAATAACCGCAGCATGCAGTACCCAAACCAAACCAGAGTCTCCGTAGAAGAAGTACGTACGTTGGAGCACTAGCAAGTTGCAACCGCCAAACAAAGGCCTTGTTTAGATGGATCTTGTAGTATTTTCATTGTTATTTGATAAATTTTGTCTAAATATAGACTACGTAGATTCTAAAGATTCTTCTCGACATGTACATACTAAAAATATAATTAGTTATTTTTTTTACCTACATTTAATGCTCCATGCGTACGTCCGAACGTTGATGTGATGGTTGATGTGATGGAAAATTTTGACAAATAGGACTAACTAAACGGGGCCAAAACAGGTAACAGCCACTCGTCGCCGGGCCCCTTCCAGAGCAACACGTGTCTATGCCTTCCAGCGCGCAGCTGATCGATCGGCAGATGAATGTGAGGGAGGGAGGCACTACCGACGAGACGACAAAAGCCACTCCCCGGGGGGCACCCGCATGGGACTCCGCGCACTTCCGCAGGCGCTGCTGAGCCCGTGCGTGGTCCGCATCAACTCGGCACTGCGCCAGCGCCACTGACCGCGCACGCGCTCCCCTGCTTTGGTGCTTGCCCGACGACGACGACGAGCGGAGCACAGACAGGCGCACAGCCAAAGGGCCGTTGGCGAGGGCCCGGCCGCCTGGCGTATCAACAGGGCCGCGGCGCTACGGGCTAGCCACTGCTGACACGGCGGCCGGCGGGGTGGGCCGCGGTCGAAACGAACCAAATCATGGCGTCCCGCCGTGGCCGTGCATTTGTCCTCCCTGAGCCACTGGGGAATCTGGCCGTCTGGGGGTCCTTGGGGGGCCGGTCACTGACTCACTGCTCACTAACCAACACCGTGCCTGCCCCGTGCCGTGGTCCTCTAACCTGGCTTGGATTATTTCCGGTACTGTTCCGACAACATCAGCAAGGCCCGGCGCAAGTTTCCCTTTCGGAGGTGCATAATTGACCCGACACGGACAGATCAAACGGCGCGCGCCCTCGGCTGCCAAGCTTTTGAATGTACAGTACTGTACGTACCTACTGTATTTGTTAGTTACTGTAGTAGGTTTGGACGCTATCTCTTGAATGTCCAAAAGAAGATGGCCAGTCACAGGATGTTTGGTCTACGGCCGCACTTGACCACTGCAACTCTGGCGGCGCCACACTTACAGTATGTGGCAATAATATCTAGCGCCACACCTATGGCAAAAATCTTCGCTGTAAAAGTTGTGGCCGTCAAAACTAAAGAACCAACCAAACACCAACATCAATAAATGTGGCAGCTTAGGTGTGGCGGTGGCAAGTGGTGGCGTGCAACCAAGCAACCCCTAGACTAGTCTCCTTCATCCGGCACGAAAGCAGATAGAGTCACTCATCTTGATGCATGCTGACAAGAAGAACGTAGACTCCTTGATTGATATTTAAATAGATGCTAACTCATGGCAGAAAGTCAGTGAAGCAAAGTCAAGTATTTTCTTCTCTAGTAATACTAATGTGGATATCAAAGTGGAGGTCTGTGAATCTTTGAATATAATGACTGAATCTCTGAGTGATAAGTATTTGGGCTTACCGGCAATGGTGGGAGCTGATCGCAGTGATTGTTTTCGGCACCTAATTGATTTTAATTAATATGAGAATAAATGGGTAGAAGGATAAATTGTTGAGTATGGGTGGAAAGGAAATCCTGATAAAATCTATTGCTCAAGTTGTTCTAGTATACGCGATGATGGTGTTTAAAATTGCTAATAAAATCTGTAAAGGAATAACTGATGCTATCTCGCTGTATTGGTGGGGTGATGACAATAATCATAAGAGGATGCATTAGCAAGAATGGTGGAAGCTGTGTTTGTCGAAGGGTTCTGGAGGTTTGGGATTCAGAGATATACAATCTTTCAATTTGGCTATGCTAGCTAAGCAAGTGTAAAGGCTGTTAAGAGAGCCAGACTCTTTGTGTGCTAGAGTTCTAAGAGCTCATTATTACCTGGATGAGAAATTATTAAATGCAAAGATGAAAAGTGGTTGTTCTTATACTTGGCAAAGTATTTTAGCGGGGTTGGACTGTTTCAAACTTGGTTATATTTGAACGGTTGGTGATGGTACCCAGATCAATATTTGAGAGGACAATTGGTTACCTAGCAGTCAGAATTTGAAGGTCCAGACACGAAAGGGCCATAACTTAGTAAGTACAGTGGATGAGCTAATTAATCTGTTGACTTCTACTTGGGATGAGGATCTTGTGCGTTCTATTCTTCGTGTAGATGCAAATCGTATGTTACAGATACCCATTATGTCTGGAAAAGATGATTGTGTGGCCTGGCATCATAATAGGAATGAATTATTTTCGGTGAGATTACCCTATCACTGCCAATGGAAGGAGAAGTTTGGAGGGAGATTTTCAGCAACGCAGGGATGTGAATATGTGATACTAGTAATCGCAAGATCTAGAAAAATCTGTGAAAATTGCAAATACCAGCGAAAATTAAAAATTTTGGGTGGAGAACTATCCAGGGTTTCTTGTCGTGCAATGTTATTTTGGCAAATAGGCATATTATACCGGCTGGTGGATGTCCTGTGTGTCATAATGGAGCAGAAGATATTGTACATTTGATCTTTACTTGTGATCGGAGGGTTTGGGAGAAGATCAGTACTCTACTACAAGCTGACCGATCAGGTTCCGTTGTGCTTGAAGATATTATTTGCAGAGGGAGCAGGTTCAAAACTTGGGTCTTGGTTTGTCTGAACTAATCTTAACTGGAGGATGGTATCTTTGGTGAGAAAGAAGGCAGCTAGCCCATGGTGAGTCGATTCAACCACCATCAAGATCCAGTCTTGCTATTGTGTCCCTGGCAAAGAACTATAAAATGTCTACGAAGAAAGGTGCAAAGCTAAAGCAAGGATGGAGAAAGCCCCCTGAAGGCTATGTTTCGCTCATCCTTTGATGAGAATGGTGACACTGCAGCACTGGTGCTATAATCAGAGATGGTTTGGGAGGTATTATTGCTGCATCAAACATTTTTATTTCTCATTCGGTTGATGCTCCTATGACGGAAGCTTTTGTTCTAAAAGAGGGACTTATGCTGGCCCAACACATTGGAGGTAACAAGGTGATCGTTCAATCGGACTGCATGAAAGTTATCGAGATTATGAAGAATGCGCGGTTTACTGCGAACTCAACTGCTGCAATCTACGATGAATGTTGTATAGTGTGGAGTGGCTTCCAGGAAATATCGATTGAGCATTTGAATAGGGAGGCAAATCAAGTGGCACATGAGTTAGCTAGGCAAGCTTTTCTTTGAAAAGCAAATTGGATTTGGGACGATGACCCCCCCCCCCCCCCCCCACCCCCTGAGTGTCCAGCTCTTAGCAAATGATGTAACAATTTTTATCAATAAAGTTGCCGAAGGGCTTTGATAAAAAAAAGCAGACAGAGTTTACAAGCTGAGGACGAATCTACAAGTACGTAGTACTCCCTCCCTCCAGAGGAGAATAAAATATACCGGTCAAACTATTTTAACTTTAATCAAGTTTATAGTAAATAGTATTTGTCGGTGTTTCGAACCCGGGGGTACGACACCAACGAGTAATGTGATCGCGTGCTCTCTTCCTGGATGGTGATGCAAGATGACACAAGGATTTATCCTGGTTCGGGCAAAGAAGGCCCTACGTCCAGCGGGGGAGGTGGTTCTTGTATTACTTGCACCTAAGTGCTTGTACAGGGGCAATACAAACTCAATGAGCATGGACCGGGGTCCGGGCCCGTATGTGTGTGATGTGCGGACTTGTGCGTACGCGTGTGTTGTCTAGCCGTATCTGTGTAACCGTCTATCCGTGCGCGTGAAGGGCCCTGGCGTCCCCTTTTATAGAGCAAGAGGAGGCCAGGATTACACAGGAATGATACAGGAGTCAGGATGTACAGTGCCCAATATGGTGAGGAGTAGGAATCCTATCTTGTCGGGGTCACTGGAGCCGACGTGGGCGTTGCTGTTGAGGCATCCTTGGAGCGTGGCCTTCATCCCGGGCGCGGACGTGGAGGCGTGGCGACGTGGAGGCCGTACAGCGCCCATGTCGGTACGTACGAGTCGTGGCAGGGTCCCTCCGGGTCTTGGGGTACCTGTCCTCCAATAGTATGAGAGTAGTCAGGGCTCGAGGGGCGCGGAGCCGGCCTCGAGATGGCGCCTACGGGGGCCTCGAGCTCCCGCAGGTATGGGCAAGCCCTGGAAAGCCTGGTTGAACAGCAGGTATCCGGGCCTCGAGACATGGCTTGGACGTTCAACAGTGCAGGGTATGGCCGAGCAGTGCTGTTCTGGTGCCTTTTTGCCCATACTCGTGGTGAAAACGAGATTTGACTCTGCCCTGGTTCACTGTGGCATACGTCGGGTTGCAGAAGACGTGACCGGAGTAGGTAGACGCATTAAATGCGCGGTATGGGATTGGTATCCGATGTCTGGTGCCGCTCGAGGGTGGGAGCGGGAAGTTTCCTCTTCGTGGGGGGCTTTGAAGGGTAGTGGAGCACTCGCCCGAGGCCCGGCACGGAGGGCTCGGATGAGCGGAGGTCGGGCTCCAGCTCGAGGCCCGGGGTGCGACGAGCCTCGAGGGATAGGCTACCGTGCTGGAGAGGCTCGAGGTTGTTGCGCGAGGTCCCGAGGAGCGGCGTACGGCTGTAGCGGGTTCGAGGCCTATGCGTCGGGGCTCGAGGCGTAGGCTACCAAGAGGCGGTCGGTAAGGCTTTGGCGAGCCCACGCTCCCTGGCGGTGGGCCAACGTTGCAGGCCTCGAGGGGTTGGTTCTTTGGAAGGTTAGTTTAGCTGGGTTTATTAATTGGTGTTCTAGGTTTAACCTATTTGTTTTGCGTTGATTGGGGTACCCTTTTGTGGTCCCCCGACAGTATTAGTATTTATATTTTAAAATAATTTATTGTAGAAATATATATTATATAATTAATATAATGATGTTTATTTTATTTTATAAGTGTTAGTTTTTTTCCATATAATTTTGCTTAAAGTTTAAAATATTTGACTTCTCGACATATGAGAATTGTAATTTTTTTTGGATGGATGAAGTAGCTGGCAAGGATAATAAGCGTGTGTGTAGGTACATGTTCTCTCCGCTCAAAATCTCTCTGGAATAAATAGATTTCTAAAGTTGTACTGTACTAAGTTAAACTATTTAAATTTTGATTGAATTTTTAGAAAAAAGACGTCAAGTTTTATGATATCAAATTAGTATCATTTGATATATCATAGGATATATTTTTATAACATATTTATTTTATATTATAGATATTCTTTTACTTTTTTTCTATAAAGTGACTTGCCCGGATTCTATGAATCAATTTATACAGATAAAGAGAGACTAACACAGTGGACCGTGGCGCGGCTGTAATTTCTAGCAGTTTCCACGGGGCCCAGACCTGTGGACGGCGGGCCCATCCGGATTCCCGAGCACACTACTGAGATGCAGATGCATCTAGCTTGTGGACCTATTCAACGTTGTCATGATCAGCTGAAAACCGCAAGGCCTAGAAGAAGACCCATACGGCTCCGACACAGATCACGCGCTCTGCGAGTCCAACTCACACGGGTCCACGTCACTCCCGTTCGCTTTAAAGCCCAGCTACTAAAATCCTTCCTCTTGGGGCCTCTTTCGACGCCAGCCCTCATCAACCCCCACCCCAAAAATAGCAGGAGTAGCAAAGCCCAGCCCACCACCGTTGGCTGCTGGGCGACCGAGTCCGCCTCCCGCCCGCCGTAGCCCCCCATGCCTGCGCGTTGCGCGCGTCCCTATCCGCCTCCGCGCGGCCTCCAGCTGGCCCGACAGCCAGCCCCCGCGCGAGCCCAACCCGCCACCATCCCATCCCGCGCGGACCCGGCTCCCGCAGCCGCATCGGACATCGCCCTTTCGCCTGGCTGGCGCCCCTCGTGTCACGCCGCGTTGCTGCAGTGCACGCGCCCGCGTCCGTACGTCCCCGTCCCCGTCCCCTCCCCCGGCTAATCCATCCAGCTATATCCTCCGAGTCCGAGCCATATAAATATAAACCGTCGCCCGCCGCTTCCCTCCCAAATTCGAACCAGCAGACAGCAGCAACCAGGCCACAGAACCCAAGCAAAACCACTGACCAATCCATGGACTGGGCGTACTACGGCAGCGGCTACTCGACGCCGTCTCCTCCCGCGATCGGCGGCGGCGCGGACGAGGACGAGGACGCGGCCTACATGACGGTGTCCTCGGCGCCGCCCAAGCGGCGCGCGGGGCGGACCAAGTTCAAGGAGACGCGGCACCCGGTGTACAAGGGCGTGCGCAGCAGGAACCCCGGGCGGTGGGTCTGCGAGGTGCGGGAGCCGCACGGCCGCCAGCGGATCTGGCTCGGCACCTTCGAGACCGCCGAGATGGCGGCGCGCGCGCACGACGTCGCCGCGCTGGCGCTGCGCGGCCGGGCCGCCTGCCTCAACTTCGCCGACTCGCCGCGCAGGCTCCGCGTGCCCGCGCAGGGCGCCGGACACGACGAGATACGCCGCGCCGCGGTCGAGGCCGCCGAGCTGTTCCGCCCGCAGCACAATGCGGGTGGCTCCGAGGCGGCGGCGGCGGCGGAGGCGATCGCCGCGGCGCCATGCGGGCAGGGGAGCGGCGGCGGCGGCGGCCTCGGCGGCGACTTCGCTTACTACCCGGTGGACGACGGGCTGGAGTTCGAGATGCACGGGTATCATCTTGACATGGCGCAGGGGATGCTCATCGACCCGCCGCAGCCGGCCGCGTGGATCGAGGACGAGTACGAGTACGAGTGCGAGGTCAGTCTTTGGAGCTACTGATCGTGATCGAGCGCCATTTGGACCCGGCTTTGGTACCAACGAGACGATCGATCATGTCCTGTGTACAGCTTGTGTGTGGTGTGCTCATGTCTGTACTGTTTCCCTGCTCTTCTGACGAAATGCAGTCAGGAGGAGCAGAGGAGTGTGCTTAGGTTTTCAGCGGCTGTCCCTGCACGTTTGGCACTGGCGTTAACACGGCCAAGGTAAGGTAGCCTTGGCGCCAGATATGACACTTGGTGCGGGCGCCCTACTATTATATATAAGTAAGATAAGGATCACATGGTGTAATAAACAGCAGAGCCTGCTGAGTGTTTGAACCTGCAGCTCCAGCGATGTTAATGAAGTTGCCGTGTGGTTGGCTCAAGATTTTTTAGTGGAATTAACCTGAAAACGGATGATCTGTGGATGAATATCCGCTACAGGAGCAAAATATATGAACTGGAAAAGGGTGGCAAAGACCCATCCCTCTATGTTCCAACATTTTGAAATTTGTGCAGTGCAGTTCAGGCTATTACTGACAGAAAAGGATTTTGCTGCCAGCCACATCTGGTGCCCGGATAATTGATCCCTCGAGTTTTCTTGCAGGTCATGGTTCTACTACGGTCCGATTTCTGCAAGGTTGCTTCTTCTTCAAACGATATTGTTTGCGGTGCTATTTTGAGCATTCCAACAGCCTTTCCTATTGGCCTATACTTCAGTTTCAGATTTCCTTCCGAAAAGGTAGCCGGCGTCGGACGAGGTGACGCGAAATTGTCGCTTTCACAGCATATCGCTCAGATCAGATGTTCGCAAGGTTGAATCGATCAGGTCGCGCCGTTGTTGAAGTTTCTCGCGAGATCAGATGCACATGCACTGCAGTATTTCACAGTACAGGACTACAGCTGCAGTCAGCTGAACAGCACTTGGCTGTCCCCTCTCCATGTCACTTCTAACTCCAGAAGGACGCTTCCTGGGGCAGACTTCAGAAAGACTGCCCGCCTGGATTCAGAGAATGAAGACTTCAGAAAGAAGCACTTCAGTTTTTCAGTCTCTACGCGACTATTCCGAATGACAATTATCATATCCGGAACGATTCCCGGCCAAAATGGTTCACTAAGGCTCCGTTCGTTTTCTACGGAATGGCCTCCTGAAAAAATTCCAGCTGGATCATTAGCCTTAATCTTTATTTTATTTTATTATAAGTATATTATATTATATTACCACTAAAACGTTTAAAATGGAATCGTCCACGCCCACTTCGGCGTGCCCTCGGCTTCGGCGTGCCTCCGCTCCCCGCGTCCGCCCCTAACCCAAACCCGCCCAGACTCCCCTTCAGCGCTCCCTCCGCGCCCTCCCCTCCGCCCCGCCACCGCCTCCCTCTGCGCCCTTCCCTCTGCCGCCGCCTCCCTCCGCGCTGCCGGGCTCCTCCGTCCGCCCTCCCTTTCGGCGCTCCACCGCCTCCCTCCGCGCCCTCCCCTCCGCCCCGCCGACGCTCCACCGCCTCCTACCGCGCGGCCACTCCTCCGCGCCGCCGGAAGTCCGCTCTCTCCTCCACGCCCTCTCCTCCGCGCCGCCGGGCTCCTCCGTCCGCCCTCCCCTTCGGCGCTCCACCGCCGCCCTACCGCGCCCTCCCCTCCGCCCTACCGTGCGGCCCTCTCCTCCGCGCCGCCGGGCTCCTCCGGCCGCCCGCCCCCAAACCGCCGTCCGCCCGCGCCGACCGAGCTCCTCGCCGGCCTCCTCCGGATCTGCCGCCGACCGCGCCCCAGGCCACCGGACCCGCCGGATCTGCGCGTCGAGCTCCTCCCTCGGGCTGCGCGTCGAGCTACTCCCTCAGGGTCCGCCTGCAGGGAGCTCGTCGGCACGGTGATTCCTCCTCACCCCCCTCCTCCCTTAACCCACCTGTCTCCCTAGGGTTCGGATGTGTCCCCCTCTTTTGTTGAGTGCTAGCGTGCTAGAGTGCTAGCAAGACTGTGTGCTAACATGCTATACTGAATAAAAATGAGTAAGCTAACCTGGATGCAGTTCTGCATCTTCTAGGATGCATCCTCGGCCAGAGCATGACAGATGCATCTCTATGTTCTGTAGTTAGCTCCCTGGAAAAACTGGATTAAGCATGTTAAAGTGGCAAGCTGTTAAAAGTTCTATCCGTTCTATTCAGCAGTAAAGTGGCAAGCATGAACTGCTCATTAAGCATGAACTGCAGGAATGCTATTTTTTGCATTCAGGACCAAAAATCGTGCACCTTTCCTAAAACCTTATGTTGTCAAGGCTCAAGTCCTTAGTCCAAGAAGTTTTATCTGGTACAGGAAGTAGAGGGGGACAGATTAGTATCAATCACCATTCACTATGACAGATTAGTATCTTGTACAGATTAGTATAGCTTAGCTTGTACAGGAAGTAGAGGGGGACAGATTAGTATCTTGTCTAGCTTTGAGTCAATGTCAAACCATGATGGCATTCCAATAATGCTTCTCGGTGCATTAGTCAAGGTCTAAGCCAAACTGAATTTACATTAAGAAAAACAACCATGAAAGCTAATGTGATTCCTCATTTTGATATAAGTGGATAATGAATTTTTTAGGCATTAATGATCTGCATGTTCGTGCTGGTCGTTCTGTCATTAACAATCACTCATCTCAGAATTATACCATATATGCATCCTCATGCCCAGCTTTCGTCAGCCATCCTCGAAAGAGCTCAGCATTCCTCAGAATGCACAAAAGCATCAAAATGGATGCATCTTAATGGAGGACTCACCCACTTTAACTTGGTTCAATAATGCACACAGTTGGGGACTAACCTGAAGATTGCTTCAATAATTTTACCATCTGACCTGCATGGAAAGAAGCTAGGTTTAGGTTACCTGTTAATCTTTTTTTAGTGAAAAAATGAATTGGTAAACCATGTGCGCGTATAACCATTTCATATTCAAAATGGCTTCCTAATTCTATAACACATGCATTGTAGCGTTGCTACTGATAGATAAGTGAGGAATTCCATCATGCATGCCATTCCCCATGCCAATAGAAAAAAAGGTGATACTCCATTGGCAACTTGGTTTTAATCACAAACTCAGTTTTAATCACAAACTCACCGGTGAGTCCTCCCCCCTCGTCCCTTCACTACAGTGCTAGACTGTGGGGTAGCTAGGCATTGTTGCATTGCAATTTAGCCGAATTCAACCACTTAAAGGACCTGTGATGATGTACGCAAAAACACTATTGAAATAAAGAAAGCTCCAACATCTTACCTTCTTTACCAAGTCTTTGCTAGCCTAGATGCCTATTCCCATGTGCCAGAACAAAATCAGTAAAGTGTTCTGCTAGCCTCAGAAAATAAGTTAATAAATTGATTTCTGAAGAAAGTATTCACCGAGTCGAGATAGTCTTTGCACTTCCAAAGATAGTTATACTTCTTATCCTAGCTTTACTGTTTGGTGGTGGTACAAAACAAATATATTAACCATGGGCAAATACAAAACAGTTGTAACCTGTTCTTTGTCTGGGATTTTACTGGACACTTTGTTCAGTATGTTTGTTCAGAAGCATTTATTTGTTTTGCTCTGCAGTTCTAGAACAATTAGTGTATGCTTCTGCTATTCAGTTCCATTTTGTTTCCTGGTTAGTTGTTATCCACCAGGCTTTGAACAATAGGGACATAGGCTTTCCTGGTTAGTTGCTATAATTAGTGAATGGATTGGCTTTGCGATATCTGTACCACTGTCCATAAAGCCTATCCATTCACTGGCCATGTAGACATATCTTCCTATCAGAAATCTACATTCATTTGCGATATCAGGATGGCTGCTTCCCTGTGCCCTCACAAACATTCACATGGCTTTATTAACTCCTTTCATCTGAACTACTACTAAGGGAGAGCTGCATAATATTTGTTGATCACTCAGTAACTCTGCTTGTTTGGCTGTTCAAGCGTTTGCAGTTAATAAACAAGAACAATTAAAGACTTATTAGGGCATATATTAGACACCAATGGTTAAGTAGTGGCTGATTTATTAATTGCTTAGGTTCATTAGCAATTTATATGTTTGAGAATGCAGATGCTATTTGTTCTTAAGTAATATGAAAACAGATGCTACTGCTACATTTGATTTTCTTTGATCCCTAGCTACTGCTACCCATCACATGTTCTTAAGTAATATGAAAACAGATGCTACTGCTACACTTGAGTTATGTATTAAACTTGCTACATCATCATGTATTAAACTTGCAGTATGAATCATCTCTATGATCTCGGCCAAGCGTTGATGTTCTGTAGTTAGCTCCCTGTATTGCAAGACCAAAATATTTGTGTGTTTAATATTAAAAATCCTGATACAAAGTGACAAGTCTATAGCAGAGAAAGGAACTTACGACAAAGCAACTAATTCAGCAGTTGCTCTGGACACTAGAAAAACTGGATTTTCTGCACCAACAAGCTGTTAAAGTTCTATCAGTTATTATTGTGGCAGATAGTAGCTCATTAAGTATGAACTGCTAAATAATCTTCAACAGTCATGTGTACCTGTTGCAGATTGCAAATTAGAGCAGGAATGTTACTTGATTTTAATGCTCTGAAATTTTAGGCCTTATTTATATGAAACTTATTATCATATAATTCTTAAGGAAAATATTTTTTTGCACTCATGACTAAAAATGTGTAGTATGAGCATATCATCCACCTTTCCTAAAACATTAAGCATTTAGGAGAGTTGTTGTGTGCATGAAACTTATTATGTTGTCAAAGCTCAAGTCCTTAGTCCAAGAAGTTCTTAAGGAAAATATTTTTTGCATTCGATCAAATATGTATAGTAGTATATCGTCCACCTTTCCCAAAACCTTAAGCGCCTAGGAGAGTTGTTGTGTCATGAAACTTATTATACTGTCAAAGCTCAAGGTCTTAGTCCAAGACATGGACATCACCGGTGATCGAGCTTGGACAGGAAAAGAGTGGGGGACAATATAAGTATATAACATGAAATGAAGTAGAGGGGGGGACAAATTAGTATCTTGTTAGTGCATAAATGAACGAAAAATAAATACTTCATTAAGAATTTGTCTAGATTAGGGGTGACCATGGCCCTCTTTGATCCACCAGGGCTATGACATTCGACTGTTCGTGACCCTCATTCGATTCGATGAGGTAAAGCTACTGAGCTCTTGCAGATCGGTCATCGGAACACAAAACTCTACCTACCATTTGATTGCAGATGTCTTATTTTTGCTAAACTTGCTCCTGTTTCAGGCTTTCACCTGTCCTGTTTTGTTGCATAGTAGTACAAATCAACATTTTGTCGTTATTAGCTGATTGAGAAGTATCAGGACACCGTTTGGAGGGAACGAACTACAGTAGTAGTACATTCTTTAGAAATGAGATGTGAGAACCTTGCAAGAGCTAGGTAATGGCCTAATGGGTCTGTTCGTTGGAACCTTTTTCCAAAAAAAAACACCTGCTACAGTCCAACATAGAGAAAATAGTGAGTGCTTTAGAAAATAAAAATTGCGACTCACTTTGAGTCAATGTCATAGGCCTGGTGGATCCTAGATATGAGGAGTGGGAAAGCACTGAAGTATGAGTGTGCGTACTTCTTACTTTCAGTCGTGGTGGATTCTAAATTTGTTATGATTTTGTTTGACCATACTGTCAAATTCTTTTTCTTTCTTTTAGGAAATTGTATCAAGGATCAAGGATCAAGAAATCAAGAGGAAGGCTTCCTGTCAAGTATATTGTGGGGCATTCTGGATCAGTTCTTGGAGAGGTTCTTCAAGGATTTTTTTTTTACGTTATTTCTATCTCTGCGTTCTTGTAACTGATCGAGGGTAGTGCGGTGATGCATGTTGTCTGATAGTCTGGAGTAGTTCTTAAAAGATTCATTCGCTTTTCTTGGAGTTGATTGAATAAGCTGTGTCCCTATTCATTTGTTCAGATTTATGTTTAGCAGTAAAAACTGAATTTAAGTGCACTTTTATAGGAATTAGAAATCAGATTGGGTGATCAATGCTTGAGGCCACAAACATGTGCACTTTTATATTACTACCCTTGTGAAAGTAGTGAGTGCTTTCTGAATTTCTATTTCGATGTCATACAAATTGTTTAGCCCGTCCGGTGCTACGAAAAAAATAAGCTCATGATAATATAAGTATGGACGTGTATTTACATGTTGATAATTGAA
Organism: Coix lacryma-jobi var. lacryma-jobi; assembly: GCA_009763385.1. Lineage (NCBI taxonomy): Eukaryota > Viridiplantae > Streptophyta > Magnoliopsida > Poales > Poaceae > Coix > Coix lacryma-jobi. The sequence continues at coordinate 16,933,792 of CM019830.1, read as the reverse complement.
TAGATAGAATCGGTTTCCACAAGTTATTTGCTTTTTTTTTCTTTCACTTCTATAGTTAGAGGCTGCTACATGGAACCCAGGGAAAATAATAGTGTCTGCACTGTACTGGGAGATATGACTGACACTACAAACGCGGGTAAATAGTGATACATTGAAGGAAATCAATAGTTGAGCCGGCACGCCAGCACTCCACGGTCCTGCGGCGGCCATCGTGCTTGGACCGTGCACAATCGTGACTTGTGACTCATGTCGGCCACCCACTAGCCGCATACCATGGACGCCGGCGCGCAATGCAGTTCGTTGCAACACAGTGTCGGACTGCTGAGTGCTGCCGGGCAGGCCACCACAATTGCCACCTCTACTCGGGCGCGGCACCGTGTAGAGCGCTGGCTGAAAACGAGGAAGACGAAGGCGAAGTTGTCTTGGGCTGAGATGGGCCGAGTGTTGTGCTTACCGGACGTGAATTTTGGAGCCTTACGGTTAGATGGGATAGATTGACGACTGCAAAGTACAGTCGACCAGCGTGACTGCAGGCGATCTCATTCCGGCCAGCAGGCAGACAACAGTCGCGGACCACGAGAGAGTGGAGACGGCCTGTCCAGGTCGGCAGCAGCAGCCGCGGCTCAGTGCCTGGCTGGTTGCGCCCAGTGGCCAGTGCGCGGTGCTCCTGCAGGCTGCGTGCTTGCGCTGAACTGTCCGTTCTACCTGAAATGTGAGTTGCTATCGACCTTGGCTACTTCTGAATTGATTTACGAGCTCAAACAAGCGTTTGGTCAATTGCATATTTCTTGCACCTGCTAGAAGACAAATCCCCTATGACAGTATTTACACTAAGTCAGAAGTAGTAAGTCTAACGCTCGAGCGCCGCCGTCCGTCCGTCTGCGCGCCCACGCTACCGACCAACTGCCGCCTCAAGAGGGGCCGAGCTCCTCCCTCGGCGCCGCCATTCGTCTGCGCTGCCCGACTGCCGTCCCAAGAGGCCACCGACCTCCTCCCACGACGGCGCACGGATTCGCGGTCGTCCACCCCCACCGATCGAGTTACCGCATTGTTACTTGCTGCCCAGCACCAGTTGCCGCCCTTCGCCGCTGCATCTAGCCCTTCGCCACAATGAGAGTTTCATGTGTTGGGTAACTCTTAAGCGTTAATGTGTATCTATCTCTTTTTTAATATAAACGGTAAAAATAAGAGTTCACACAACACAGTGAAGGGTCTGTTTTTAGACGCCATATGGTTGGGGTGGTTTGCAAAATTTGCTTAACTATTCCACTGAAATTAAATAAAATTGACGATTTCATTTCTGTATTTAATTGACAGAATGATTTGCGCTTTAAAATAAACAATGGATCAAAGGAAATAATATGTGCAAAATATGCTGATTTTTTACTTATTTAAACATTCAGGGTATTCAACTCCAAATAGAAAAATGTTGATAGTATATTTGATGGATTTTTTTGTTATTTCATCATTGCTAAAACTTTTAGATTTCTCTACCTCGCATGGTCTGGGGATTCTTGCTTTGAATATTGTTTGTTCATTACTACAAGCTTTGTGGCTCTGTTATCGAACGTCTTTTGAACATGAGATGGTACATGATACTAAAGCATAAATGATGGATGCAGCTCTGATGGTCCCGCGCATGCAGATAGCTAGCTTATAGAAGCTGTGGAATGTTTGATAACTTCATGTCTCCTTTAAAATATTTTGCTATATGTCCTCTTAAGTGTATTAGAAAAGGTTTAGAAATGTGCATAGATGATCGAGTTACGTTGCATTGTACATGAATTCAAAGATGGCTTGAATATATAAATGATCATATAATGACAATCAATGGTAAGTTGGTAACATAATCATTTGCACGATGAGCACAATACTATACATGGCGTGCCAAATCTCTATTCTAAAAAGAGAAAACTAGAATCGTCAATACCGCTTTGGCATGCCCCCAACTCTTGGTGTGTTATTCTAAAATCCCTCCCAGTGACTCCAATGTGTCATCCAGCACGGCGACTCCAAAGGCGGCATCACCACCCCTGCCCCTCCACAAGGCGTCGTCGCCCCACCTTTCTCCGCCATGACTCCCAGACCAGAGTGTCGCTGCCACTTGGCAGCCGCCCCATCACGTCACATGATTTGATGAAATTAGAAATTAGTTGAGCTAGAGCAAATAAAAAAACTAGAAATTGAAATCTATATTATCATCATCTCTCTTTACTAGATCATGTTTGATCTTACAAATCTTGATTCAACAATAATTATGTAACCCTTTGTTCAGGGGTTGTAAAATTCTCCACTTCTGAAATGGGAAGGCTCTATTATTTATCAATTGATTTTGACTTAATATTTGTTTATCATCTCTTGTTGCATTGAAAATTTAAAGCTCCCGTAGCAACGCACGGGCATCTGCTAGTTTGTATAAACAAACAAATTTGGATTGGTTCCGGGGCCTGGAATACGGTAACCGAATGGGCTCTAATTTGTACTAATGTTAAAGAGCTGGAATTATTCTGGGTCCAATTCGAGATAACCGAACAACCCATTAGGATAGTTATATAGATACAGTGTGTGCTCCTGCATCTTCTGAATATTCACTGTGGTTAGCATCTGACAGTTTGATCTCCTATTATTTGAACGGAGCACCTCGAGAATTTTCTGAATCAACAACTACCGAATGGCCACTTCCCAGGACTTTTGTGGCAAACCGGTCCTACCTGTGTCTTCTGGATCAACTAAAAACATCGACCAGGACTAACCTGATTTTTTTTTTTAATTTCTCCACTCATATAAATGAAGCTACCTTTTGTAGCTTATACATCTCCGAATTTGCACGTTTTGGAGAATAAGGCACCAACGACAACATCGACCAGGACTAATCTGATGTGACAGACGAGTAGTCCCATACTCCCATTGGTCCATTGGTGATGCATGATCAAGGGGAAAGAATTATAGATTAAATATTTCCTCCTATTTGTTGTTTGTTCTGAATCTGCCTAAATTGGGTGGTCCGGTTTATGCTTTATACAACAGAGTGTTTACACCAGATTTTTGACCGAAAGGATTATTATTTTGTAGGCACAAACGGCTGATTTGTTAATGAAGAAATCGACCAGAAAAATAAAAAGAGACTTATTTGGACCCGGACACGACCAAAAGTTCATGTAGACTAGATGTGACAAACTTTGAGGAGTTGTTGGGTTCGGCTGAATAGTTTGAGTCCGGGTCGGTTTTTATGTATCCTAGTCGTGTTAGAACAGTAGTCAACCGGGTTATAAATAGTTAGAAACCCGATTTTTGTAAAAAAGAACAATCCAATCAATCAACACTTCGGCCACCGGCCAAAACCCTAGGAGTAAGAGTAAGGTAGAACTCGGCGGGACCTTCAACCAGACAGTGCTGCATCGGCTAGACCGACCTCCGGTTTGCTTGTAAGTTTCACCAATGGTTCGTGTCTTTGTTCAATAAGGTTGTATTTGGCATCGACCAAACTCTTGTTAAGCTATGACATGGCTAGTTATCGGTTTAAGTTCGCCTTTTGTAAAACTGTCTTGACTCTGATCAATCTCTTGCTTTAGTCGATCTTCACTAGTTATCGGCTCTATTGGTTTTGGCGAGCTAATAGATTCATTAAGTTATCGATGTTGTTTATGTTTTAATGTTTTTCTTTAGATTTAAACACATCTTTGTCCAATCAAGATTGACAAAGTATCTTAAGTTTAAAAGTTGTTTAGTTTCGGCTACCCAAAGGCTTTGCACGCTCACACCAAAGAAAATAGCCGATCTAAGCCTTTCATCAACTATTTTGTCAATCTTGATTGTTACATGTTGTGCGTTCGAGATATCCGATAGAACCGTGGTTTGATCTAAGAAAGGATAGATTTGATCTAGCGTGTTTATTATGGTTGTATTTCCGAACCCCCCTGATATACATGATAGATTAGATTTGTTCGATCTTAAGTCGGATCGTGGTTTCAACGGATAGATCTTGTTCGTACCTCAGGGACCCTGTATCGGCTAAAATAGTCGATCCAGTTATGCTTTATTCATAATGGGTACTTTTAAACGGTCTGAAATCTATGGATCTGCTTATTGTTTTGACGTGATTTAGCTTGGTCATCATTATGGTTGTATGGAGACACCCCACTGTTGATGTTCAAGTTATTTTATCGACCTATTTGTTATTATGGCTGCATGGAAACACTCCACTGTTAACAGATAGAACCGCCTATGCAATTAGTCGATTCATTGGTTTCATGCTATTTAAACGTGCACATAGATCTTTATTCTTTTAACATGTTTAAGCTTATCGGTTGTTTTCCTGTTCTAAATATTCCTTTACATATATCATAGTCATTTTGCTTTATATCTTTATCAAATGCTTTCACACAATCTTTTGGGAGTTGACTTTGTAGTCAATATCCTATAAACAAATGACTATATCAGAGCCGCATAATTTGGAACTGTCTGGCACCAAACCGGCAGGTTCCACAATTTGACATTTTTTTCTTCTCCTTGTCAATTACAGGTCAAATTGACTGGCACGTCCGAGGTCGCTCTCACCTAGATTCGGCACCGCCACCTTTTGAAGGTCCAGGAGGTCAAGACTCTGCTTCGTGCGCCCTCTGAGGACCGTGTTCGAGTGTGTTGGCGCTTCACCCAAATTTTCGTGTCAACACAGAGTCAACTTTTTTTTTGAACCATACAACAGAGTCAACCTTATTTATGTAGTATGTTGTGCTATTTATTGGTGATAAAATTATTGTTTGTTGTGTATGGAGTTGGGAACTTATTGTTTGAGTGCTACTACGTGTAAAAGAGACCTATTTACGTATGTTGGTGCTTTTTATTGCAACCTTTTTAAAATCACTTTTAAGCATTCTATGACACCATCTCATATGTTTCATACCACTTGGCGCTATCGCTTACCTCATAATTTAGCATCTTGTCTTTCGGAGCATGTTTCAAAATTAAGAAAAACAAGCATATTTAGAAACTGTCACACTCAATGTTTCGAAGAAAACCGAGCACTAACTATATGTGTGCCTAAAATATCTATACAACACATGTAACGACAAAAATGGAGAATATCATATTCAATGTTTTACTAAATAAAGTGAAACATATTTACATTAAAACATACTATCACACAGCAAAAACGATTTCTTAACATTCTATTGGACCTCTAATCACCATAGGGATAGTTGGCTAGAGGAACATTCACCTAGTACTCATGGAATTCTTCAGAAAATTATGAGATCTACCATCTAGTACCCATTGTTGAATTTAAGCAAGTGTGAGTATCATACTCAACAAGCATAACATGATCTTATGCAAGGCTCAAAGGCTTGACATGGCTAACTGTGATAAACATTTTAGTTGGTCAAATTTTACTTAATTAAACCTGAGTAACTAAATTCTGCTTAAGCCACAAAGGATAAATGATTAAAGATAGCAACATAAATTAATATAAGTCAAACCATCATAGCAACATCTAATTCAAAAAGATTCAGACTATTCTTGACTGTGAGCATGGTTAAGTTGATATAACAATTTTAATCACTCTGCAAAGGTTGCACACTTTACTCACTAGTCATAATTCCCATGGAGTGAGACCCATATGTACAACTCAGAAGTGTGATTTGAGAGTAAATAACCCTGTCAAACAAGAATCATGATTCGTGATTAAAGTTGTATAACCTTTGCATGTTGTGATTTTGATCATGAATGTCGATCCTTTTTTAGTTACTTGGTTAACATGGACGGTTTGGTTACAAGACTTAATTTGGTGACCGTGCTTCTCCTATAACCTCATTTGTACTCAGACCAGCTTATTCTCACAATGGTCTTTTTATCTGTACAGCTTCTCAGAATCTCAGGTACTCCCTTCATACCCATATTAGTTGACGTTTTAGAAAAGATTAGAGTCAAACATTGGGAATATAAATCATCAATAACTATTAAGTTTCAAAGTTTACAAATATAAAAATTATATAGATAGATTTGTCTTGAAGAATACTTTCATAAAAGTATACATATATCACTTTTTCATAAATATTTTTATAAAAATAAGAGGTCAAAGTTGTGTTTTGAAGACCGTGTCGCTGTCCTAAACGTCAACTAATATGGGTATGGAGGGAGTAAGCGCTAAGCCCTTCGCTGTGAAGCTGAACCAACTAGGGAATAGTTAAGGGCCTAAGTCGGGATTGGCTTTGGAAATGATTTTACAAACCTTCTATTTAGTACTGTGAAAGGAATCTTCCATCCATCTTGAGTCTTGACTCATGATCAAGAGGATGTTTCTTCTACATAATGAAAATCTAAAATCCTGAAGAACATTATCAAAAGTACAGAGGACTTGGGTAGAATGTGCACATGGCAAACCAACCTCTAGATGTCAATCACAGAGGAAAAGAGAATTGTTACCTGTGCTAGTTGACATGCTCACTGCAAGGTGACTTGTGAGTTATTACTTATTAGGACACATCCGGTACAACCCTATACAACATGAAACCGATCAAGTGAAGGATCAGCTCCCACGGTGCAGGTGGGGAGGGGGGAGGAGGATGGCGCTATGTTTGCTTTATATCCCTACTTGTAATTGCACGTTTGGTGCAAGCTTTTTGCCCCGCTAGCTTTATATCCCTACTTGTAATTGCACGTTTGGTGCAAGCTTTTTGCCCCGCTATGGGTTTACAGCAGGATTGGGTAACATTACTTAACGTTTGGTTTGGCCGGCATGTAATCAGCTGACACCGTATCAGATACGAGCCTTTGGAAGAAGGATACCCGCCCATTGCCCAACGATAGCCCGCACGTCATTCTCCATGGGAACTAACCAAACAAAACTTCTCTGTTGAACTGAAACCGATAGCAAGGTGATCCATTTACATTTACATTACCACTCCCCCAAAATGAACCAAACACCACATAAGTGTAACTAGCCACACCATCCATTTACCAGTGCGTAGTGGTATTTGTTAATGGTGAACCTAATATCCTAAGTCGTTTGGATGCACTCGTATTCGTATTCACCTCAATCTTGGAGTAAATTGGGTTGAAACTTTAATTTCCACCATAATCCATGATAACACGTGGAAGTAGATGCAAAGCTGGACCGCTCTATCAATATTATAGCATAAACACTAGAATAGAAGTTAGTCTTCTTCATTTATAACTTGTGAGAATAAGTCACCCATTTGATCTGAAGCGCTTTCTTTTGACTAGTTTTATGTCCTCTTGCTTGAGATGACTAGCCTGTTCAACATTTCTCTCCAAATATCGGCCAATGTGATATCAACATACGTCCATTGGGAAATCTAACTGCTGAAAATTGACATGCAAAACAATGCATCCCAGCTAAAATAAATACAGGTCACAATGACGGAGTTCCATGTTATAGTACAGAAACCAGCAGTTTAAACACCTCCCTAAGCTAATATGATAATCAAAATACAGAGTAGGAAGTACCTTAGGTCATCACCGCCAGACTAACCGATGGAGGGTTCGCATACATAAATAAGATTGGTAACAAGGTGCATATATACTCACTGACAATCAGCATATGTAGAGCGAAGTTCTAAATCCCTCCAATTCAACACCATGCTAACCCTAAAGCAAAGACGCATGCATGTTAATCTTCGCTGCAAGAACATTATCTCCGTTCCTTTCATTCACTCAAACCATCAGCGCCCGGGCTAGGTGCTGCTGCTTGTTTCTTCACTGGCTCATCGTCTTCAGATTCTGACCAAGCTCGTCTCTTCCGTTCTATTGCAGATTGAGGATGGCCCTGCAGCAGAAAAGTGTGTAAGGCAACTTGGCACCAAATCGTGCAAAAGAAAACTGGGTTGGTTGTTATAAACATAAAAGACAAGAGCTAAATCTGACAGGAAATTTGACTCTGCAAATCAATGGAAATTGAAATTCAGTTTTCCAAAGGTAAATAAATGAACACATATGGTAAAATGTACATAGACAACAATGAATATAATTGTTTACGAAAAACAACAGTCCTAACCATGTCATCTTCAGCATCAGAATCGTCAAGGCCAGCAGCCGCAAGAAGGTGATCTGGGGCTTTCTCTGAATTGTCAGCACCATTATACCTGGCCAGGTCTGCATAGTCATCATCTGCTTCTGGTTCATCTTTGTATTCATCTTCTTCCTCTTCCCCATACTGCATTTTTGTCTTTTGATCCTTCCTCCTCTTAATCCCCTTCCTCCTCCTCTTTTCATTGCCCACCTCTTCATCTTCAGTCTTAGATCTATCTTTTCTCTTGCCGGGGGTGTGGCTAGATGTTTTCCATTGTTCCTGACAAAAAAACAATACAATGTCAGAACATACCTTGTGCAGTAATGCACATAGTCAACGTATTTGCAGCACTACAAAAGAAACAAAGGAATCCTGAGCACATGACCTACATGAAAAAAGAATGATGCCAAGTTGGCAAGGAACAGTTCTCTTAGATATTTTGGTTACTGGCTCATGTTATATTTTTTATATAAGTTTCCCGTTTTTGTTGGTGGCTCATGGTTAATTGTTTCCTCTGGTTTATACATAAGGATATGCATAAAATACCTTCACACGCTCGAAGTGTTCCTCCTGTTGTTTTACTTGCTTTAGCTCATCCTCTTCCCTCCTCCTTTCTAACTGTTACAAACACCGCATTAACAACAGACCTAAAATACTTTGGCAAATAAAATCATTGAAGTTCATGCAAGAATTAAAGAAAGATATAGACCTGAAATTTTCTCTGTTCTTCTGCCCTTCGGCGAGCTTCCTCTGCCAAAGCAATCTGACGAGCAACTTCCATTTTTTGCTTATTCTGCTGTTCAGCTTGCTCTGCTGCATCACGGTGAACCTTAGCAGCATCAAGTAAATGTTTACAGTACTCAACGTGAGTTTCTATTTTCCTCTCATCAAAACCATGGGAGTGGTACGTTGATGCAACGGACAACAGACTGAAAACTCTAATAGCATTCTGAAGTTCAGTGACTGTGGCACGAACCTATAAAAATGGAAAAAATAGAAAGAGCGTTAAAATCAAGAAATGACAAATTTGATGAAGGAACTATAAGGTTCTTTTTATTTCATTTATGTTGAACAAATAAAAATGCTTCTGATGAAGAAATAAAATGCTTCTGATGAAGAAATTAAATATATAGTCAAAATAAATCCTATAACAAGAGTGTTAGAAGAAATGACAAATTTGATGAAGGGACTATAAGGTTCTTTTTATTTCATTTATGTTGAAGCATCTCCAAGAGGCTCTCTACATGGCTCTTTAATGAACATTTCAATGCAAACCCAATATAGGTCTGTAAATAAATTGCCTCAATCCGTGATTCAAACACTGGAAATATGCAGCAGCTTGTGTATGTATTCAATGTCACATTCGATATAATAGCACATAAAACTAATACATGGAGAAGCGGCTTTATCACAGTGGTGTCCTGTTCAGATGCTAGGTTGTTCCAGCTTTTTTGATAAAAAATAATAATAGTACGGTTTTGTAAGATACTATGGTTTTGGAAAACTACATGCTAGGAAGCAACAAATCTGATACTTTTTGGAAACTACAGTAGATAAAACTGTAATCTGTTTAGAATTTTAGAAACTCCACTGTGGACCTCATTTTTCTAAACCATATGTTTACTCGCCTGGGCTTTCTAAAACTACTACTCCCTGTCTCCCTCCGACCCAAAAAGAGTCATTTTTGCTATGAATCTGGACAATGAAGCAAAAATGACACTTTTTTTGGAATGGAGGGAGTATTTGTTAATACCTTGGTTTCTAAAAACTATTGAGTCATGTTGTAGGGGTATTATTATTGCAAGTATTTCATAATAAATATAAGAGGCAAGAGAAAAAGAGAAACAATACTGACCTCATCAACTGTTTGTTTTGTCTTTTGCAGGGTTGAAGCCGAGAATTTCTGCATTGACACTCCTACATTAAACCGTAACAAGTAATTTGACGGAGCCAAATGTATAGCTCTCAGCAAAGTTTTCCTGCAGTCTTGCCATCGCTCAGCCTCGTAATGTGTTCGGGCAAGGTATAATAGGATGGTTGCATCTGTATTGTGGAAGAACTTCCGCAAACAATTTTGATACTACAAAGAACAAGCAATGTCACCTCGCATTGTTGTGTGTCTATGCATGGATTAGTAACTTCGACACAGCTCATGTATGAGCCAGATTGATCCATACATCAGGCAGAGAGAGGGGGCAGGCAAGCAAGACATTACCATTTTAACTGCTTGTTGAAAATGACCTTGAGCAAAATATGTATGAGCCAGATTGATCCAAACATCAGGCATGTGTACAAATATACTTCCTGATGCAGCTTCATGCACCTAATTCATTTCAAATTGCTGATTTAATTAATCAAAGTTCATTTACAGCAGCAAATTAGAACAATAAACGTTATGTCGCTCTTCCTGACCTGTGTGAACAACTCCTTAGCGACATCCCATTTGGCCTTCTCAGCATATAAGATTCCAATACCATTTGCAGCAAACATATTACTACGGTGATGCTTTAGTACTTGCTGGCAAATGTACAAGTGCAACTTTATTATAACAAAGCCATTAAGGGAAATAAAGCAAGAGGAACTTTACAAAAAACCCCATTACAAAGTATAAACTAAAATGTACAGTGCACTACAACTGAAACACCTAGAAGATAGATTTAGACTCCCACAGTGAGCAAAACTTGCATTTAAGTGACCTCCACTACTACGAAGTATTGTGTTGTAGACTTGTAGTTCTGAGAAATCATTGCTCACCACAAGGACATCCAAATCGCATTATTCCATTTGATATAACAGGCTCTTTTTATACCTCCAAAAATGAAAAGAAAAGTGTGGCAACATAATGTGATGTGGTTTAGGGTTTAGGGTGCCAGACTGATACTGGGGTGTGTGTGTTTGTGGCTGTATGGGGTTTCTAAACCCACTTTTTTACTCTTCTTAATATAATGATACGCAGTGAGGAAAAAAAACATAATGTGATGTGGTCATGCCCAGTATCAGTTTGGCACCTAACTTCCATTACCATTGACTTCCCATCTTTCAACATAAAAAGTTCCAACAGAAAATTAAACTTTGATCTAAAGTGATATTATGCAATTATGCAATGCAGGTGTCTCATTTCAAGTCAGAGTTAGTTACTTCTCATAGCAAAATTACCAATAAACGGAGCATCGATTAAACTATAAATAAGGATAAAAAGGAATACCAAAGGCTAGTATCTATAATCCAATAGTTCCCTGAAACCACTTTTAATTTACTCATCAGTTACAGATACAACCAGGATCTCAGATGTGAAGTTGTGCCAAACAGGCAAAAGAATTAGGGATAAGCTTTATAGTAGTACAAGCTATATTATTGGCAGCAAGCCCCAGAACATCCAATAATAAGATATTTAATGGCTATATATTGTTATAAAGGCAGATGGACTTGTGAGGGGTTATGTTATTATAATCTTATAGTAGCAGTCCCAACAACAGTGTTTGCAATCTTATTTAATTAGGAAAAACATATGCACAAGAACAAAAAAGGTATGTCATGTGAATCAAGCATTCAAATGCAAGAGGAATCTGAGGGGTATAACATAAACTTCGTAATAGGAATTTGAAGCCAATAATTTTAATTGGTATGAGTAATCCATTTAAATTAGTATGAATAACACATTGCTAAGGAAAATGTGAAACAGCATACACTCTGATAGAGTTCCATGGCTTTCTCCCTATGAGTAGCCTCAATCTTCGGGGCTTTTTTCTCAGGACGGTTAGCAGCAAAGTAATTCCAGTTCCCCTTCAATAAAATCGAAAAAAAAAATCATCAAAAAGAGAATAAATAAAAGATACTGACAATTTGTAAAAAAAGAAAAATACATGACAAACAATATAGATGTGAAATGTTGAAATTGTATGTTGTAAGTGCAGCATTTAATTCATGAGTCACCAAGTTTTCAGTTCCACCATGGCACCACATTATTATCTAGTGAACAGAAGCACCATCAAAATGAGAGATATGGTGGCGCCAGCTGATTAGTTTTGTTGAAAGCGGAAAAAATAGGTATCAGAAGTACATGCTACTGATGATATGCAGCTAAATCTGTTTTTTTAAGGGGGGGACCCTGTCAGTCCTAATTAATAAAAGATATGCAGCTCTCTGACATGTTCGAGAAAAAATGGATTTAGTTTGAGAAACCCTGAAGAAAATGAACAATCTTCACAAGGTTCAAAACCCCTTGCCGCCCTCCCAGAAACAATATTTACTAAACTGGTATGGCAGTTAGCAAAGTGGAACCTCTTTCACAGTGTCAACAAAATAACTTGAGCGAAATTATCTTATGTACCAATTGAAGCAAAGAGTAGGTATCTCCCTTGGTGGCCTCTTTCGCATTACGGAAATGCTCCTTTGCAGTAAGCCAGGTTTCATCGCTCTGGAGTTCAAGACTCCCAAGCATAGACAGTGCATTTGGGTTCTTCTCATCTATCTTTAAAGCATCACCTATCTAAAACAAAAACAGTATTACTTTTCTCATTTAATAAAATGGAACAAAAGTGTTGACTGTTGATCATACCAGTTCAATGCTCAGTTGAACATTGTTTCTTTGTTTTGCAATAGCCGCTAGCCTCAGATACGCATCTATGTAGTCAGGGTACTGTTATCGATAAAACCAAATTAGAGCACAACAGAAAAGTCATAGGATGTACTTTTCATTGCTGCACAGGAAACCCAGCAAGTAAAAACACAATGCTATAGGGTATATTTTAGTAGTTCAATAGGAAGCCAGTGCAAACCACACTTTTTGGAAGAAAAACACTGACAAATAATTGATAATTTCATTCATGGAACTATTAAAATATCCTTCATATGAAAAATGATCAGCAGTGCATGTATGATTAGCATAAGATGATGAATGAGTTAAAACTACAGGGCGGAGTTTTTACTAGCTGATAATACCATCCATCATGATCTTTCAGTCACTATTCATTAAGGTTATGTTGCATAAACATGGGCAGTTCAGTATATGGAGGGTAGTGGGTGGGGGTTATGACTTATGAGCTCTGGTAGGCATTAGTGTAGCAAAATAGAGAGGCTAGTGAGGACAAGAGCAAGAGTACCTTGAAAATTATGAAACGGTAAAAGAGGCTTGCTCTGACAGAGTCATGGAGTTCTTCCAGTAATCTTGCATAATTAAACAGTGTGGTTACTTTATTTGAATGTAATTCAAGAGGTACACCTTCTTCTTCAAGTTGGTGAAAGAAGATTTGATCCTTGTTCTGGACACTCCAGTTGACCATAGAGCTGCCTACTTTCCCGTCCATAATTGAAACCCAAAGACCATCACCTAGTGCTTCCTTAAAACTCTGTTCTGCCATCTGAAAGTGTAATTTAATAAGGGGTAGTGACAGGTATAAATGATAGTTCATAATATTGTGCACTAACAGTAAGCAAACCTCAAACTCTCCCTTCTCAAAATGAAGAAGTCCAATTCCATTGAGCAACTCAACAGGAACAGCCTCCCCTGCTTTCTTGAGGAGATTTCGAGCCTGTCAACTACTAGTTAAGACTTTTATATTTTATTAAGGATAAGGATGAATGAGAACAGGGTGTGCAGTGGACCAAAAAAAAGGCAAGCAGTGAGCACACTTCTTCAGTCTTCAGTATTTACAAGATATGAAGCTAAAAGCCTAAAACAATTAAGTATAATGCAACAAATAATTAACAATGACAAGAAGAGTATAACATAGTAGACTATCTTAGATAACACCAGCCATGCAACTACTATGTACAGGGTTCATCATGCTGACGCGCACAAAACCCCAAGTTTGAAAGGGGAGAGCAGACAGAAAGAAGACAGTAAAAACCCATGCAGAAAGCATATAAATGAATTTGCAGCCCTAGCAATTCTTTATGCCTTATGTCAAACAGTTTTGGAGGGCAACACAATGCTCAAAGCTAACTTTTCATGATTAGTTCTGCTGAATCATGTGCATCTTTTGATAGAACAATGGGGGGAATCATAGAAATTTATACAGAACAACACTAGAAATACGATATCAGACAACACAATAAAAATAAAACCCAAAACTATTATAGCTAACTGAAAAATTACTGTTTTCAAGTATTCCATAGCAGCAGCCCAGTCAGATTCTACCAACAATTCACCAAGTTCCACAAATGCCTGCAAAATAATCACATTAACTTAAGTTATATGCAAACATGAAATAATGGATCACCAAAGCTAAAGTGTGGCCTCAAAAAAGAGTAAGAATGCAACTAGGAGTCTAGGCCTGAACAAGAACAGGAAGTAATTTGAATAGACATCATACTCATATAATCTGATATTCAAATAAAAACGATCACAGCTCCCACACTCAGCTTTATTCAAATTATTCAAATTTTTGGTTAATCACTCTAACACTGTCATCTAGTAATGCTTCATAATACATGTCACTGTAGTTAGTCCCAAAAATGTAGTACTGTGACACATGAATTAGTCAAAAGGAAAATCAGTTAGACAACAAATGCATATTTTTTGCATTTATGAAGCCTGGCATGAGTGTCTTATCCTTTTCTAAAACAAATATAGCACATTAATGGAGTTGACACAATGACATGTGCAAAAGATATGAATAAACAACTATGCAGGTAAAATATGTTTCTCATTATATATTAATAATTAATGTAACCATAGAAAAACTTTATACCAATCAAAATTACACATTAGGGCAAATGTAGTGTGCATCGACCAAACCAAATACAGATCAAATCGACAACAAAAAAGTTGATTGTAAGATGCTAGCATTCCAAATTTTCAATCAACTTCATCCTAGATCAGCATCTTCATTATTCCAAATTATCATCATTCCAAGATCCAGAGATAGACCAAACTTCAGTGTTCAAAAGAAAATATACTGTCATGTACTTATGGATTTTTTTTTATGTTCAGATTGAGCATTTGACAATTCATCAGTACATTCATCCTGGAGAGCAGTTGTACTATTTATGTTTTGCCATGTTAGAAACAAATTAGTGCCAGAGTCATGTTTTGGGACTATGTTACCCACTTCTTTTGACCCACAAGAGTACATGAAGGTAATGGATGAGGGGAGGAGGGGGTGGGGAGCAAGTGTACCTGATGATCTTTTGGGTCAATACGGGTAACTTTCTTGAAGGTTTCTATAGCTTTTTCAGTTTCCCCAGATTTTGCGTGTATATGACCAATAGCCTAGAAGAAGAAACATAAAATCTTTCACGAATACAACACTATGTTGCAAATAGATGAACAGAGAATAAGTGTTTGATTAGATATATATGCCTTACCTTCAAACTTTCACAGTTTTCAGGGTGCACCTCCAAAACTTTCTCAAAGCTACCTAGTGAACTTTTGAAGTCTCCAAATTTTAATTGAATTTGACCAAGTCCTGGTTCAGATCATATTGTGTTATAAACATCAACTGAATATACAGTGGAGTGCTCCAAATGACCAAACATGCTAATCTAGGCTGCATGCATCATGTGTGGACCTAAGGAAGAAGATTGAAAAGAAAAATAGAATTGTTAAATGTTAATTTTGGATCATATAGGTAGTTTATGATCAAGCTGCTGTGGGAGCCATTCAATTTTTACTTGATGACACACAAAAGATGTTCACCACAACAATATGGCACTCGCATTAACTAATTGACTGATAGTATACTGTGCTTAATGTTTCGTTGGCTCAGTAGGTACAGCATAGATAGACACAATATGCATGTCCTCAAGTTCAATGTTGATTGTGGACTTCTACTTTGAACAGAAACCAACCTGACTCACAACTCGAGGATGTATGTAAAGATCCTACCGATTAACTATAAGTGATTATCTAACATACACTTTTTGAATGAAAAACCTTCATCTTGTTTCCTTGTATACCGAGAAGAATTTTATACAAAGAACAAATTATCTTTCATTGAGCTGTGGTTCAAATATAAAGCCATGGAAACTAGCTACTGAGAGCCTACTACTGAGGCCTTGTTTAGTTCCGAGAAATATTTGGGATTTGCACTGTAGCACTTTCGTTGTTATTTGACAAACTTTGTCCAAACATGAACCAACTAGACTCAAAAGATTCGTCTAGACATGTAGATACTAAAAGTACAATTAGTTATTTTTTTTACCTACATTTGATGCTCCATGCATGCAGCTAAAGATTGATGTGACGGGGAATCTAGAAATATTTGGGGGAAGTTGGGGAAACTAAACAAGGCCTGAATAACGTTCGGTACTACAGTGCATTAGATTCTGTAGTTCGCAATCAGTATTTCAGTGTTGACTACTAGTTATAGATTTTTTCTGCATCAAATGTATGCTTAAACCTACTGGATAATGGTCAGCTTATGATGATCATATGTTCACAGAGAAGAATCAAGGCAAGGTTCTTAAGGCGCTAAGGCGAGACGTGGCAAGCCAGAAGCCACCCCTTGTGAATCGCCTTGGTGATCGTAAGGCGAGGCAAGGCAACGACATGATTATATGAAACTTCAATGGAGCAGCATGAAAGAAAAAAGAAAAAGCAAAAGAAGAAGGATAAGAAACTAAGAAATGCCCAGAACACCAGCCAGACCATATATCCTCCCTGGCATGTTCTGTGACCTATCTGTTATTCTGTTACCCGCAGACCTCCCAAAACCATTGACAAGTATTCCAGTGCCACCGCCACTGCCCCTCTCCGCGCGACTCCTGCCTTCGTCCCTCCATCTCCCATTCCATATGTGCCCCCTCTTCCCCTCCCCTTCCTCACTGCTGGTGCTCCCTTCCAGATCCCCTCCAGTCATCTACAGACCGCAGATCAAGAGTTGGTGACTGCTGCTGCCTCTCCCAGATGTCCAATGTTGCGGAAGTCTGTGATGGCCATAGCGTCTGGAGCCGATGGGGATGGGAGCAGAGACAAGTGCTTGGCCTTCCCAGTCCCCCATACTTCCACTCTCTTCTGCCTACTCTCCTCTCTCATTTTGCTGATGTTTGGTCATGGCAACGGAGACACCCAGTTTTTTTTTAGCGCCTGGACGCCTAGGCGACGCCTTAAAAACCTTGAATCAAGGTGATGGATATTATGGAAATTTAAAGAATAGAACAATTTAATTTAATCAAGTTAATTAGCACAAAGGTCTGGTCTCATGATTACTCCTGCTAAACAAGGATCCAATGCATGCAAATCAGAACATTAAAAGTGGTAGGGATAAGTACAATCAGAGAGACTTAGATAATAAATTATGTCGTGGTATCTGATTCTGATGAAAAAACATGGGCATGCACAAATGCTGAGAAATTATTAAATAAAAAAATTGAAAAGATAAAGCATGTGCACACGAAACTCTACCAATATATGGTAACACAAAGTCTTGTGGTTTATTGATTTCATTAACAGATGCCATGTAATATCGTCCGGCAGTCTCAATGTCCCCCTGCAATTTATTAAAATACCAAATATATGCATAAATAAATGTGGTTGGCTATTTTTAACAAAGGAAACCAAAATGCCAACAAAGAAACAAGGAAACTACCACTATTAGTTTTATATGTACATGGAAAGAGTATATTACCTTACTGTGGTACGATCTGGCTAAGTTATAGTAAGCATGTGATTTCAGTAGTCCATGATTGCTTGAAGAAAGAGCGGTCTCAGTCAATTGTTCAACCACAAAATGTTGGCCAGTAAAGAAATAATGATTCGCAAGATGGTTGAGTGCCAATGTATAATAAGGATATATTTCAAATGCTTTTTTCATTTTCTCCATTCCCCTCCGAATCCCACCAGCTATAAGCAAGTTGAAACACTCGAATTAGAAAGAAGGGGAACGGGCAACTTTAAGAATCTAACCTCACACCTGTGCAGAGAATTTACCTTCATTTGTTTGCAAGTCCATGATTGCCAGTGCTACTAGAGCATCAACATTCTGAGGGTCCAACTGTAAAGTTTAAGTTGCATTGGTTAAGGAAATGTATTTACCTTGGATACAAATTTTCTGCCCAGTGAAAAAAATAATGCTGACCTCTAAAACTCGCTGAAAAGCTTGACGAGCTTTTTCCACTTGTCCAAGTTTGTATCGGCAAAAGGCTATACCAAGTCTTACAGCAGCAGGACAATTGCAATAGACCCGAAGAGCTCTCTAAGAAGTGTACAAAGTGAACAGGGGAATTTGTCAGGATGTCACAAACAAGTGTCATTGTAAGTTAATCATTTATTATTATTTATTGAACCTTGTAGAGATCTAATGAGTCCCTATAATGCTCCAATGATTTTTTGTGCTGCTGCTCCGCTTCGCCCATCAAAAAGTAAACAGAGGCCTGTGACAGCAAATTCGAAAATTATAAATTAGGATTTTACAAATAAATATCAAATATATCAATAAATAATGGTACATTTAGTATGTTGCCCAGAAAATTAAAAAAAATGAAAGCTTGTCTATCTGAATCTATGTCGTGCCCAGAACACAAGTTGGTATGCCATTGAATCAGCAGCGAACATTAGTCTGTAGCAACACAAAATGTACAGTTAAAATAAAGTGTAAGATTTTTTATCACAACAGATATTTGGTTACTTAGAAACCCTGCTTAATTAAGAACCTGTACAGATCTAATTTTCTGTTAATCTGTTCCAATAATGTAGATTTTATTGTTTGGAGCTCCGCACAATTAAGGAGAAACGCAGTTCCCTGGGATCAAACAAGAAATAAGGGGGAAAAACATTCCCCTCTTATTTTTCTTCTCCAGAACTGGCCCAGAGAATTGCATAAATTAAATCCTGCCCTTGAAACCATCATCCAAGCAAGTTATGCCATCATCTTATACACATGTTAAAGAGTCAACTAAAGGATACAGAAGTACAGAACAAGATACGACTAGTTGTGGTGAATCAGCCAACAAACAATGACAAGGAATGGAACTAAAATGTTCAACAGCTCTTAAATGTTAAGATATGATTAAACTATTGTAGAAACACATAACATGCTGACACTTCCACTGGATTAAATCATAACCCAGCAAGCCAAAAACTAAATACATCAGCATTTACAATAGGCTCCATACGAGAAACAATTTGAAAGTATCCATATTTCATTACTTATACTTATGGGCTTATGGGACCATCTAAACAACCTAAAAATCACCTGACCAAGTAGAGCTGGAAAATTGTTCTCGTCTTCATCCAACACAATCTTGAATGAGTGAGACGCCATTTGCAACTCACCCTTGGCAACACAGAGTTGACCTGCAAGAACATTGACATATGAGCATACTGAAAGCTCCAATCCTGGTAAAGGACAATATGGAGTAATCATCCAAAACGGTGTGTGTGTGTAAATATATCTGATGAAAAAAAGGCATTGAATTGGGTACTTCTTACCAAAGTCATTTTAGCTTTGTCCTAAGTCATTTTAGCGTGTCCATTCCAAATTCTAAGTCATTTTAGCTTTGTCCTAAGTCAAAATGTAGCCTTGACACAGTTTATAGAAAAAAAAATGCACCATGAAGTACATTTTGATAGTGCATTTAATTCATATTGTAGATTTAATATATTTTTCCTATATACTTAGTCAAACCTAGCAAGTTTGACTTAATACACAGCTAAAACGACTTACAATTTGGA
The DNA here is from genome assembly GCA_009763385.1 of Coix lacryma-jobi var. lacryma-jobi. NCBI lineage: Eukaryota > Viridiplantae > Streptophyta > Magnoliopsida > Poales > Poaceae > Coix > Coix lacryma-jobi. The sequence continues at coordinate 16,914,152 of CM019830.1, read as the reverse complement.
ATGAAGGGAGTGTGTTATGCAGAAGGATTAAGAACGTGACTCAAATCACCTTGTTGGCCAGTGGTGTGCCATTCATCTATTTGTGTCAGTGAAATTTATTGAGCAAGGGCAAGAAAGGAAGTCAAAGTTCCTTGAAATTCTGGGATGGCATGTATTTTGAGAGAAGTTGAGAAGGCTAAAATGGCATCAATCCTCAATCAGGAAAAGTAACATTACTACATTAGTTTCTCTCAAAATCAATAATGATATCAGACAACATCAGAATAATAATAGCTGCCCAATCACATTAGGAATGCATTGTGGTATGTCAACAACTTGTTGCAGCGAACAGGAACTACAAAAGGACCCTTCCTATTTTCTACCATGTGCATCCAATGTAATGGTCATTCATCCTACAACCACATGACAATGTGCAGGAAAGCTATGTATAAGAGGTTTAAAATGTTAAAAGACAGCGGAACCTTTTCCTATCCACGTAGAAGGTTCAGTTTCATCTATCCTTGATGCTCTATTATAATACTGAGTTGCATCTTTAAAATGTCCTTCCTTCTGTTGTGCTCTATCAACCTTTCCCATGAAAGTATGGAAAGCACCCAAAGCAGTAAGAATTGCTATCCGTTCATACTTCACATCAGCATAATACTCGTCGATTTCTGCAGAGACAAGATTCAGATAAAAAGATTAGAGTCTTTAAGGAATAGAACTAGAAAAGAAAAAACAAATATGGTGTAACAATAGTAAAAACTACTTCCAGCGTCAAAGAAAAACTAACCAGGGCCAGATCCTTCCTCCAGAATCTGACGGAACTGCTCTATCTTTCCTTGCTTGAAGTATTCTCTCTGTGCACAAGTAAAAAAAATTGCAACTGAATAAGTATATACATTTATTAAAAAAATGATTTCTTGAGAGAACGACCAAAACAATTTGAAAAAAAGGCACATCTGTAGGTGCAAGATTCAGATCATGACCAGCCATGCAATTATCAGAGGCAGGATATATATAAGACTAAACAACCAAGAGAATGCTACAGAGTACATCATTACTTCTGTTTTAATGTTTGTACTAGGCTAATGAAAAACTGGAGCACAAGCACACACGCGCCAAAAAATGTGTTTCTGAGTTTCTCCATGTTAATAAATTATTTGTCAAACAAGATCACTGGTGTTATGAGCTATGATTCCTAGGACGTCAGTACATCACAGCAATGAAGATGTTCACCAAACAAGGGTAATCCCGCCAACCACTTCAACATACATACATTAACAATTCAACAGCAATCATCAAGATCACCTGAATCCTCCCAAGGCCATATGGAAGCATAAACTTAAGTGAGACAATAGCCCTAAAAGTTCCAGTTAAATTTGTGGCGAGAAGCAAGGATGGACGAACACACAATGACACAATGACCCATAGAAGTGCACCCACAGAAAAAAGAAACAAAACAAACAATCGCAAGAAGCATTGGGGATTCCTTGGTGTTGCGGTATATATAACTAGATAGGCGGAAAAGGGAGACGTACGGCAATGATGAGCCAGAGATGAAGCGGGGCCTGCTCGGCTTTGAGGATGTCGAGGATGTCGGATGCGTCGTGGGGAAGCTGGTCCAACGCTACCCGCACTTCCTCCTCTGTCCCCTGCACCGGGATGTACACGCTCGTCATCTTCCCAGTGCTTCTCACTCCCCCTTCGCCGCTGAAGGGGGAGAAACAGAAGCCCTTGGCAATTGGGTGTTCGGCCTTTTGCACACCAATATGTTACAGGCGGCGGATAGCGGTCGACAGGGCAGAGAAGCACCGCGGCACGGCTAGGGGTAGACGACTAGACGAGCCTGCGAAGAAGGGGAGAAACATCTGTGAGCCATTATAAGAGACTAGTAGAGTGGTAGACGCCGACAAGAGTCGCCCTAGCATCAGAATTACACAGATAACGAAAAAAGAAGATGCCATTGCCTGCCCGCGCGTCGAAAGTGCTCGCCGCCGCCGTGTCCTGCGCGCCGCTGCGTGGCTCGCCTCGCGGAGAGCCCCTCCGGACAGGACAGGTGCTCGCGGTAGCAGCCTCGCACGTTATCGCCGCCGCCTGACCCACTGGCGGATCTAGAAACCGGACAAAGTGGGGGCCAACCTTGAACGATGTTGCTGGATTTGCATCAGCCCTAGGCTGCTGGGGGCGCCGCCGCGCAAGCCGCAGGCTAAAGGCGCCTTCGTGGAGCCGTAGCCGTCGGTCGCAACTAGAAGGGTGGAGAGTGCCGCCGCCGTCGGTGGTGGTGGTTGTGGCTGAAACACGAGTTCTGCCGGAGAGGAACGAGAAGAAGAGGAACGAGCGATACGGGAGATGCGAATACGCTGCTGATGGCAGGGTGGGCTAGGCCTTTCCGGCTTCACACATTGGGCTGCTGATGGACTCGTATTCCATAGATACTGGATCTGAGCGGGCCAGAAAAAACCTGATAGGGCTGTAACTTTTGGGCCGAAAATCTCCAACAGTTTTACAAATTTTATTTCCGGCTCGTGCCATGGCCATGCGAACGGAGACAAGAAAAAATTAAACCTTAGTAACCAGCCTGTAGAAGCAGTGGAGGAGTCGATCCATGGCCATGCCGACTTGCTGCAGAAGATCCGGTGACACATGTGGTTTTAGAGACAGACAATACAACAGTCTGTGTCCTGATGAAAAGCCAAATATATCGAGGACCGCTACATTTTATTGTTGCAGAGGCTAAACAAGCCGGAGATTTGATTTCTGAGTGGAAGATAGTCCACACGAGAAGAAAGGGAAACTGTGCTGCCCACGAGCTCGCACAACTGGCTCTAAGGTCGAATAGTGCGTCAGTTTGGCGTAATGAGATGTCAGTTTGTATCGAGCAAATTATTGCTCAAGATTGTATGTCTATGCATGAGCAATAAAAAGCCTCTCTTTTTCTCGCAAAAAAAAATAGTGTTGAAGAAGATGTCGACGCGTGGGAAGGAGGATCACGTGGACGGCACCTGGGCAGAAACAATCGCGGAAAAAAAATGGCGGCGCGCGGGAAGAGACGGCAGTCAGCCTAGACGTTCGGTTAACCGGAACCGAACGGTTCGGTTGTTCGGTTATTGACATAAATTCGGTTCCCTGAAAATAGGAACCGATCGGTTCTTCTTAATTTTGGGAACCGAGCAAAATCGGTTTCGGTTAGTTCGGTTCAGTATTAGTTCCGAACCGAACTAACCAAAATTTTACCAAAAAATAATAGAAAAATAGAGGATTTGTTTTAAAAAAAACACACAATACCAAAATTTTAAAAAAATGAGGCTGATAGGGCTATGAGGGGTATGTTATCCACCTTTTATATCTAGGGTTAAGGTGGTATGAGGCCTATGTTATAAGGTTTATTGAGTTTACTTCTGAAATTCGGTTATTCGGTTAACCGAGTAAGGGAACCGAATTAACCTGATTAAATCCGGTTCTTAAGAAGTGGGAACCGAACAGGAAACCGAAATTTTCGGTTTCGGTTCGATTCTCGGTTATTTTTGCCCAGGGTGAGACGACAGCACGCGAGTGGAGAAAAGTCGTACAAAATGACGGATGTGCGCACGCATATATGTGCAGGTTCATCAATGTTTTGGAAATTACCAAAAGATGGTGTTGGAGAGGAGTTTTTGAGATTTTTCAAAAAAAAACCAAGAATGACAGTATTTGCCTTGGTATCTAGTAATAGGTGGTTATACTCTCCCAGAAACACCAGTAATAGGTGGTCATACTCTCCCAGAAACACCAGTAACACGTGTCAGCTCTCTCCCAACCATGCCAATAAATAGGTTGCCACATAGGCATTGTTGATGATATGGCGGTGTATTTAAGAAGTGAGACAAGAAATGAGTTTCATCTAGATAAAACTCTCTTGACACGAATAACAACTCTCTATGAGTCATGAAATTTAATGTCTATGAAACTTTACAATGAAACTCTCGCTCTCAATGGAGAGTTTCATTCAAGTTTCATTTTATTTCATATGACATGACAGTCTTGAAAACAACAAAATAAAACTCGCCATTGAGATTGGCCTAACCACGCAGGCACGCAGGTCCATTCGGCCCTCACGCTTGGCCTACACTTTACGCCTTGTCCAAAACTAAGATGTGGGGTTTGTACAATTTAATTATCTATTCATCTACTAATATGTTCGATTTATGTAAGCACACGTCGAACCTTTCTATCATTTACAATTTATCAGACAATCTATATCTATATCTCTTATAAATATAAACTCCACTATCAATTCTCTCAACATGCAAGTTATCCATCTCGTAATACACTGTCTTATACAATTAAAATCCACTTGCAGAGATGATGTCTACGTCAGCAAAACACATAATCATTTTATTGTTCACGTCAACATATCACACAATCCACTAGCACTTATTTACAATAGTTTATTTTTTTGTATAAGTATATATAATTTAAGTTTATTCTAAATCATTCCTAATTCCCGCAGCAACGTGCAGAATAAAGTTTTAGTTATTTATATTTGAATTATAGCCTCAGTTAATGTTCTATCATTTGTTTTTATCTTTCTTAAAAATAAAAATATCAAGTGCAATTTTAATTAGGGACATAATAGACTACCTATATGAAAACAACTAATTCCTAGAGTTGCAGCAGAGCTGTGTGTCAAATAAGACCATCTGCTCCACAAATTTCACAGTGGAGCTGCTCTATGGTGGAGTTTGTGGAATAGAGTAGCAAAAACGAGAGTAGAGCAGTCGCAAATACCCACTTAATATGAGAAGATATAGATCGAGTCATCTAATTATTTAATTGCTCTTTGCGAGTTCTTCTTGTTGCCGCTTAGCCCTAGGACTTGAGCAGCAGCAGCTCACCCTAGGCACAAAAAACCGAGAACCGAGAACCGAACTAATCGGAACCGAAACCGAAATAACTGAAACCGAATATTTCTGTTCTCAGTTCGGTTCCTTATTCTAAATAACCAAAATAAGTCCGGTCAATTTGGTTCTTGGGCTCGGTTAACCGAAATAAAGATGAAGCTCAATAATCAGAAAGAAAAGGCCTGACCCAACAAGCCTTAGTATATAAGCAACCTCTCCAAACTCTAATCCACTCCACTCCTCCCTCAGCCGCCGCACACCAGCGCCCCTCACCTCCATGATGGTTTTATTGAAGACGAGGATGACAACTTTGGCGTCAACATCTTCATCGACATGACGACATAGAGACTTTTGTTTCGGAGGAGTGACATCAAGACAGAGATGATGTCGCCGTCATAGAATAATTTTCTCCGGTCTCTTCTTCGTTTTGTTGTGGTTAGATCTGACCACGATAAAGAACTACGGAGAATAATTTTCAGATCAGTCTTTCTTTTTCTTCGGTGACAAAAAAAAAGGAAGACACAAGGACTCCGCCTGCAGGAATATTGGTCATTCGTTGGACATTTGTTTTCAGGGTTAAAATAACAATTGTCGAGTATTTACATGTACGGTCATCTATACGAAACGTTGTTTAGATTTGACCATTCAAAACGTGGGTACAATATAGATGAAAATCAATTTCTGGAGACATGGTTTTTCAGAGTACTTGTAACGTGATGATGTACCCAGATATAATCAATTCTTCTTTAGTCTAAAAAAAAGATATAGATTGAGCCATTTCAAATAGTGAGTTGAGATCGAGATGTTTAATGGATTACTACTCTCGGGTTCTATACAGTTGTTCCATATGACAAATTTGTAACATGACTCTTTCTCTGTTCGAATTGGCATTACGCATACCGCTCTAGAATTGGAGCAATAAGTTTCAGGTGACTCTTGTCAAAGTGAAGTAAAAATTTGGTGAAAGCAGCTACTATATACCACTAACTACTAGGGTTTTTGTCTAGAACTGTTTCGCTTTATACTCCACCAGTGCTACTACGGAGTAGCTCAAAATAAAACCGAAATTTTTAAAGTATCTCTTTAGGTGCTTCACAAGAGCATATAGTTGGAGTAAACTCTTACGGGTAACTCTATTTTTCTTTTCTTTTCCTCCGAGTAGTCCCGAAGTCAGGGTATCGCTAAAAAAAGAGATAGAGCAGAAGAGTTAAAAAGGCTATAAACAATCGCACCATCCATGTACCAATGCTCGACTTCTCGACCGGCAGTCAGAGATATGGGTGCTGGATCAGACCGTCATTCTGATTTGTTGCGTTTGCATACACGAGCTCTTGAACTCACTCAAACACGACAAATTCTGCCTGAAAACGATACAAAGCATCCGATGCAGGCCCTGTTTATCTGCAACCACCCCAAGACTTCACCATTTTTTTGTCTTTACATAATAATAATAATAATAATAATAATAATAATAATAATAATAATAATAATAATAATAATAATAATAATAATAATAATAATAATAATAATAATAATAATAATAAGCTGCTCAAGCGCGGCTGTTTTAGTTTTAACAGAGGAGAGAGGACTGCAAAGCACAAAGCGCGCAGACATCCTCTGCACCTCGTGACGCTGCTGAGTTCCTCCTTCCACCAGTCCAGTTCAGTGACCTCGTGTCCTACCCCATTCTGCCATACGTACATTAGCAGGCAGTAGCCGAGTACTAGCGCTTCCGTCTTCGTCTCTGCTCTCCCAACCTCGCAAGGACACAGGTCCTCGATCTTATTCTTTTGTCTTTCCGGCGCGCAACCAGATTAGTATTCCTTGGGAGCAACCCCGGTGGCCGCGGTGCAGTTCGGTTGCGCGGCCGTGCAAGAAACCGCTGCTCCGCTCTCCATGGACGACACGGAGCTGGAGGGGAGGCCGAGGCAGCCGCTGATGCTAAAGGAGTGGCTGGAGCTGGAGTACAGCGCGGAGCTCTCCCGCGGCGACGGCTTCGGCTGCTACCCGCGGCACCTCGCCACCGAGCCCCGGGCCCGGAGCGCCGCCGGCGGCCGCAGGCGGAGGAGAAACGGCGACGTTATCGCCAGGGTCTCGGCCGCGGTGAGGGCCGCGCTGTCCCGCCCGCCGTCGGCGTCGGCGCGACAGGGGGAGGCGGCCGCGCTCCCCAGGAGGCTGCGAGTGGTCGGGTCGTTCTGGAAGAAGCGGAGGGTGGAGGAGATGGACAGGCGGCCGGTGGCCAGCTGCTCATCTGCGACTGCCGCGAGCTCCGGAAGGAGGGACGAAGCGTCTTCGCCGGCGGCAACGACGTCTCCGCGGCGCATGGGTCGGGAGAGTCCCCAGGCCGGCGGCGATCGCGCAGGTCTCGGCGTCGGCCATCGTAGCCATGAGACAGTGGTAGGAATTCATCGTTCTCGTGTGTTTTTTTTTTAAATTTATTTATCCCCTTTTCCCTGAAAGAAACAGTTTTGAACTTTTGACAAGTATGTGTATGTCTGCTCTTGATTTTAGCTACTAGCAAGTTTCAATGTCTGAATTGATTGATCGCAACTGCTATTTTTTTCTCTGATATGATGATCGACAAAGAAGGTTGAGGAATGCGAGTGCGAGGCGAAGTGCCACCTGGACGAGGAGCGGGAGCGGGAGGAGGAGGAGGAGGAGGAGGAGGAGGAGCGGCTGAGCCCAGTTTCGGTGATGGATTTCCCGAGCCAGGACGGAGACGACGACTGCGACGACGACGGCGGCGGCTGCACCGATGGCTGCCATAGCGAGGACGAGGGCACGTCACCGGCGTTTGAGCGTAGCCTGTCCAACATCCGAAGTAAGTTCCTGCTTTCCGTTTGGTTCCATTGTGCTGTGCAGCGAACTCCGTCGTTGACTCGGTTAGACCTCTCGTCGTTATTAGCGCCATGCAAGTTGAACTAGCTCTGTTCCGTGTGCACCCCTGCACCCGTTTCTTTTCCTTTCTCGCGCACAGCCTAGTGGGCAAGCAGAAGCTGTTTGTTTAGCTGTTATCCGTCGAGCCCGAGATGCACAAAAACGCACGCCCATTCGCTTACGTACTCCGTATGTTGGTTATATATACAGAGCCTTTTCTCTGCCTGGAGTACTTCGAACTTTCGAAAAAAAGTCTGTACTTCTCGAACTACAGATACAGGTGTTCCAGCCGTGACAGCAGCAGTTTCCGCTGCTCGCTGTCTCGTGTCAAAGCTGAACGACCATTTTCTATTTTTCTCCCTCAAGACAATCGATCAATGTGGGCCGCGGCCGCGAAACTGCGAGCACGCACGCGTGCGTCGTTCGGACGCGCGCACGAACCGTTGGCATGTTACTGTTTAGATCGACCACGTCGGTAGCCCGTCGCTGTCGGCCCTAGCTTCTTTATCTGCCCAACAAGGAGAGATCAGACCACGCATGGGCGAGCCGTTGGAGAACGAATGGGGGAGAAAAGAAGGGCGCGTACAGGTAGTGTACAAACGGAACCAATTAAGAAGACGCGACGTTGATAGCCAAGCGGAACGTATAATTGGAACTCGAAGAATAAATGGTTGCGTGGGAGTTTGTACATGTATTACTAGCGCTGTCAGGTTAAACAAACAAACAAATCTTGTTTCCCATAGGCAATGCGGACATGCATGAATCATGATATTCCGGTCCAAATTGTAAAGTGCAAAGCGAAAGGGATACGGAAGAATAATCGCTTTGTGTCGCAATTAAATACACCATCACCCGCTTTAGGGCCAGTGGTTGCAAGGTTCGTATACCGCCCACCTGACCCCTGATGCCTGATGCACTCTAGCTGCTCCACATTGTACATGTACAATATACAAGTAGCCTTTGACTCTAGCTGCTCCACATTGCTCATGAGCTCCGTTCGTTTGAACTTATTATTCGGTTTATCAACTGTATTTTGATTTATTCTTTCTCACATAGCATTATTGAAATAGTCAAAACAAGTCGTTAATAAGTTCAAGCGAACAGAGCATATATATATATATATATATATATATATATATATATATATATATATATACTATTTTTCAGAGAAGTACCAGAACAATAAGGTTCCTAGTCACTAAAAATGGTGCAGCTAAGAACGTATCCAACCTGTCAGTTCGAGCCGTGTTCTCCTAGATTTTTCTACATATGTACGTTTTGGCTACTTATTTGGAGAAGTAGTTGAATCATACATTAGCTCCCCGTGCGTCGTGGACCGAGAAATGTGCATGGATTTAGCCCGTGATTTAAGTTCGGTTTCGGTTGTTAGGAAACTTGTGCGCGTTCATCATGAATTCATCACTGTAGAGTTGATCATATGCTCCGGCCGGTGCCTAATTGTTTGGTTCCGAGGTCCGAGCCATGTAATATACTTTGGGCAACCCAAGAAGCCAACAGGGCCCAAAAAGCCATGGTCCACAAGCCCACGAGGCCCACAAGCCAATATGATCGTGTGTTTTGTTGCGACTCATGATGCCCACCTTGCTGCTGCTGGTACCCTTTTCAGCTGTCACTAATCACTTGATCCTAAAAAAAAGCTGTCACCAATCACTTTAGTTTCATGATGAAAGCATTACTGATGTACTATTCCACAACCTCAATTTCCAATTTCTTTTGGCCCTGTTTGGATTCTAGGGCTAGAGCTAGTTTGAGCTATTTAGAGCTCAACTAGCCCTAAAGTATCCAAACATGAGGGCTAGTTTGAGCTAGTTGCATCTAACCCATCCAAAAAAAACTATCCCCACCAAGAGGTGATTATTTGGGCTAGTTCTAGTTGGGACCACTACAAAAGTGATTTCTCTCTCTACCTTCATCCTACCAAATAATTAAAAAAGTATATTTATTGTCAATTTAACCCTTTTATCCAAACACCACAAGAGTTAGAGTTAGTTCAGGGTTAGTTTAGAGTTAGAAAATAGCTCTAGGTCTAGCTGAGTTAGAGGGATGCAAACAGGGCATATGATTGATTCGCAGTTTCGCCGGTCATCACCCTACCTATCTGACGCCTACGTTTTTGTTCCACAGGAGCAAGACAGCAGCTGCTGGACAGAATCCGGCGATTCGAGCACCTGGAGGAGCTGGACACCTCCTCCGACGTAGACGCCGCCGCCACGGCCGCAGATGATGATGACACGAGCTGCCACGTCGTGGAACTGGACATGGACTCAGCCGGAGACGACGATGAAGACGACGCTGAATGTGGGCTCGTACAGAAGGACCTGCCGGGACTCCCGGAAACGAGCTCGCCGTGCGCTGCCCACTACTTCAGGAATCTTCTAGAGGATTTCTTTCTTGAAGGTCTGTCCTCGCGCCATGCCGGAGGGTCGGACGATTCGGACCTCGAGATGTCATTGCTGGAGACTGCCCAGGCGTGGCTGCATGGGCGACATCATCGCGCGCTGAGGTCGGATCACGAGGCGGAGGTGGAGGAGATCGAGCGGCTTGGACGGTGGAGATGGTTCAGAGAAGATGAACGTGAGCCGCTGAGCTCTGACGTGGAGAGTGGTATATTCTGCTATTTGATGGAAGAATTAGTTGAGGAATTGTGCATTGTGCTGATCGATCGCTGAGGATTTTGTGGTACTTATTACTGCCACATCGACAAAAATGTTTACTGGAAACTTTTAGTACATACTCTTCACGTTCTGGATCTTGAGACATCCAGTCAGAGGGAATTAGATATCTAGTACTTCAGAGAATTCTTACCGGATCACGCTTTGCTTTATGCCTCAATACCCACAAAGCTAGATGGCCGGATGTAATCAGATGTAATCTGAAAAGAGAATGAACACAGAGAGAGAGAGAGAGAGGTCTTTTTCAATCAAAGATAGACTCGGGCGTTAACATTTTGCCTGTCTTTTCCGTCCTGAACAAACAAATTTTGGCTGACTAGCAAAAATAGCTTTCAGAAATTTCCCTATTGGGACCCCACCCGAGGTTGCTGTTGCCAGTTTGCCTGCCACACGTTCGGTTTGCTGCTTTGCTTGGCTGACGCTTGAGGCCCGCACAACCAGCACGCGATTCGGTTTTGGTGGTTGTTGCGCTTGCCCCGCGCCGCCAGCTTCCCCACCCAGCCAGCAGCCACCCTCCGCCTCTCAGCGCCGCCGTCTCCTTTTACACAAACCCGGTGTTTCGATTCCACTGCCTGGCACGCAGGGACCCAGCAGCAGCAGCAGCAGCAGCAGCAGCACTCCTAGTCGTAGTCTCCTACGGTCCCTGCCCTTCTCCTTCTCCGTTTCTGCGCAGTCCCACCCGCCTACTATTCCTACTAGCCCCGCGCTATTCTCCGCAATCTAACAGCTTTTGCTTCCCCCGGCTCGGAGCGGCTAGGGTTTGGGGGAGTGCGAGGTGAGGCGGCATGACGACGCGGGGAGCCAAGCGCGCCGCGACATCCGACCCCGCCGCACCCGATGTACGCTCTCGTCAATTTCTCCTCCCGTCTAAATCGCGTTTTTAACGGCGATGTGTGCTGTTTGTTTGGGGCACCTAGTTCAGTGGATCTTGCGGGTGTGGGAAAGCTTATTCTGTTTACTAGCTTTCGGCTCTGGATGCTGATTCAATCTGGTTGATTGGTGAAAACTGAAAAGTAACATGCAGCTAGCTAGGTTGGGTAGTGACGTAGTGTCTTCGAGTTTGATTTGGGGGAACATCGATGAAATCACGCTGGAGCTGTTAAAAAATCATGTGTTCAAATTCGCGGTGTACTGTGTGTGCACCTAGAAGCTTTAGGGTGTTTTAATGCTCTTCGTTGGATTTTTTTTTTTCCTGCAGTATGTATGGTATTTTGAGTGATGGAATTCAGAACTAGAGCCAACAATTACTTCCAGCTGGAAAGAAAGTAGCAGCATAGTACGTCTTACTCTAAACTATTCCCTCCGTTCCAAATTATGAGTAGGTCTGGCTTTGTATCTAGAAAAACGACACAATTTGGAATGGAGGGAGTAGTTCTTAATATGCTCTTCGTTGGATTTTTTTTTTCCTGCAGTATGTATGGTATTTTGAGTGATGGAATTCAGAACTAGAGCCAACAATTACTTCCAGCTGGAAAGAAAGTAGCAGCATAGTACGTCTTACTCTAAACTATTCCCTCCGTTCCAAATTATGAGTAGGTCTGGCTTTGTATCTAGAAAAACGACACAATTTGGAATGGAGGGAGTAGTTCTTAATTGTGAGTATCCTTGAATGTTTGATAACTCAACCCTATTGATTAGTCTGACTAACGGGATGACCACAGTCCTGAAACTTTTAATTGAAGCCTGACTATTGCATATCCGTGCTGGCAAATTATCAGTATTGCTGTTCTGATCTAGTCACTGAAAGTTTGCCTGCTAGCATCCATTCAAAGTTTTTTTTTATTCACTGTGATTCTCAAACATGCATAAAGTTTTTTTTTCTGTCGCTCTATCTTCCTGTAGAATCTGCCCCTCCATTATTCATTTTTGTTATTACAATGCTGCAGTTACCAAGTAAGAGAGTAATGGACGGACCCTCTTTTGATGTTCACAGGGCTGAGTCTTCCCATCAGCATGTGATGGCAGGACCCGCTACTTTAGACCCTCGACGGGCTGAGGCTGCAAGCAAACACGTGAGGGCACTCAATACCCAGTTTGCAAGGTATGTTTCTTCACCTGCTGTCGTGTACTCCTGTACTGTGTGTTGAAACATATAGGGGGCGTTTGGTTAGTTTGCCCAACACCCTCGCCTCGCCTAGCCTCTCTTGGCCTCGCCTCGCCAACGCTCGGAGAGCAGTTTTGGCTCACTCACGTTGGCCTGGACAGCGCAGAAACCGAAAGGTGCTCGCCAGCCAACCAAACGTGCACTAGTTCGCTGGGCTAGGGGCAAGGCCAGCGCTGGCCAAGGAACCAAACGTCCCCATACTCTGTTGGAGGCACAACTTACTCACTTTGTTATGCTCACAGTTTTCTTACTCCTTTTTCAAAAAGATTTTAGCTTGTTAACTGAAACTAATCGGTATTGTTGATCTATCTTATCCCTCTTTTCTTCACTGATTATTGGCTTTCATGGTCATTATTTGAAGCATGAAGCGATCGTTAGTTATTCCTGCATTTTTTAATGAACAATATTTGGTTGTTCCTATAAATGCCATTTTGTGCTTCATATCTCTAGAGTCACACTTATATTTCTTGTGAAATGCCCTGTGTACTCATACGTAATTTGTTCTGGCAGCTGGGTTCAATTGCAGCTGCAAAATCATCCAACTGAACTTTGGGAGGACGGCCTTAAGGATTACATATCACATGCTTCTGAAATCATGGTAAAGTTTTGCTGGCTATGAAATATGAATGGACTTGCTTGTTATATACTCCCTCCATACCCATATTAGTTGTCGTTTTAGACAAGATTTGGGTCAAACATTGGGAAATAAATCATCAATAACTAAGTTTCTAAGTTTGCAAATATGAAAATTATATGAATAGATTTGTCTTGAAAAATACTTTCATAAAAGCATACATATATCACTTTTCCATAAATATTTTTATAAAAACAAGAGGTCAAAGTTGTGTTTTGAAGACTGTGTCGTTGTCCTAAACGACAACTAATATGGGTACGGAGGGAGTATATTGCATTCAATAGGGGTGGATCTAGGAAATTAATTAATTGGTATCGCCAATCAATTTTCTTGCTAAAGCTATAGGATTATGAGATTATCAATTGTACAACAGCATTTTTATGAAGGTAATTTCTTCGGGCCATTGCTTTCGCAGGAAACCACTGATTTTTTTATACCATGGATTTGCCCATTGGAGTCATATAATTCTGCAGTAAATATCTTCTGAGAATCTATACAATCATGTCTTATTGTTGCTGCTGATTGCTTATGAGATTTATCACGCCATCTTTATCCTAGTTCTGATACTGGAACATATCTTTTCAAAATGTGTTTATATATTGATGATTTAAGGTGTGGATTTGATTAGTGTGTGCACTCATCTTGTATTTCTGTACTTTACTTTCTGTTTGATCATTTATTAGGTGGTTTGTTAGTCAGATGTCAGATTTCTCATTATATACGCATATACCATTGTTGCTCATTAGGAAAAATTCAAGGATGTTGTCAACTGGCTTAGACAAAATCAAGCAGGTTCAACAGTTGTTTCATCCCCAAGTGCACTCAAGGATGAGAAGTCTAATTCGCCAGCAGCAGATGATAGCAAGCTTTTGGTACAGCCAAGTACAGATAACAAATGCAAGGCTCCAATTATAGCTTCTAGTTCTTTTCAGAACTCAAGCTTACCAAACCTTTTTTCATCGCCTTCTCAGCAAAAAACACCAGATTTCAGTGGTAGGGCTACTCACTGGTTTGTATATCATACTATGTTTATATTTACTGCAGACTTTTCTTGCAGATGTATCTACTATATATTCATATCTATTGTGTCAATGACATCCAGGTATGTTTGCTGACAAGAACACATCTGGTGATAGCAGTAAACCACCTCTCCAGTTTGGTGGAAATAATTTCATATTTGGTGAGAAGAAGGATACACCTGTTGACAGCAGTAAACCTTTCCAGTTTGGTGCAAATAATGGCATATTTGGTGACAAGAAGGATACTCCTAGTGAGAGCAGCAAACCTTTCCAGTTTGGTGTAAACAATGGCATATTTGGTGACAAGAAGACCACAACTGGCGACAGCAGTAATTCTTTCCAGTTTGGTGCAAATAATAGTTTTCCAACATCCAATGCACCATCTATTTTTTCTTCAGTTGCCCAAACTTTTAACCCACAGAGTCCACCTCTGTTCTCAATGAATCAACAATCAGTCCTGTCAGGTATATTTTCTGATCTTTTTCTTGTGTTGTTTACTTAACATTTGTGAGGTTAGATATTAATATCTGTATATATATAGTAAGGCTTGTCTGTTTGGAGTATTTTAATAATGATCCAAGGCATTGCAGTTGCATACTCGTTTATTGCCAATTTAGCAGTAAGTTTTAGGATTGCAAAATCATCTACCAGCCAAAAACTTGTGTCATTCTTATTTTACCTTTTCCACTTTCAACATTCTAATTATAATTTGGCCTGTGCATTACTCTTGGAAACGTTTTTTTTTTCAAAACGAAGGTCCTTGACAAAATGTACCTTTTAACTTTAGGGAAATTGTTTTATATCACCAAAAGGTCCCAGTTTTGCTGTTTTAGAAACACCGTTGTACTTCTACTTTACACTAAAATGTAAGCAAAACTTACCTCCACTACTCAATTAGCATGTCATCCATCTCAAATTATTATCACTGTATTGGGTCTCATCAGCACAATGCTGAGTCTGCCTGGATTTGGTCTAAATGTCAATGTTACTACAAGTTTCACATAGTGCAGCAAGTGTTGCAAACATCACTTGTAATTTAGAAAGGCAGTTGCAGTTTGATTGATACACAAATTGGTTTTGTCTGGCACAACCTATATGACATACCATGTTTGAAGAGCAGATGATAAAAGTAATTAAGCAGTTCTATTGGGCAACTCCTGATCACGCTGGTATAACAAACTGTTATGATATCCTTATTCTCTGTGCAGACCATAACTTTCTTCTTGTTGCTTTATCAGGAAACCAAAATACTTCTGAAGCTTCAGCTGACGCAGATGAAGGTATCTGATACTGTACATCCCACTCCCAATCCTCCATGCCTCTGACTTCTGGTTTAAGTAATGTGTATACAAGTCTTACACCCCTTAATTGCCAATATTCTGTCCTCTTAATTCATTGTTTGTCATGATCATGATCAGATGATGAACCTGAGAAGCCAAGCAGCCCTTCTGTAAAGAAGGCAGAAGAGAAAGGGGTAGTTGTTGTTCATGAAACCAAATGCAAGGTGTATGTCAAGGTACCCATCTGATCTGTTTAACATATTTCTTTTCTTCTTAGAACTGTAATATTGTGTTTTTGGCTCTGATACTCTAAGAGCATCTCCAAGAGACTCGGTAAAGTTCTGCATGCAATCTAATTTTGAGTTTTTGTGCAAAAAAATGCCTCCAACAGTATCGCTATATGGCTTTCCAAAATGGAGTCCTGTATTCCGGTTTTGCCGGTCGGTAGAATTGGCTAGGGGGCACCGCTCGCCATCAGCCTCCCTGGCGATTCCTATAAATCCTAGTTTTAGAAATTATTTGTGCTTCAATTATTTAGAAGGCTATCTATTTTACATATCCTCTAAATCCTAGTTTTTAGAGATTTATTCTCTTGGAGATGCTCTAATACTGTCCAAACTTTCCGCTCAGTATGTCATTTCGAATTTTTTACTTGACGATAACTGTGTTCCCCATTAATGCAGCATGATGATGCCACTAAAGGTTGGAAAGACATAGGTGTTGGTCAGCTCTCTATCAGAAGTAAAGAAGGCACAGAGAAAGCTTCCAAAGAATCTACTCCTACCATTGTTATAAGAAACGATGTATGTGTTCTATGTTTCTTTATAGTAATTAAAGTTCATGTATCTGCAGTCCTGTGTACTACTAGTGTTAATATTCACCTTCTACTGCATGCCAAACTTGAAATACTACCTCTATTCTTTTTTTTTCATTTGACGCTTTGGAAATTAACACGGCCTTCAAAGCATATATTCGATTTCTACATTTTTCTAAACATTTGTTGCTAAAACTTAATGAGGATGTAGTCGTCTGAAAGTGTTTGTAATTACAAATCTACTAATGTTATTTCCATAATTCCATGTAAAAATCTTGATGATTTTGTCTGTATTTGTGGTCCAAGTGTCTAAAGTTTGACTTCATGCATCCCTAAACGTCATGTATCTGCTCCTACCATTTCTTTCAAAAAAAATCATCTATCTGATTGAATATTACCAATATTCAAATCCACAAATGGTGTGTTCCCCCAACTTTACTGGTCCTGCAGAACAAGCCAAGTTGAACTGTCTTGGCTCTCGCAGGGTTCAGCTTATGTTTTTCATTTTTTTTTTGGAATTTGATAAGGGTACCGACCAATTTAGGAGTCAAATATTCAATTAGGTATATATATTTACACATTGTTCTTTTGCCAGACTTCTAGAGTTACATAGCTGTAGTACTGTTTCTGGTGCGGACAAAATACTAATGTTTTTGAAAACTGGTAGCAGGTTGGTAAAATCCTCCTGAATGCTTTGATCTACAAGGGGATAAAAATGAATCTTCAGAAGAATACAGTTGCTTCGATATTTCATACTTCAGTAAGTAACTCTGTCCATTGGAGCACCTGCCGCCCCACTCCCAATCCAATGAACACACACAGAAACAAAAAAGAAAGACCATAAATCCTGCATTTCATTTTCAGGATCCGCAGTCAAGTGAATCAGCCGGTGACACAGTCGTAGCTCGAACATACCTGTTCCGGTTGAAAAATGAGGAGGCTGCTACAAAATTATCGACAGCAATCAAGGAGAACGCGCCCTCAGACTGATTCTTAGGGCATGGATTATCACCTCGAATCTCTGCTTTTGGCACGGGATATAAAATTTTAAGGGAAACACCACTGATGGCCACTGCAGCAGGCCAAAGGATGCCTTGCAGAGTTTTTTTGTTCTCCTAGTTGCACCAAGATATCTCGCCTGTAACTTGTAAGGGTGACTGGCTGGTTCTGTATCTGTACTTTCCTCTCATGTATCATCTTTTGCATTGATAAGGTTATTGAGCATGGTTACAGTTGCAGCCTCCATCATCATGTCACCAGAGGCAGCAAGTGGCACAGTCTGGCGTGAAAATTTTAGTTCCCGTCTTCAGATATCCCGTGCAGCTTTCACCGCTAGAACCAGAATCGGCGATCGAGCTGACCAGAATCGCATCGGCGTAAGTGCTCTCCAATTGGTTTCTACGTGCTACTGGTAGTGTACTGAACGCCTGCGCATCAACAATTTCCGCCTTGTGCACTATCGCTTCCAGTACCAACGAAATGACCCTGACAGACGGAGGTATACAATTCAAGAGAGTCTGGAGAGGAATAGAGGAAGCTCTGCAGCGGCCTCGCGGGCCGTCGCAACTCACCTCGCAAGAGGCAGAGCAGCTGCTCTCCAGTCACCACACCAGGCGGACCGTACAGCTGCTCTACACCTTCCCGGAGTCCTACGCAAGTACTCGTACCTACTCCCTCAGTCCCTAAATGTCTCTCGTTTGCGTTTCCCGAGAAACAACTTTGACTAAATATATATTAAAAAATATTAATATGTATGATGCATAATTAGTATCGTTGGATAGATATTTGAATCTAGTTTTTTAACAAAATTATTTAGAGATCCAAATATTGCACACATTTGCTACAAATTGAGTCAAACTTGTGGCATGCACACCAACGGCGACAGTCAATTAGGGACGGAGAGAGTACGGTTTTCCGTTTCCACCTGGTACAGGTGCAGGGGAGCAGGAGCAGGTTGGTGGGTGTATGTATTCCGTGCCGTTCCATCATGCCTTGAGCGTCTCGCTTTTCTGTTGCGCGGCGCCGCGGCGGACCGGCGGTGATTGGAAGGATGGAAGTGGCTGGGGCCGGGGTTGGCCAGCTGCGGCTGGGCCCCAGCTGTTGTGCTTAATCCCTAGGTCACGTAATAAGTGTACTGAAGTCGTTTTTGATAAAATTTAAGTCAAATATTAGAAATATAAAATCATCAATAAATTTTTAGTTGTTTAGTTTAAAAATATGATAACTATATGAATATATTCGTCTTGAAAAAAAAAATCTTTCATAAAAATATACATATATCATTTTTTCATAAATGTTTTTATAAAAATAACGAGTTAAAGTTGAGCTTTGGAGACTGTGTCGCTGTCCTAAATGATTTCTTTTACGAGTACGGAGGAAGTACCTCTGGCATTCAAAATTTATTCTAAAATAAAGAGTACTATCTCCGTCTCAAGAAGATTGTAATTACAAGTTGCGTGCCACGCGAAGTAGTTCAGGTTTGATTAAGTTTCTAGTAAATAATAATTATATTTATAACTTTAAATTAATTTATTATAAAAGTATATTTGGTAACTATTCTAATAATATTTATTTGGTATCATAAATATTGATAGTTTTTAATCTATAATTGGTCAAAGTTAAAGTACTAAAATGTGTTATTATGCTAGAATTATATTCTTTCTGGGATAGAGGAAGTAGTATTTATTCAACTATGGAGTAGCTAACTTTAGGTCTGGATTCAATATCTACTACAGTAATAATTAGCTGTCTAATAGATCATATTTAAATATTAGCTAGCTAACTACTCTCTTCGTCCTAATATATAAGGCGTGTTCTCTCTAGAGGCCCATACATCGATGCAGTAGTACTAGAATTGAGAGAGAATTAAATGTGTTCTTAGTCTTTGAACTAGAGGTGGTTACACCTTAGAGCATCTCCAACAATTTGGTAAAGTTAACTTGCCAAATATTGTGTTTTAGCAAATTGCTAAAATAATATACCAAGTTAAAAAGAAGCTCTCTACAACAGTTCTCTATTTTCAACTTGCCAAAACTGAAAAAGAAGGGCTCACCACATATATATACACTAATTACTGTAGTATATGTCAATGTATGCGCATCTATGCAAATGAGCGAGCACATGCAATGCAATTAGTGATAGATGGGGCACATCATAAGACCGTTCTCGTTGCACTTGCCGCACCTCTCCGTCCCTCTGTCCGCCATCGTCACCTTGCAGTTGCCGCCGCACTCCCAGCACGACACGAACCGTGTGACGCCGCAACCCTCGCAGCCGCGGCTGTCCTTGGCCGCGCACGCCTCGCCTCGCGCCTTTGGCCCACCGCATCATCTTCCGCATTTGAGGATAGCAAGTTGGATAGCAAGTTTGTATATATGTGAGTGCGAGACTGAAAGGTCCAAATTGGCTAGAGGGGGGGTGAATAGCCTAATTAAAAATCTACAAAATTTCTTAGGCAAACACTATTAGTATAACAAATGGCGAAGCTTTTTGCGCTAGCCTAATAGTATGTTGCAAGCCACCTATCCAATAGTTCTACCTAATATTTCTATGGCACACAATCAACTAGAGCTAGTAACAAATGCGGAATAAAGATACAATAGCTCTAGCACAAGAATGATATACAAAGATTACACAAGACAAGTGTGTACAAGGAACTAGGTAAGCTAACTACAACTACCTACACAAGATATATGCCTAGAGATGTGCAACAAGAAATGATATCTATACAAGAGATATAGATCAATATAAAAACACAAAGTAAATGAAATAGATAAGGGGGGGTTTCACCGAGCCTTTAGGATCGCCAAGTAGAGAGCCAATCACCGGTGAAAACCATTTGTGAAGTCAATCACCAAGAATATGAGATATGAAGACCAATCACCATGAAAGGGACACAACCACAAATAGCACTCGGGAGACAAAGATTTATCCCGAGGTTCACGTGCTTGCCGGCACGCTACTCCCCGTTGTGTCGACCAACACTAGGTGATCCGGTGGCTAATCGGCGCAAAGCCAAGCTCACTAAGAGCACCACAAGAATCTACTGCTAGTGAGGTAGCTCAATGACACGAGCAATCCACTAAGGATGCCTCTTGCCGCTCCGGCGAGGTGAGGCTCCAAAAAACCTCTCACAATCTCAATCGGTGGTGGCCAAGAACAAACTCCACTCTTGCCAATCAACCACCTCAACGCCTCCAAGCCGTCTAGGCACCGGCAAATGCCAAGAGTAACAAGAATACCCAATGCCGATGCGAAGAACTAGTGCCACTAGATTGAACTCTATCGAATCACGCACTAGATCACTCAATCTCACTTGGTTTGATCGATTCAACTTGGGAGATGAGTTGGGAGGCTTGTCAATGCTCACTAGAATGCTTAGGAATCAAAAATGTACAAGAGAGACCGCCCCTAAGCCGGCCAACTCAAATTTATAAGCCCCTCAAACAAATAGAGCTGTTGCCAGTTCACTGCGCGAAAATCGCGACGACCGGACGCACGGTTAAGTGAGCACCGGACGCTCCCACTGCGTCCGGTCGCTGGATGGCAGCCACGCGTCCACGCGAATTCAACGTCGTTCGTCTGATCGTCCAACGGCTAATTGCACGAAAAGCTTCACAATGACCGGACTCTACGTCATTGGCACCGGACGCGTCCGGTCAAGAATTTCGCTCAGCGTCCGGTCAGAACCAGAGAGGTTCCAGAGAGGTTTTTTATCGACCGGACGCGTCCGGTCACCAGTGACCGGACTCACTCAGCGTCCGATCAAACTGTTTGAACCTGATGCCTCTCGTGAACAGTGGTACAGGCGAGTCCGGTCGTTTTTCTTCACAACTGACCGGACGCGTCCGATCGCAGCGTCCGGTCGCTGTTCAGCGTCCGGTCAAGCCTGAAAACCACGTTTTCAACTCCGGTTTCTTCTCCTTTTCAAATGTGCCAACACCACCAAGAGAATACCACCTTGTGCAAGTGTGTTAGCATTTTCAAAACATTTTTCAAAGGATTTATTAGTCACTCACTAGGTCTATAGCATCGATATGTTAGAGAACACCTAGTGGCACTTGAACACCGCATAAGCCGTGAATAATCTCCTCTTAATAGTACAGCTATCTATCCTAAATGTGATCACACTCGCTAAGTGTCTTGATCACCAAAACAAAGAGCCCTATAGGTTATACCTTTGCCTTCGGGCCTCTTTGCTCCATCTCTTCTCTTCTTCTCTTATTTCACCAAAGGTAGAGCACTTGATCTCTTGAGTGCTGGTGGCCAACACCATCCTCCATGGTTGCCATCTTGCTAGCTCCACCACTTGGCTTGGTCATAATCCTTTCTTATAAGCTACACATATGCTTAGCGATAGGATTAGACCAAATAGGTTTCATCAATTAACCAAAACCAAACTAGGGCTTTCAGAGACCTCAGGATAGCAAATTTGTATAAATAGCAAGTTGGTTTGAGAAGTTGTTGGAGAAAGAATTTTGTGATTTTGCCAAATTAATAAGGATAGCAACTTGATTTGAGGAGTTGTTGGAGATGCTCTTATATATATACTAGGATGAATGGAGTATTAGCTGCCTATTAATTGGAGGATGTTTGGATGCATAGCTAATAAAAATGCTACTAATATATTCCCTCCATAATCTTTTGTAGGGCGTATTTAGAGATTTCACAATGACTAAAAATATCTAGGGAAAGTGGTCGAGCGCATGCATGTAGTAATTATTCAATGCTACCATGTTTTTTGTTTGGACGCTACATGCAAAGTAGTGCTATGTTTTTAGAGGTTAAAGGAGAGTAATTGTTAAAGCTTTTGATTGGACGCTGCTTGGACTCTATGAGATTTGTACCACATGCGCCTTGCAAAAAGACCAAAAATAAGAAATCTTGATAGGTCTTATAAAAAATTAAGGAGGGAGTAACTATTAGCTATTATTTCTAATTTGATTCAGTTAGTGAGACAGTTATTATCTATAAATGCAGCTAACGATTAGTTTTTTATTAACTGCATCGGGAAAAGGACAAATATTAACAAATAATAACTATTACTCCCTCCGTGCACAAAAAAATATAA
Source organism: Coix lacryma-jobi var. lacryma-jobi (assembly GCA_009763385.1). Lineage (NCBI taxonomy): Eukaryota > Viridiplantae > Streptophyta > Magnoliopsida > Poales > Poaceae > Coix > Coix lacryma-jobi. Next base: position 16,891,799 of record CM019830.1, on the reverse strand, counting down.
TTTATAGGAAACGTGTCGGTCAAACTATTTCAACTTTGACCAAGTTTATAGTAAATAGTATTAACATTTATGTTTTAAAATAAATTTATTATGAAAATATATTTTACAACTAATCTAATGGTGCTTATTTTATCTCACAAGTATTAGTATTCTTCATATAATTTTATTTAAAGTTTACAATGTTTGACTCCTCGGGACGTGAAGAATTGTATTCTTTTTATAGAATATCCGAACCTGGCCTAGTAGGTTTTCCTTACCTTTCTCTATTCTAAGGTGCAATTATTGTATGTTGGACCACATTTTTAGGGGCACGTAGGTAATTAACTATTCCCTTCATATTGTAAAACTTGACGTTTCAGACAGCGACACGGTCTCCAAAACATCACTTTGACCACTTGTTTCTTTAAAAATATTTATTGGAAAGTGGTATATATATATTTTTATGAAAGTACCATTTATTTATATGATTTTTACATCTCTAAACTCAATAATTTAAAAGTTATTTATGATTTATATTTCTAATATTTGACTCAAATCTTGTCCAAAACATCAACTTTTTCAATATGGAGGGAGTACACAGGAAGCCGTGTAGTGGAGTACTACTAGCTGGGGGTAGGGGGGTGCACCAGGGAAGGCAATTGTCCTTTCCTGCTGTAGTGTTGTGTTTCTTTGTTGCACGTGTTGAGGATCACACTTCGAAAAAACCTCGGTATTTTTTCCTTAATTAAGTAGTCGTATTGTTATTTTGAAGTGTCACCGCCACTACTACAAATTCCTGTTTAGTTAGGTCATGGCTTTTGCAAAAGCTGTTGTAAGTTGTGTCTTTTACAAAAGCTACTATGGAAAAGTATCTGTGGGATAGTTGAAAGCCCGTTTGGTTGAATAACTTTGACTTTTGCAAAAGCTTCTCTCACTTGCGAGCGGGTTCCACATGTCATACATAGATCAAATCGTCTTCCTCCTTTCGCCTGAGCTCGCCACGCTAGGATAGCCTAAGGAAGCATGTGGCCATCGTCGGGCCAAGGTCGTCCGGTGTCACTGCGTATGGGAGGGAACTCATGGCTGCACAGAGGGGGAGGGCTCATCGGCGCCGCGACATAGGGGAGGGAGGTATAGGTATCGTGGCTGTGCGCAGAGGGCGGGCTCGCCTAGCACCGTCGCAGAGGGGACACGCTCGCCGCGCCGGGCAGCCGGCTCGCAGCCGCGCAAGGGAGGGGGCCGCGCAGCCACGCAGAGGGGCTCGTCGGCGCCAGCCCGCGGGGGCTCACAACCGCGGTGGGGACGGCCTCGCTAGGTGTCGTCGCATGGGGACGAGGCGCGTTGGCCGCGACCGAGAAGAGGAGGGGCGTGCAGCCACGCAGAGGGGCTTGTCAGAGCCGGTGCGCAGGGCAGGGGGCTTGTCGGCGCTCACCAGATCTTGCCGACGGAGCCTGTGCGCAGCGGCCATGGGTGGCGGCCGATGCTCGCCCAGAGGTGCGAGGAAGGAGAGAAGAGGTGCAGGGAAGGTGTAGACCTGAGCATTTTGAGCCCGGCCCGTGGGCCCGGCCCAGGCCCGCCGGGTTTTGGCCCGCCTATGAACCTTACTGGACAGGGCCTCGGCAGAGATCTTGCTGTCTAGAAAAAAATTTCTCGACCCGAACCCAGCCCGAAATGTTTATTTTAGCTGTTTTACACTATAAATTACGCGGGCGGCCCGCCAGGCCTGGGCCCGACCTGAAAATAGCAGGCCCGACTCGTAGAGTGGACAGTAATGGACAAGATTTTTTTGGCCTGATATAACCAGGCTTTTTTTGGCCCAGCCCGAACCAGACCCGACCCGCAAAATGCTCAGGTCTACGAAGGTGCCCATATTTGTCGACGCTCACCGGATCTCGCGGTAGAGGCCTCTCACCGCGGCCATGATCGTCGCTCACCCACGGGAGCCAGTGCGGCGCTCCCACATCATGGATGAGAGAAGTCAGAAGGATAAAGGAGTCAGAAGAAAAAAATGATGCGTTATGTTCATAACTAGTGGCAGGTGGGTAATTGTTCTCCCCAAAAGTAGATGAAAGCAGGGTAGAAAATGCTTTTAAATTTGTACTACATCAAAAGCTGTTTTTGGCCTAAAGCAGCTATGACTTTTCACCTCTTTGGTTAGCTTTTGGTTCTTGCAAAAGCAAAAGCAGGTTGAAAAGTCCAACCAAACGGGGCATAGGATGTTTATTCATTTCATTTTCGGACGAAATATATTAATTCATTTTTTGTTTTTAGATATTTGATTCTATAACTTATCCCAAGCTGGTAACCAAGCTAGGAAAGTTTTATCCTATAAATTTGTTTTTTTCTCTCACTTCTTCTTAAAAACATGTTATAAAAAATGCTTATATAAGTCATGTGACAACTTATTCAATGCAAATGAAAATATGATAGAACTCCGTTGAGATTGATCTTAGAGAAAAACTAATAATATAACTTGTTACTGGTAGTATGCATAAGAACAAAAATGGTTCTAAATTTACATACAACCAGCGCTAGTGCTATCGAATGGATTGACCCTATTTCCAACCTTTAATGGATGTTTAGGACTTCTCAACTCTTTGTGTCTAACTAAATATGTTTAGTTTCACGCGCTCTGTTCGAAGAAAATTATGGAGTTATAAAAGCATGTGCTCCACAAGCTGCTCTACGGTAAAGTTCATGAAGTAGAGTTCATAGAGAACACACCACTATGGCAGATTGGGTATGTAGCCCCGATCGGCAAGTGCCTTTAACCCCGGTTGCCGAGCCGGGACTACGAATTCGGGACTAAAGGGTGCTGCTGCGTGCCACGCAACAACACCCTTTAGTCCCGGCTGGTATTACCAACCGGGATTAAAAGGCCCTTTCCTTTTTTTCATTTGTATTTTAATTTCAGTTATGTTTTCTTTTTTGTTTATATATATAATAGTGATTCCAATACATATTATATGATGCTAATATATATATAGCAGCTAATATAAACAATAAGATTTGTTTTACTCAATGCATAAATGAAATATCGAACTATATATATATATATATATATATATATATATATATATATATATATATATATATAGGGTGAGTTTTCTATACTCTCGGGAGTAGTTACTCTCATCTTCAAAACACCATGTTGCGTATGTGTTCATACTTGTTTATCACTTTGAGTATGTTTATATACTCATGTTAAGATATTTCATGTCTTAATACACTAAAAAAATTCAAAGGAACCCATACTTTTTAATATATTACGAAAATGCAACTCACTGTTGTATATAAAATAAGTATATCCGCATACTCTATGTATGCATGCATACTTGACGTATATACTTCCATAGATAGTCTAGTATGATCATATACTTCATGTAAATATATTTCGTTCGGTCATATATACCATAAATCTAGAGATATAAACATGGGAGTAACTACTCCCTAGGAGTAGAAAATAATTTCCCTATATATATATATATATATATATATATATATATATAGAACTACTATTTAGGATATAACACTCTAAATAATATTTAGAGCGCCGGTGGAGCATCCTAAATCCCACAACCGTAAATGTTGTTACCAACAACCATCTTTCTGTATGCACTGGCAAAGCGATTCCACAACCGTAAATGTCGTAGAAGGAAGAGAATGATCTGGATAACATTTATGGTTGTGGGATGAGAATTAGCAGTAACTTTTACGGTTGCGGATGGAAGAGAGAATGGTGTGACTGTCATTTATGATTGCGGGATGAGAATTAGTAGTAACTTTAATGGTTGCGGAAACTGATGGCTAGTGACGCTCTAAATAATATTTAGAGCGTTGCGCTCCAAATAGCGGGGTCCTATATATATATATGTATATATAATACACACACATAAAATTACAAGTTTTTGCTAACAAATGAGAAGTGTTGTTCTCCAAATCGATCTATATACTAAAGTTTATACAAGTGATCATCATTGTTTGAGACGATTGCTTCATTGCTATCAAAGTAGAACTCGCCGCTTGGATTTATAACTTTGTCGAAGAAGATCACTAATTGACGCCAGAGACGAAGAACAATGAAGAACAAGCAAGAACAAGCAATAGCAAGAGCAAAAACAAGCAAGAAAGCTCACTGAAATTTGAATGTCTCTGGCTCGGGAAGGAAGAAGTTGGCAGATTATAAACCGGAGAGCTTTAGTCCCGGTTTGTAGTAAAAACTGAGGCTAAAAGGTGGTCATTTATCCCGGGGCAAGCCAAAAATCGGGGCTAAATCTTTAGTCTCGGTCTGTGGCACCAGTTCCGGTTGGTAACAGGCACCAGGATTAAAGGGTCCCTGCCCCGACAGCTCTACGCAATAGCCGTTGGGCGGGACCCTTTAGTCCCGGACGGCAAAATCGCCGAGACAAATAACGATTTTGAGATTCGGCCAAAGACCATGCTCTGTAGTAGTGCACCCTTAATCAGTCCTACGTTTTATGTGCTCCCTCCATACCCATATTAGTTATCGTTTTAGACAAGATTTGAGTCAAACATTGAGAATAAAAATTATCAATAACTATTAAATTTCTAAGTTTGCAAATATAAAAATTATATGAATAGATTTGTCTTGAAAAATACTTTCATAAAGGTATACATATATCACTTTTTATAAATATTTTTATAAAAACAAGAGTTTAAAGTTATATTTTGAAGACCGTGTCGCTGTCGTAAGAGACAACTAATATACTCCCTCCGTCTCTAAATAACCGTCTCTAGAAATTTGTGTTTCCCTCACAGATACGCTTTCCGGATGATAGTTAAAAAGGGACGGATGGAGTAGGTATGAAGTAGTACAAAGGTACTCCCTCCGTCCCAAGATATAAGGCGCGATTTAACTTGACACGGTCTTCAAAAATATATTTTGATCTATAATTTCTCTTATAATATATAATTTATAGAAATAAAAGTTTGATCATTAGAAAGTATTTCTAAATACAAATATAATACAGTTACTTTTGTAGTATAAGCTTTTCATATGATTAGACTAATTTTTAGTCAAAGATAAGAAAGTTTAAATTTTGAAATACGTGCGCGCCTTATATCTTGAGACGGAGGGAGTAGTATGCAGTAGTACAATTCCAACTTGTGAACGGCTGGTAGGTGGCACGGAAATCAAAAACATCACTTTAATTTAGGACAGATGGAGTACATCAGTAGGTAACTAAGTCCCTGTTTAGTTAGGCCCCCTAAAGTTTAGTGTCCACTAAAATTTAGTGTTCCCTAAAGTTTAGTGACCATGTTTGGTTATATAGTGACTAAAGACCATTAAAATGCTACCTTTTCATGACTAAAGACCCCTAAATTTTAGTGACCCCTAAACTTTAGTGAGGTGTTTGGTACTTTAGGGATTAAATTTAGTGGCTAAACTCTAGGGAGCTTTGACCAAACACCTCCTAAATCTATGGCGGTTGGCGCACCTACCACCGCACAAAAAAAAGAAGAAGACCATAAATCCCGCATTTTCAGTTTCAGGATTCGCAGTCAAGTGAATCAGCTGGTGCCTGGTGGCACAGACGTAGGGCAGTTTGAAAGAGCTCTATCTCATTTTAATTCTATATAGAAGCTGATTTTCTGACAAAGTGATTCTATCACTGAAAGTGATTCTCTTTGACCATAAATTCTTAAATCAGCATAGAGAATCACTTCACAGAATCAGGGGAAGCTAGTTTTTCAGCTCTCGGCCTCTTACTTCATTTCAGAAAATCACTTCACGGAAATCAGTAGAGAATCACTTTTCGCTGAAAAGTTTTTTGGCAGAGCTCCTGCTAGATTCAGCAGAGAATCAGCTTTAAGAGCTCTGCCAAACGAGCCCATAGATGTTCCGGTTGAAAAATAGAGAACGCGCCCAGACTGATTCCTAGGGCATGGATTATCATCTCGAATCTTTGCGTCCGACACGAGCTGTAAAATTCGAAAGGAAACACCACAGATGGCCACTCCAGCAGGCCAAAAGATGTCTTGCAGAGTTTTTGTTTGTTTGTTCTGGCTTGTACTACTGTACAGAGTAACTTGTAAGGCCATCCACAATGGTTGTTAAATAGCTAGCTAAAAAGAATTCTATTGACTTTCAATTACACTTTACAAATAGCTAGCGAGATAATGTATAAAAATAATATAAAAGTAGCACTCTTATTGGCTATCAAGTAGAGAGATCAAATAGCTAGCGATTTGATCTCTCTCCTCGATAGCCAAGAGTGCTACTTTTGTAAGTTGCTTCATCAAAATAGTATTTATTTATATGTCTCATCTAGCTAGCTATTTGTAAGTTGTCATTGAGAGTCAATAGCATTCTTCCTAGAAATCAAATAGCTAGCGATTTGAACACCATTGCGGATGCCCTAAGAGCAGTCACAATAGTAAAGTACAGTAGTCCACAGTCACAAATCACAATGTACTACATACTGGCTGTAGGTGTAGTCTATATAGCAGTCTATAGCTAAAGCTACTCATATGCTTAGTACACGTACACCACCCATAAATCATAGAAAAGTATTTCTTTTTCTCTCTTCTCCTTTGCTGTCATCGTTGTTGGCTCTGCTACACCTGCTGGCCTGCTCGTTAAGTTCCATGCGCGCACTATAGCAGGAATTGATGATTGATTTTTTTTTTAATATTTTCTTATACAACTCACTTTTATAAACTGTACTCCCTCCGTTCCAAAATAAGTGTCTCTAGAAATCCGTGTTTCCCTCACAGACACGCTTTCCGCACGACACTTATTTAGGGACGAAGGGAGTATATTATAGCAAAAGATAATATATAGCTATGGTCAACTGATACCAGACTCATCTTTATGGACTAACTAGTCCATATAGATTGCCCTTGCTCTAAGAGACTGATTGGCTGGTTATGTATTAGAGCAAATACAATAATTAGCTTATAGTCAAACAAATGCTGATGTGGAGGAGAGAAGAAAGAGAGAGAAGAGAGTCTGGCTCCTATGCAAGCACCAAACTAAGTATGAAAGCATAGGTAACAGTGGATCCCAATAGAGATGTACGTGAGAAAGAATAAGAAAGAGAAATAATTTGTAGATAAATAAAAGACTAACTATTGTATAGCTTAACTCTTAGAGCTTGGCTTATAGCTAAGCACTTGACTCTATTATTGATCATATCCTTAGTACTTTTGTCTCATATCATCTTTTGCATTGATAAGGTTATTGAGCATGCTTACATCATCATCTTGTCACCAAGCACGGAGTAAGTGGCAACAACAGTTCCTGTCTTCAGATATCCCTTGACCTTTCACCACTAGAACTAGAATCATGTCTGCCGAAGGTCTGCGCGTCTATCTCACACACACAACAAATTTCTGCGAATGCTGCCTTGCTCTTCCTGCCGGGGCCTCGTGGGCGTCGCAACTCGCAAGAGCAGCAGCTGCTCATCAGTGCTCAACTGCTCACCACACCAAGGCCAGGTCACCCGGCGGATCGTACGACACGTGTATAATAATACTGCCTGAGTGCCAGTTCCAAACACGCAAGTACACCTACGGCATCGGCGACTGCCGGGTGCCGGCCGGCAGCAGTGCAGCGGTCGAGTCGAATGTGTCAGAGTCGGCCCTAGAGTCACGGGTGATTCTTCTCTTGTGGTTTTCCAGTTTTCACCTGGTGCAGGTGCAGGGGAGCAGGAGCAGGTGGGTGTATCCCGCCCGCCATTTCCGTGCCGTACTGCCGTTCCATGACTCCATGAGCGCCTCGCTTTTCTGTTGCGCCGCGGCGAACCGGTGGCCGACGGTGGTGACGAAGGAAGAAAGTGGCCGGGGGATCGGCCGGCTGCGGCTGGGGCCTACTGGCCGCGGCTGTGGGCCCTGTGGCTCCAACTTCTAGGACTCGGGTTACGTGTCCTTGTGGTTACCTGGTTGTCAGTAAATTATTCGACCCAGGAAGCAGTAGTGGAGTAGTGGACGCTGGGGCCTCGGGGCACTAGGGCAGGCAATTGTCCTTTGCTGTTGTGTTTCTTTCCTACTCCCTCCGTTCCAAAATAAGTGTCTTTAGAAATTCGTGTTTTTCTCACAGACAGGCTTTCCGGACGACACTTATTTAGGGACGAAGGGAATACGCCTATCGAGGACCGCACTTTGAGAAATCTCCGTATTTTTTTCGTTTTATTTTGAAGTACCATCGTCACTACTACACCATTCGTCAATGGATATAGCTATTTGATTTTATTTCGTTTTGCCAACATATATATTTACATCATTCATAATATAGGGTTTAATAACGTTGTTTCCTACAAAAAATACTATAATGCAATGAAAAATGGATAAAATTATCACTCTTAATGTATACTCCATTCGTCCCTAAATAACTGTCGTCGTTGATGTGCGTACCATAAGTTTAATTCGGTTTTGTAAAAAATATGTACAACATTTGTATCTTCAAGTAAATTTGTTACAAACTAGATTCAAACATCTTTACAATCATATGTACCATAAATATTGATATTTTTTAATATATTTTTCAAAGTTGTTTCTCGAGAGACGGAGAAAATGATTTCATTCTTTTATTTCATAGATATTTAATTCTGCGACTCCTTTAAACTTGGTAGGCGACCCAAGAAAGTTGTCTTTATAAAACTCACGTGTTCTCTTTCTTTTTTTTAAAAAAAATATTTTCACGTCAACAAAATTATTTATATATCAGCATATTAAATGCAAATAAAGCTTCCACCGAGACTAACCTTAAAGCAAGACTAATAATATAAACTTTGTTAGTTGTAGATAAACTTACAACTCATTTATCAGCTCACTCAAATAGTAGTTAGCTCATCTATGCATAAGAAAAAAAAAATTGATGTAAGTTTATATACAGCTAGCAGGTTGGTGGTAAACTTATAGATCGCTTCTCCTCTTTGTTCTTTCCACTTTTTTCTTCACCTCAACATATAACTCACCTACAATCGTTTACTATACTTAGGTCATCCTCAGTGCTAGTTTTATATCACAGTTTCTAACACCTCTAAATTTTGGAAACAGTATAAAAGAGTTCTATCCCTCATAAAACTATCTTTCCTTCCATGAAACTCTCATCATCTCTCTTTATTAATATAGTGTCACATCAGCATATTTAATGCTCATAAAATTCTATAAAACTCATATTGAGATTGTCCTTATTCGTATAATCTCTCAAATGAATGCTTTCTACCCGGACAGATCTAGGTGTGTTTGTGGGGTTCGTGGATCCGATAAAATTTGTAAATACTTTATCAAGATACCATGTAAAGAAGTTCAAAACAATATAGTACTCCCTCCATATTGGTAAAAAATATTGTTTTGGACAAGATTTAAGTCAAACATTGAGAATATAAATCATAAATAACTTTTAAATTATTGGGTTTAGAGATGTCAAAATCATATAATTAAATTTGTCTTGAAAAATACTTTCATAAAAATATACATATGTCATTTCCCAATAAATATTTTTTAAAAAATAAATGGTTAAAGTTAAGTTTTGGAGACCGTGTCACTGTCCGAAACGATATTTTTTTCGGGGATGCTAGCGCGCGGACGTCCGGCGCGCGATGAGGCGTCCGGACGCCGCACCTGCTGCCAGCAATTTTTGTTTTGTCCCTTAATTTAATTCAGCCACCGCTCGTCTCCCCGATTTCAACCACTCTATGCATGCAGCTATTGCCCGCCTACAAACATGCTGCTCCTATGTCTCGCTCGATCACTCGTACATACTTGCCCGTCTGCACACACCCTGCGCCTGGCCGTGCGTTGCTGTTGCCGCGCCCTCCCACGCGCTCCTGCTACGCCTGGGCACGCGCTGCTGCTGCCACGTCCGCCAGCCCAGCCTCATCTATGGCCGCATTTGCTTCGCTTATTGCACACACCGAAACCGATGTGCCCACGAGGACCACCTCTACCACCCGTGTCTGTTCACAGAATGCTTGCAACGTAAACATTTGATGCAGCGTACGTCTGAAACCCGATGTGACATTTAGAACATACCCTTGCAACATATATATATATATATATATATATATATATATATATATATATATAGCCACTGCAACATCAAGATAAAACACTTGCAACATACATTTAGAACAGCTAAAATATTTGAAAACATATACTTGCAACATATGTGTATTGTCAGTGCAACATATACAACATCTAGTAAAATAATTGCGATATACGTTTGAAACAGCTGAAACATGTGAAATATAAACTTGCAACATACATGTATATCTATTGCAACATGTGCAATAACCAGAAATACTTTTGCAATATTCATATAAACCACTTGCAACATACATTTGGAACATTTAAAACACATATATGTGGCCCTAACAAATCAGGCCATACGGAATAGTTGCTATTTGTATTGACCATGCTAAGTTGACTGACAATATGGTCAACCTCACGTATATTTGTGATTTATAATTTTTTTTGGACCAAAAATAATTTTTGCACGTGCATGCAAGTATAAAGGGTCGCCATAAGTCGTTCTAGTTGTCCATTCAGTACAGCTCCTTGTAGATTAGGTCCTCTTCTAGTATATGTGCATGAGACGTATTCATGTTCCGATGAAGCGATCGTACATACGTGTACATGCACATATTTATACTACGTTGGGAGAATTAAATTATTGAAATATAATCAGGTTCTACGAGTCTGATAGGGCACAACGCACTCAGCTTATTTCGTGGATTAAAAACGCGCGGCGCATCCGGAGCGGTCCGTCCGTCCGTCCGACGGACGCCCGTTTGATAGCATTACCGTATTTTTTTACCAATATAGAGGGAGTGATACTATCGACTAGATTGACCCTATTTCCAACCCCTAAATCAGTTACAGTACGTTTTAGTACGCTGCAATTCCAACTCTGATCTGCTAGTAGACGAGCATTTACTGCAGTTAGTAATTGTCGGTGTTTCGAACCCGGGGTATGGCACCAACCAGTAATATGATCGCGTGCTCTTTTCCTGGATAGTGATGCAAGATGACACAAGGATTTATCCTGGTTCGGGCAAAGAAGGCCCTACGTCCAGCGGGGGAGGAGGTTCTTGTATTACTTGCACCTAAGTGCTTGTACAGGGGCAATACAAGCTCAATGAGCGTGGACCGGAGTCCGGACTTGAGTGAGTGTGTGTGGACTCGTGTCGCGCAAGCCCGTGCGTAACCGGGCCCGTGAAGACCCCTGGTGTCCTCTTTTATAGAGCAAGAGGAGGTCAGGGTTACACAGGAATGATACAACAGTCGGGATATACAAAGCCCAATACGACGGAGGGTAGGAAATCTGTCTTGTCGGGGTCACTGGAGCCGGCGTGGGTGTTGCTGTTGAGGCGTCCCTGAAGCGTGGCCTCCATTCCGGGCGCGGACGTGGAGGCGTGGCGACGTGGAGGCCGTGCAGTGCCCGTTCCGGCATGTACTGAATGCGGTGGGGTCCCTCCGGGTCTTGGGGTACCTGTCCTCCAATAGCGTGAAGGCAGTCAGAGCTCGAGGGGCGCAGGGCCGGCCTCGAGGTGGCGCCTACGGGGGGCACGATCCCCCGCAGGTATGGGCAAGTCTCGCGAAATTCGATTGAGCAGCAGGCATCCGGGCCTCGAGACGTAGCTTGGACGTGCAACAGTGCAGGGCATGGGTTAACAGTGCCTCACTGGTGCCTTTTCGCCCATACTTGTGGTGAAAACGAGACTTGACTCTGCCCTAGTTCACTGTGGTACACGTTGGGTTGCAGAGGACGTGACTGGAGTAGGTGGGTGTATTAAATGCGCGGTATGGGGCCGGCATCCGATGTCTGCGCCGCTCGAGGGAAGCATGAAGCGTCTCGAGGGATAGGCTGTTGTGCCAGAGAGGCTCGAGGTCCCCGCGTGGGGTCTCGAGGTGTGGCGTCCGGCTGTGGGGGGCTCGAGGCCTATATGCCGGGACTCGAGGGTTTAGTGGAGCGCTCGCCCGAGGCCTGGCTCGGAGGGCTCGGGCGAGACGGAGAGCGAGCGCCAGCCCGAGGCCTGGCTTGGTGGGCCAGCGTTGTAGGCCTCGAGGGGGTTGGACTAGTTAGGTTTGTTACCTATTGGTGTTCTAGGTTTACCCTATTTGTTTTGCGTTGATTGGGGGTACCCTTTTGGTGTTCCCCCGATAGTAGCCCCGAGCCCTTGTTCGAGTGCTTGCACTCGAGCAGGGGCTCCCGACTGAGATCTCGAGGGTTAGCTAGCCGGTTCTCGAGGGTTTGGTTGCTTTGATTCCGTGGGTGTCGTGCGAGCGACACCCGCGGGTGTAGCCCCTGAGGCCACGGGGGAGTGGTTAGGACTCCCTCGTGGGCTTTGTTACGTGTGCAAGTGTGAGTGTCAGTTACGTTTTTAGGTTCGGGAGTGTCGAGCCCCCGAGTTTTTTACCCTCTTTCGTCGAGGGGTGCCAGGCTAAACCGACCGGGCGGCACTTCGAGCCGTCCGGCACGCCGGTTGCCCTGGCTTGTCGTCCCGCGAGTCCTCTCGATCGGATGCGAGGGGGGATGTCTCGTACTACCACGAGCGGGCGAGTATCGAGGTTCCCGGTGAGCTGGTAACGGGGGAATCCAAGTGAGACCTCGTGCCCCGTTCGATGGGGTCGACTGTAGCCCGGAGGCGATCTCATAAAGCATGGGTGCTCAGTCTGCAGGAGTGTCGGGCCCATTCGATAGGACCCGGTGGCTCGATGCCTCCCTCCGAGGGGATCTCACTGCATGTCGTGCTCCCTGCCTTGGATACACGTGAGGGGCCTCGAGGGCTTGGCCCTCGAGCGATGCTGCGAGTGGCGCCCCTTGGTGTCCCTGACTCGGGTGCTCGAAGCCGGCTGTCGAACCCTCTTCGAGGGCCAGCCTTCGCTGCTTCGAGGCTTAGGGCCGGGGCCCGTTTTTACCTTCTCGAAGAAGCCTCCGTCGCTTGAAATCCTTCTGCCCGTTGGGCGTGCCTTTTTAGGCGGAAACCGTCAGGGAGTGGAGATCGTGGCGCCACGGCAGCGGACGTGAAGTTGGAGCGGCGGCCGCGGAGGGCCCCGGTAGTTGAGCGGATGGGATGTTGCCGTGTGTACCTGTCAACCGGCTCGAGACGTGGTTAGGTGAGCGCATTAAATGCATGCGGTTACCCTTTTACGTCGTGGGAGACCCCGCCCATTGGGGTTTTCCCTTATAAATATCGAAAGAGGGGAAAAGGAACCCTTTACTTTGCCTTTGCCTTCACCGCCGCCGTAGCCTCCACACGCCTTCTTCTCGAGCCAGCAATTGGGAATCTTCCCGGCCGTCCGTCCGCCGCTCAGATCCGCGCCGTCGCTGCCATGGCCGCCCAAGTGCTGCCGCCTGAAGATTGGAGTCCGATGAAGGTCACGCAGCAGGAGCTGGAAACGTTGGTGGAGCGGGGGCTTCTCCGCCCCAACCCGCAGGGGGGTCCCGCGTGGTGGATTCTCCCGTCGGCGGACCACCGGGAGCCGCACCCGCCGGAGGGGTACGTGGTGAGCTTCACGTGCTACCACCATATGGGGCTCGGCGTCCCGCCGAGCCGCTTCATGCGGGGGCTGGCCCACCACTTCGAGGTGGAGCTGCAGCACTTCTCCCCCAACTCCATCTCGCACGCCGCCATCTACGCCGCAGTGTGCGAGGGGTACTTGAAGATTGAGCTACACTGGGAGATGTTCGTCCACCTCTTCCGGGGCGAGCTCTTCAACAAGGCTGCGAAGCCGAGCGGGAGGAGGCTTGCGCGTGTGGGCTCCCTCACCATCACCGCAAGGACTGGGCCTTCGTCGGCCAACGTTCCCCGCGACTACCTCCGCTACAAGCTGTCCACCAACCAGGCGGAGTGGGACGACCACTGGTTCTACCTGCGGAATGTGGACGGGCTTCTTCCGCAGTACACCGGCAGAGTCATCACCCATCGCCCGGAGAAGTGGAACTGGGGCGTCGTGGCAGACAGGCAGCGCCACCTGTTGCCGCTGATGAACACGATGCGGACGCTGGTGGAGGAGAAGAAGCTGACTGTCCAGGCGGTTATCTGGGCGTTCCATCAGCGGAGGGTCCTCCCTCTGGCAGACCGCCCCCTTCTCATGTTTGAGATGGGGCCAAACGCCTCGCCCGAGGCGCTGAACCAATCGAGGATGGCCGAGGAGAGGCTGCCTCGGAACGAGGCTACCTCCCGGGCGACGCTCACCGTTCAGGGGACGTTCCGCCCAGAGGAGGCCGACCTGATCATCATGGCACCCGACGAGGGGTGCCTCGACCTGGTGAGCCATCCTCGAGTTAGGCTGTCTCGAGCCCCCTCTTCCTCTCCCTTTCTTCGAACCTTGTTCCCTTTCCTCGTAGTTTTTCTCATCGAGCTTCTTCTTTCTCGCAGGGGGCGTTTACTTGTCGCGCGTCGAGGCCCCCGGTGAGGGAGGACGCCGCGGAAACATAGGTGAGGCGCCTCTCTGCTCAAAAAGACAAAGAGAGAAAGGATGCTAGAAAGAAGAAAGAGAAAAACAAAAACTTGCGTCGGTCGGCTCGGGAGCAGAGGCTGGCGAAGGCTCGTCGCAACCGGCGGCCTGGAGATGAGTCCCCTGAGCTCAGCTCCTCGAGCTCGGAGGAAGAGGATGATGATGATGACGAGAGTGACGACGAGGGGATGGATGCGCATTTGAGGCGTGCGGGGGTCGTCGACGTCCGGGCTGACCACTCCTCTGTGCAGGAGGATGTCTTGGAGGTCCCCCCAGCGAAGGGATCACGCGGGATGCAGCCGCGGAAGGCCGCATCAGGCCCAGCCTCGTCGGAGGCTCAGGGCACGTCGAGCTCCGCGCCGGTCGTGCTGGCTATCGCGAAGAAGCCACGGACCAGGAGTGCAATCGCCGCGGCGCAGAAGGAGACCACGGCCGCATCGACCCAGGCGGGGGGTCTCGAGAAGGGTCAGGCCTCGAGAAGCGGCCGACAGGTCGAGAAGGATTTCGGGTCCGACCGCCGCGAGCCGTCACGGGCGCCGTCGAGCCCGCGGAGGAGCGGGCAGCACGAGAGGGCGTCGAGCCCCCGCCATCATGACCGTGGAGGGGGGAGCTCCCGGTCATCTCGTGGCCAGAGCCGTGAGCGGCCCCGAAGCCCGTCGCCGCCCCACCGTCGGGAGAGGGAGGCGGACGCGGGGGGGGGGGGGCATGACTGTCAGCGCGGGCGCCGGAGTAGGTCCCGGAGCCCGCGCCGGGAAAGGCGCCAAGATGACCGCTCGAAGGAGACGCGGTCGCCCCCTCGCGACAAGGGGCAGAGGGAGGACTCCCCGTCGAGGTCGGGCCACGGGAGGCACTGGGAACCCTCCCCCCATCCGAGCCACTCAGAGACGGCTCAGGGGCACGGTTCGAGCCATAGGTCGGGCTCAAAGCCCCCGAGTGAATCCGGCGACTCGGGGAAGAAGTCCCGTCGCCATTTTGGGTAAGTAGCATCTTTCAATTTCGTTGGTGGTGAGGTTTTACCCCTTTTCCTTTGTAATGCGTGCCGCCTCTGGTTTTTTAGGGGAAAACGCTCCTGGCAGGAGGTGGACCTTGCTGCGTCCAAGCGAGCTAAGACCTCGAGCTCCGCTGTGGAACATGTACCTCGAGGTACGACTTCTTCCTCTGCTGGTGAGGCCGCTTGGTGTAACACCTCTGGTGTTTAACTGTAATTAACCTGACATGTCATCATCATAAGTCATTAATCATCCTTGCCTTGCATTTATGTTTGCTTAGTACTTGTGTAGCAATCTCTTTTCAAAAACCCTAAAAGCCCAAATCTTCCTTTAAGGGCAAAAATGGTAATTTCACCTCTGTGCCTAGCTTTGTGTAATTCTTGTTCAGTTGGATGTCTTGAAGTTTTGTTGTGTTGGCCAAAGTTCAAAAATCAAAATCAGATTTTAAATCCCTTTGCAAAACCCTGATTTCCAAACCCTGGATTTTATCCCTCTTTTTGTATTTCAAAAATTATTCAAAATTTGAGGTTGGTCCAAAAAGCAAAGTTGTAGATCTGGCCAAGAGAAACAACTTTGGTATTTACAAATTTTCAAGTTTCTGTACAAAGTTTGAAGTGAATCCAAATTCATTCAAATTCCAGTTTTTGTCCCCTTTTCAGTTTTCAAAATTTATTTAAAACTATTGGGTTTCAGAAAAAGGGTATATTAGCAAAATTGTAGGTTTTGATAAAAGGAACAACTTTCATATTTGTAGATTTCCAACTTTCAATGTAAAATCAAAAGTAATTTTGAAATTATTCAAATCCTAAAAGTGTCCCCTTTTCTGATTTCATATTTAATTCAAAAACTGTTTGGAATTTGAAAATATTCTTTTTGACAAAGTTGTAGATCTCTTTTTTCTGAACAACTTTGGTGTTTTGAGTTTTTGCTGCTCAGTTCAAGTTTTGGAAGTAATTTGCGAAATACAGAAAGTCAAACCCTAGACCTAGCCCTGTTCATTCCCTACCTCTAGCCGGCACAGAGCAGGAGGGGGCCCCGGCCATGGCCGCGCGCCAGCGCCGCCTGCGCCACGCGCGCCTGGCAGCCGCACGCCGCCCCCGACTTGTCGCCTACGCCCGCGCCATCATGCCGCACCCGCACGCGCAAGCGCTGACCTCCGCCCCGTCCCCTACAGTGCCCAGGGCGTCGCCGCCGCGTGGCCGTCACCGGCGAGCCTTCGCCCAGGCCCTGGGTGCACGCCCGTCCTCCCGCCGGCTTGCAATCGAGTGCGCACGCTTCGGCCGAGCTCATCCACACCATCCCGTGCTCTCTACCGTCCCCGACCGTGCCTATAAAAGGGACCGCCGGAGTCCGAGCTTCTCACTCGACCCCGCCGCCGTGGCCAGACCACTCCGAAGCTCCCGCCGCTCAACCACCTAGCCCGAAAGCTCCGCCTTGAGCCCGTGCAGCTTCCCCACCCCTCAATTCCATCGCTACCGCCTCCCACCGCCGAGCGCGAGCCCTTCTTCCTCAGCACCGGTGAGAGACCGACCGGTTCGGGTCGACGGAATTCGCCGCCGTGAGTGTTCCTCCCGTTCCTCCGACCCCTGCCCTCTCTTCCTCACCTCCGTGCGCTCCTAACCGCACCTCGGTGATCTCTTTTGGTGGACAGAGCCGCCGGACGCTGCTCGCCGCCAGAGAACTCCGCCGAAGCACCTCCACCGTCGAATTCCCTCCTCCGACCCTGCACCGCCTCGCCGAGTCTCCCTCCAGACTCACGGTGAGCCCGCGAATCTTTCCCCACCCTCGGCTTTCCCAGCGCGAGCCCCGAGCGGCCGGTCCGCCGTCCGCCTCGCCTGCGATTCGCCCGAGCCTTCCGTCTCGCCCGAGCCTCCAAGCCAGGCCTCGGACGAAGCGATCGTTCCGTCTCGCCCGAGTCCGCTTCGCCCGAGCCAAGCCTCGGCGAGCGCATGCTCTCCGCTTCGCCCGAGCCAGGCCTCGGCGAACACATGCCTTCCGTCTCGCCCGAGCCTCCGGGCCAGGCCTCGGACGAAGCAGTCGCTTCCGTCTCGCCCGAGCCCGTTTCGCCCGAGCCTCGCGAGGAAGGAGCACAGCGCTCTTTTCTTTTTCCTTTTTGAAAGAGTGTGAATAGTGTTCTGTTTTCTCTTTTTTTGTGTGAATTAATCTGTTGTTCCTTAAATCCTGATAAAATTATGGTATGCTCCTTGCACTGTGTAGTATTTTATAAAAATATGAAACCTGACTTTTCTGCAAGAATTTGAAAATGTAAAATCCCTCTTTTAATAAATAAATGGATGGTTTTGGATTTTTAGAAAATTATTTATAACTCCAAAAATCATGAGATAAATTTTTGTGAGCTTCCTATGCCATGTTTAGTCTCTGGTGAAATTTTGAAGTCTTTTGGAACAAGTTGATTTTTGAGCATTTATCTTTAATTGTTAAATAGTGCCTTTTGTTAATTAATGTCTGATTTTATTTGAGCACCTTAATAACCTCCAAAAATTATGAAATTTGTTTTGCCATCTATCTACACCATAATGAACTTATGTGATTAATTTGGTAATTTTTGGAGCAACTTCATAAAATGACCTTTTTAAATAATTAAGGAAAATAGAAAAAGTGATTAGGGTTCATGTTGTATGCCCTGTTTTGCATTGTTCATGCTAGCATACTCATGTGCATGCATCATTGCATTCGTATAGTCACCGAAGAAGGAGTCAAGATCGAGGCAGCCGCCAACGAACCTGTCCCCGAGGCTACCCCGAGTTCCGACAACTGCTCCGCCGCCTTCGAGCCTGCCCTCTTTGCTCTTCAAGGCAAGCCCCGGTGCATTTAACCCTTTCCTTGAATTTATAAAATGATTTCCTTAAATGCTTCTGAGTTAAATTATTGCATTAGGTTTATAGGAGTTGTGTGCTATCCTAATTGATGCACTATCCACCTTGACCACTGATACACCTGATACCTGCTTTTCAAAAGTATTTGAAAAATGCTTAGCAATGCTTATTGAATTAGACTTTGTAATAAAATGCCAATTTCAAAAGTGTGATCACTTAAGGAATGTTTGTGGGATTTTGGTCTTACTCCCCGGCTGTTGGCTAGGTATCTGATCCGTACCTAGTCAATAGCGAGGAGAGGTTGTCCGAGCGTACGGTGCCGTCATGTTGTAGTCCGGGACTCAACAGTTGACACCGACCGGGACAGGGTTGAAAAACTGACAGGACTATTATGCTTGGGTGAGATATAACCAAGGTATGGTTCTGGCTGGAAAATTAGGGACCATCCGTATGGGGGCCTGCTGGTCAAGACTTGTAACTATTCACATACTTCGGAAAGCTCTGGCTCCGAGAAATCCTTGATTGGGACCGACAACCGCGCACTGGGAGTGGAGAGATGGCGGAAGTAGCATGTACCCACGTGGTCGTCGTACCTGGAAAGGAGTGGTGTACTGTACTTCCGGGTGGCGTAGGACCGGTCCAATCTTGGAGGAATCGTGGTAGACGAGTTGGCATATGCAAGCTTGGGTGCTACATATGCAGTGTGGATAGGGATCCTCAGCTGAGTATTATTTATCCGGATTAACGTTGCTCCTCGGTTATGGAGACTTGGTCCACTGACTGTCAGCAGAGAGTGGTTCTCAACTAGGAATGTTTTGAAATGTAAAATGAATCAGGAATGATGAAGAATTGAGGAATACTGAATCTTTCAAAAATAAAATAAGGTTTACAAAAATGCTTTTCTGCAAAATACTTGATCTTGCTTAAGCCTTACCTTGACTACCCTAAGCCTCTCATTCCTGAGTCTTCTCCCTTTTTCTTTAGTCGGGTAAGTCTTGTTGAGTACCCCAGTACTCAGGGTTTGTTACCCATGCTGCAGGTATGACAGAGTCCCCGATGTGTCTTGCACCCTGCTGCGTGACCATCGTCCAGGAAGAGGCCGATGAGGCCGAAGAATAGTTGCACACCCTCGGGCCGGGTGATTATAAGTATCTTTGCTGTTCTCCACTATGTTGCCTATGTCTATTTCTATTATCAAGAACTTGGTTTGTAATAACTGTACCTTAATTTCTATTTGGAACCCTGTTTTGTAAAACTAATGTTATTTAACTCTTCCGCTCATTATTCCGATGTTATTTGTAAAAGTATGCAATGTTGTAACCGAATTGTGAGATGATCCTACGGACATTGGGCACTGTTGTAGCCCGGTGGCGAACAGGTCTTAATCACATGGAACATGGGTTCGGCTGTCAGAGGTTGACAGGGACACGTGGGCCATGGGATTAGGGTCGTTCCGTCACACTTGGCTGGCGAAGGCGCGAGCGGCTATGGCTCGGGGAAGTCAGATGGTCGTCGCGGATCTTGGTGAGGCTGCCGCCATCGACCACGGAGGTTGAGGCATCTTCCTGGCTCTGACAACGTCGTTATCATTTTCAGCAGTGACCGCAGCTTCTGGCGTCGAGCCCGCCGTCACCGCGTCCACCGCAGCATCGCTACGACCTCCTCCTCTTCCTCCTCCTCCTCCTCCTCCTCCTCTGGTGGCGCCTACCGAAAGTGCCACTCCTCCTCCTGTCGCAACGGCCATTTCGGGGGAAGCGCCGGAGGCAAGCACGGCCCTGCTGGCGTCTGGAGCTGAGGAGACTGCGACCCTCGAGGCCCCAATCGACGCGAGCCGGCCCGTCGAGGAGGGGAAGGAGGGGGAGGCGTTGGCGGAGGAGGTGCCGACAGTGGAGGAGCTCCTGAATGAGCTGGAGCAGCAGGAGGGGACGACGGAGGGGCGGAGAGAGCTGCGGCTCGTGCCGCTGGTCGATGAGCCGCAGCCGGCGCCGCTCGAGACGGAGGAGGAGGACCCGCCCTTCGTCGAGATCGATCGACCGGCGTGGCCGTTTGCTGACGCGCCGAGCCCGCCCCGAGCCATGGTCCCCGTCGAGCGATCGGCCCAACAGGGGGCCTCGCAGGAGGCAGGGTCCATCTTCAGGGAGGCGGTCGAGCTTATGGCGGAGGCGGAGCGGGCCTTCTTGGAGGAGAGGGATAGATCCGCGCGGGCTGCGGCTGCCCTCGCGAGGGCGGAGGCGGAGCTTCAGGATCTCCGCGCTGAGCTGAGCCGGAATGCCCAAATGGCGAGCCGGCTCCACGAAGCGCAGGTGGAGGCCCAGGCGGCTCGAAGCGAGGCCGCCCGAGCTAGGGAGGAGGCTGCCACCGCTCTGGAAGCATCGAGGAAGGAGGCCGCCGACGCCCGAAGCGAGGCCACCACCGCCTGATCTGAAGCAGAGGTGGCGAAGAAGGAGGTTGCGGACGCCCAAAGCGAAGCCGCCACCGCCCGATCCGCAGCGGAGGCGATGAAGAAAGAAGCCGAGGATGCCCGGCGCGAAGCCGCCACCGCCCGATCCGCAGCGGAGGCGGCAAAGAAAGAGGCCGAGGATGCCCAGAGCGAAACCACCACCGCCCGATCCGCGGCGGAGGCGGCGCGGCAAGAGGTGATCCGGAAGGATCTGGCCCTCGCAGAGACGGGCAAGCTGGTAGAAGACCTCAGGGCCGAAAAGCGTGACGTGCTGTCCGAGAAGCGTAGGCTTGATCAGCGCGTCGAGGGCCTTACCAGCGACCTCGCCGCTCTGGGCATGCACTGCGAAGGTAATTTTCATGCCTTGCCTTGTTTTGATCTCGAGGTTTTTGTCACGTCGCGATCTCACTCCTTCTTGTTTGTTGCGCAGAGGTTGAGAAGACCGCCGAGGAGCTTCGCGGGACGAACCAGGCTCTCCTGGGGCAACTCCAGGACGAGACCATGGTGGCAGAACGAGCGCGCGCCACCCTCGACAGGCTTGACTCTATGTGGGGCGTCGCTCCGGTAGCCGCGGCAGAGGGCGCGGTGGCTCGAGGCGACGCTTTGGTCGACGCCTTATGCTATTTTGACGCGGCCGCGTGGGACCGAGTCCGGCACGCTCTCCACCATGGCGTCAAGCAGGCGCTCACGGCCGTCCATTCCGGTTTCCGCTTCCCGGTCAATGTTGTCGCCAAGGGCTTCATTGAGATCGAGGGGAGGGACGAGGAATGGAACGATCGCCGCGTCGACTTGATCCTCGAGAAGGTGGACAAGCCGGGGTCGGCGCTCGCGAAGCTCTTCGAGGAGGACGTGTTGCCTCCGGATGCAGACAGCGGTGTAGGTGGCCCACCTCCCCCTGGCCCGGACGTCGAGGCCGAGCTCGCCGCGGAAGATCTCGGTGAAGAGTACCAGACCGACGAGGACTGAGGCCTGCGTGCCAAATTTGGGCGTCGAGGCCCTTGTAAGAATTCAAATCATAACTTATGGCCCGTTGAGGTCAATATGTGTGTATACCTTGTTTATTTAAAGAAGTTGTTTTCTTTTCAAATTTATTCGATCATTTCTCTTTGTCGCTAGCTCGAGCTTCAACCGGCTTGGTCCGTGCTCCTTCGATACGCGCCACGAGTACCTCGAGGGGAGGCGTAGGTAGGGTACCGTAGCCCGGGGGCGTAGCTGGCCGTCTACGTCAACGCCCCCCGACTCTTGGAGGCTCGGGGTATTTACGGATTTAGACGCTGCTAGTATGCTCGAGGTGCGAGTCGAGACGAGGGTCGAATTTTTGAAAAGAAAACGCGTTTTTTCCGGAGTCTGAGGGGGGGAGGAGGCCCCTGTCAGCCCCCGAGGGAGGCTTGACCCTGAGCAAGGCAGGGTCAAGGCTACCTTAAGTTGCTAAGTAAAATGAAAGACAATGCGCGGGTTTGTTCATTCATATTTGACATGTTTATACAAAGCAACAAAATGAACAAGGCCTCGAGGCCTTTAAGGGTAGAAGCGACGTAGCTGAGATATGTTCCACGCATTCGTCAGGATCCTGCCTTGACCGTCGTGGAGTTTGTATGTTCCTGGCTTGAGTACTTCAGCTACGGTATATGGGCCCTCCCACGGAGGGGTGAGCTTATGGCGCCCTCGATTATCCTGTAACCGTCGAAGCACGAGGTCCCCCACCGCTAGGTCCCTTTTGCGCACGTGCTTGTCGTGGTAGCGTCGAAGTGTTTGCTGGTAGCGCGCGGAGTTGATGAGCGCCACGTCTCGGGCCTCCTCGAGCTGGTCCTTGGCGTTGGCGAGCTTTTCGTCGTTGGTTTGCTCGTTGTAGGCTCGAAGTCGAGGGGATCCGTACTCGAGGTCTGTAGGCAAGACGACCTCGGCGCCGTAGGTTAGGAAGAACGGAGTGAACCCGGTGGCTCGACTCGGCGTAGTCCTGAGGCTCCACAGCACCGAGGGGAGCTCTGCGACCCACCCCTTTCCGAATTTTTTGAGGGTCTTGAACAGCCTCGGCTTCAGCCCATGGAGTATCATGCCGTTGGCGCGCTCGACCTGCCCGTTGCATTGAGGGTATGCAACCGAGGCCCAGGTCACGCGAATGCTGTTGTCGTCGCAGAAGTTGGTAAACTTTTTGCCCGTGAATTGGGTGCCATTGTCGGTGATGATAACGTTAGGCACTCCAAACCGGTACATGACGTCGGCGATGAACTCGACCGCCCTCTCGGAGGTGGGGTCGCCTATGGGCTTAGCCTCGATCCACTTGGTGAATTTGTCGATGGCTACGAGCACATGCGTGTACTTTCCGGTTGTCATCTTGAGGGGACCCATGAGGTCGAGCCCCCAGACGGCAAATGGCCAAGTAATGGGGATCATCTGTAGGGCGTGCGCGGGCTGGTGCGTTTGCTTGGCGTAAAACTAACACCCTTGGCAAGCTCGGACCAGGCGCTTGGCGTCTCCGATGGCGGTTGGCCAGTAGAAGCCCTGTCGGAAGGCGTTTCCTACGAGGGTCCTTGGCGCTGCGTGATGGCCGCAAGCCCCCGAGTGCATGTCGTCGAGGAGCCTGCGTCCTTCCTCGAGGGGGATGCAGCGTTGAAGGATCCCTGATGGGCTTCGACGGTACAGCTCTCGTTCGTCGCCGTAGATGACGTAGGTCTTGGCCCTTCGAGCGATGCGTCGGGCCTCCGTCTTGTCTTCCGGCAGCACGCCTTGCGTTAGGTAGTCGAGGAAAGGCGTCCGCCAGTCGAGAGGTTGCGTCGAAAAAGAGGCGGGTGCGTCGATCTGCATTGCCTCTTCGGTTGTCGAGATGTCGTCCTCGAGGCATGGCGTCGAAGGCCGAGCCCCCGCGTTTGGCTCAAGGGGCGGCGTTGGAGGTTGAGCCCCCGTGTTCGGTTCGAGGGGTGGCATCGAGGGGCCGGCCCTCGGACCAATCTTGACGGATGGCTCGAAAACGTCCCTCGAGAAGACATCTGGTGGGACCGTGCCACGTGTGGATGCCAACTTAGCGAGTTCATCAGCGGCCTCGTTGTGTTTTCGAGCGATGTGGTTGAGCTCGAGGCCGTAAAACTTGTCCTCTAGTTTGCGCACTTCCTCACAGTACGCCTCCATCTTGGGGTCGATGAAGCTCGAGGCCTTCATAACCTGGCTGACGACGAGCTGCAAGTCCCCTCGAACATCGAGGCGCCGGACTCCAAGCTCAAGGGCGATACGCAGACCGTTGACGAGGGCCTCGTATTCAGCAACGTTGTTGGAGGCGGGGAAGTGCAAGCGCAGCAAGTAGCGCATGTGGACTCCGAGGGGCGAGATGAAGAGTAGGCCTGCGCCTGCCCCCGTCTTCATGAGGGACCCGTCGAAGTACATAGTCCAGAGCTCGGCTTGGATTTGCGCCGGCGGAAGCTGGGTATCGGTCCATTCAGCGACGAAGTCCACCAGCGCTTGCGACTTGATGGCTTTTCGCGGGACGTAGGTGATGGCCTCCCCCATCAGCTCGGCAGACCACTTGGCGATGCGCCCAGTGGCCTCCCGGTTGTTGATGATTTCTCCGAGGGGGAAGGATGATACCACCGTCACGGGATGAGCGAGGAAGTAGTGCTGGAGCTTGCGCCTCGTGATGATGATGCCGTAGAGCAGCTTTTGGATGTGCGGGTACCAGACCTTGGCCTCAGAGAGTACCTCACTGATGAAGTATACCGGCCGTTGGACTGGCAGCGCGTGACCCTCCTCGTGTCTCTCGACGGCTATGACCGCACTGACCACCTGGTTGGTTGCGGCCATGTAGAGGAGGAGAGGCTTGGGGGGATCGTCACCCTGGGCTGGTTGCGGTGGCACGAGAATTGGCGCGGAAGTCAGTAACCCCTTCAACTTCGTCAGGGCCTCCTCGGCCTCAATGGTCCACGCAAAGCGCTTTGTCTTCTTCAGTAGGCGGTAGAGGGGTAGCGCTTTTTCCCCTAGCCTCAAGATGAACCTGCTGAGAGCGGCTAAACAGCCTGTCACTTTCTGTACGCCCTTGAGGTCTCGAATTGAGCCCATCCTCGTGACTGCTGAGATTTTTTTGGGGTTGGCCTCGATCCCCCGTTGCGAGACAATGTAGCCAAGTAGCATGCCTCGAGGCACACCAAAGACACATTTCTCGGGGTTGAGTTTCACATTCTTGGCCCGGAGGCATTCGAACGTGGTCTCGAGATCGTTGACGAGGTCCCCGACTTTCCTGGTCTTAACCACGATGTCATCAACGTAGGCCTCGACGGTTTTGCCTATGTGTTCGCCAAAGACATGTTGCATACAACGTTGATACGTTGCCCCAGCGTTTCGAAGGCCGAAGGGCATTGTAACATAGCAGTACATACCAAAGGGCGTAACAAAAGAGGTAGCGAGCTCGTCGGATTCTTTCATCCTAATTTGGTGGTAGCCGGAGTACGCGTCAAGAAATGAAAGTACTTCACACCCCGCAGTGGAATCGACAATCTGATCAATTCTAGGTAAAGGAAATGGAACTTTTGGACATGCCTTATTCAGACCAGTGTAATCTACACACATCCGCATTTTTCCATTCTTTTTCCTAACTAGTATAGGGTTAGCTAGCCACTCCGGGTGAAATACCTCCTTGATGAATCCAGCCGCCAAAAGCTTGTGCACCTCCTCGCCGATGATCCTACGCTTTTCCTCGTCGAAGCGGCGCAGGCGTTGCTTCACCGGTCTGGACCCGGCCTGGATCTCCAAGGCGTGCTCGGTGACTCCCCTCGGTACGCCTGGCATGTCCGAGGGGCTCCACGCGAACATGTCGATGTTCGCGCGAAGAAAGTCGACGAGCACTGCTTCCTATTTGGGCTCGAGGCTGGCACTGATGACCAACGTCTTGCCGTCAACCGAGGTCGGGTCTACGGGTATCTGCTTAGTGTGCTCTGCCGGCTCGAAGGTGCCGGCGTGGCGCTTTGCTTCTAGGGCCTCCTCGGTGGCCAGGGCTGCCAAGGCCTCGAGCGAGTCGAGGTGGACGTTGGCCTCCCCACGCTCGACGCACTCCACGTCGCAGTGGTACGCGTGCTCGTAGGAGGTGTCGACGGTGATGACCCCCGTAGATCATGAAGCAGTCGCGCACCGGGGGGAAGTCCGTGTCCCCGTCGTTGCGTCGATTGTTGTCCTTGCCCTTAGGCGCGTCTTCCTTCTTGTCGCCGAGCTTGGAGTAGAAGCCCTTCAACAGTCGGCAGTCCTTTAGCTTGTGATTCACGGGGCCTTTGTGATAGGGGCAGGGGTCCTCGAGCATCTGGTCGAAAACAGCCCCGTCGGGGGGGCCTCGAGGTTTCTTATGGTCGAGGGCGCCCATGAGCACTTCTTCATCGTCGTCGTCGTCGGCGTCGCGCTTCGCCTTCTGACCTTTGCTTTTGTTCTTCTTCTTTTTGTTGTTGTTGTTGTTGCGGTTCTTGGTGTCGTTGCCTTTGTTCGAGCCCTCCGGCGCGGCTACCGTCTTGCCTTTGTCCGTGGGGCGGCCAAAGAAGGCCCCCACTGCTTCGTCGCCTGAGGCAAAGCTGGTGACACGATCCATCAGGTCCTCGACCGTCTTGGGACGGTAGCGCCCTAGCTCGTGAACTAGCTCTTGGCATGTCGTGCCCGCGAGGAACGCTGAGATGACATCCTCATCAGGTACGTGGGGGAGCTCGAGGCGCTGCTTCGAGAACCGCCGAGCGAAGTCACGGAGGGGCTCGTCCGCTGTCTGCCTGCAACGCCGTAGATCCCAGGGGTTACCTGGGCGTACGCAAGTCCCCTTGAAATTCCCGTCGAAGACCCTGACTAGGTCGGCCCAGTCGTGGATCCGATCTGGCGGGAGCCCCTCGAGCCACCGGCGGGCGGTGTCCGAGAGGTAGAGTGGGAGCTGGCGTATGATCACGCGGTCGTCGCTCTTTGCTCCGCCCAGTTGGCAGCCTAGGCGGAAGTCGGAGAGCCATAGCTTGGGCTCGACCTCCCCGTCATACTTCACGATGTTGGTAGGCGGTCGAAAACGGTTGGGGAGGGTCGAGCTGCGGATGGCCCGGCTGAAGACCCTGGGGCCCGGGGGCTCGAGGGTTTGTCGGTCCTCGTCACTGTCGTAGCGCCCTCCCCGATGGGCATTATAGCCACGCTCCTCAGCACCCTTGTCCTTGCGCCGGCGGTTGATGTCGTTGCGGGCGTCATCGGCATCTCGAGGTGGTCTGTTGTCGACGATCCGTTCCCGGACTGGCCTGGCTCGAGGGGCATCTGGCTGGTGGACGGACATCTCCCGCTCGTTGTGGGGCGCGTCTGCTGGCTTCCCTGAGGCCGCCCCGCGCCGTCGCGAGGCTGAGCTCTCGGCCTGCTGCACAGCGGCTGTCTCGAGGAGGTTCTTCATTTCCCCGAGCATGCGCCTGGCGTCAGGGTTGGAGACGACGGGTAGATCGCAGAGCAGCATGGCGGCCGCCACCACGTTCTGCCCGGCTCGTGGGAAACGCGCCTCGGGGCGTGCGGGCGCCCCGTCCTCGAGGATCTGCCGGTGGACCTCTCGAGCTCGGCCACGAACACCGGCGCCTCGAGGCTGGGCTGGTTCCTGTGCTATAATTTTCTCGAGTTGCAGCAGGCGCTGTCGCTCCTCCTCAGCCTTGGCAATGGCCTCCCGCAGCTGCGCGAGCTGCGCCGCCCGGTCGTCACCGTGCTGAGATGGTGCAGCCTGTGCCGGGGGTTCGTTCCTCCCCTGAACGCGCGATCCTCCCGCTGCGGCCACGTCTCCGGGCTCTTCGAGGTTGAGCGTCGGCCTGGTGTCGTCGTCGCCGTCGTCCTCGGCATCGCCCACGACCCCCTCGAGCTGGAAGCACTCCCTGGTGGGGTCCCAGAGGTCAGGGTCGTGGTAGTCGTACTCATCGGAGTCGGAGCTGCTGATGCCGCGCCGCCCAGGCTCGTGTCGGGACTGCAGCTCGCGGTACCACTCCCCGAAGGTGGCTCGACGAGGTGGCTCGACGGCTCGTGAGAGGCCGCGGTCGACGTGCGCAGGGTAGACGATCTCCAGGTTGGTGGTGGCTCGTAGGTGTATGCCCCGACGCTCCTCCCGCTCTGCAGCTGCCCGATCCTGACGGCGCTCGTCGAGGTGGTGGACGCAAACAACCGCGGAGCTGTTGAGGCCAGACGGGAACCGCTGGCGCTGAGCGTGGTACACCCCGTGCGGGAGGAGGCCGGGTGGTGTCGACGGAGCACGGCTCGGGGGCCTCTGGCTAGGCTCCCGATCCGTGCGCATGACGAACGCGAACTCATTGGGAGAGTGCGCGCGCGCCCTAGAAGTCTCTGGTCGCGCGCCGGACAGGTTCCTTGTTGGGGACTCTACGCCAGCCGTGGGAAAGTGGGCGTACGCCGCGGGCACCGCCTGTGCCCGGCGACGGTGATGGTGCGGGCGACGCGCCACGCCTCCCGCGCGGGGTGGCGTGACACGCCCTCCGCTCGGGCCCTCCGTGGAGAGCAGGGTCAGCTCGTTGCTGTTGCCGGTGGCCAGAAACTCGAGGCTCCCGAACCAGACGACGGCACCAGCCGAGAACGAAGGAGGGGATGAAGCCATCCAGGAAACAACGAGAAATCGGCTCGGACACGCGAAGCCCCTACCTGGCGCGCCAACTGTCGGTGTTTCGAACCCGGGGGTATGACACCAACTAGTAATATGATCGCGTGCTCTCTTCCTGGATGGTGATGCAAGATGACACAAGGATTTATCCTGGTTCGGGCAAAGAAGGCCCTACGTCCAGCGGGGGAGGAGGTTCTTGTATTACTTGCACCTAAGTGCTTGTACAGGGGCAATACAAGCTCAATGAGCGTGGACCGGAGTCCGGACTTGAGTGAGTGTGCGTGGACTCATGTCGCGCAAGCCCGTGCGTAACCGGGCCCGTGAAGACCCCTGGTGTCCTCTTTTATAGAGCAAGAGGAGGCCAGAGTTACACAGGAATGATACAAGAGTCGGGATATACAAAGCCCAATACGACGGAGGGTAGGAAATCTGTCTTGTCGGGGTCACTGGAGCCGGCGTGGGTGTTGCTGTTGAGGCGTCCCTGAAGCGTGGCCTCCATTCCGGGCGCGGACGTGGAGGCGTGGCGACGTGGAGGCCATGCAGCGCCCGTTCCGGCATGTACTGAACGCGGTGGGGTCCCTCCGGGTCTTGGGGTACCTGTCCTCCAATAGCGTGAAGGCAGTCAGAGCTCGAGGGGCGCAGGGCCGGCCTCGAGGTGGCGCCTACGGGGGGTACGATCCCCCGCAGGTATGGGCAAGTCTCGCGAAATTCGATTGAGCAGCAGGCATCCGGGCCTCGAGACGTAGCTTGGACGTGCAACAGTGCAAGGCATGGGTTAACAGTGCCTCACTGGTGCCTTTTCGCCCATACTTGTGGTGAAAATGAGACTTGACTCTGCCCTAGTTCACTGTGGTACACGTTGGGTTGCAGAGGACGTGACTGGAGTAGGGGGGTGTATTAAATGCGCGGTATGGGGCCGACATCCGATGTCTGCGCCGCTCGAGGGAAGCATGAAGCGTCTAGAGGGATAGGCTGTTGTGCCAGAGAGGCTCGAGGTCCCCGCGTGGGGTCTCGAGGTGTGGCGTCCGGCTGTGGGGGGCTCGAGGCCTATATGCCGGGACTCGAGGGTTTAGTGGAGCGCTCGCCCGAGGCCTGGCTCGGAGGGCTCCGGCGAGACGGAGAGCGAGCGCCAGCCCGAGGCCTGGCTTGGTGGGCCAGCGTTGTAGGCCTCGAGGGGGTTGGACTAGTTAGGTTTGTTACCTATTGGTGTTCTAGGTTTACCCTATTTGTTTTGCGTTGATTGGGGGTACCCTTTTGGTGTTCCCCCGACAGTAATGGTGGTCGGTCATGTATGGACAATTTTACTTGGCTAGGACTCTTCAAGAGAGCATCGGGGTGAGAGAAAGGTTTGATACTTGACGCTACTGTACCTTGAGATTTCGGCACTGGCCCTAAACCTGTCTTAATGAGAGTGTTATTTTGGTTCCATTTGTATTAAATAGATTGTTATATAGGTATTTTTGATGACATGATAGTATATTTAAAAGAAAAAATGAGTTTCATTCACTTGACACACGATTACCAACTTTCCATAAATCATGAAATTAAATGCCTATAAAACTATAGAATGAAACCTTGCATCAAGAGCGGATGTTTTATCCAAGTTTTATTTCATTCTATACGTCTTGACAAAAGTGTCATGAATGAAATTATCTACTAAGATTGATCTAAATTAGATCTTAGGTCATCCCCAATAGTTCTCAAATAGCTAGGATAAAAAGGGAGTTAAATTGTCCCAACAGTAGTCCTACATGTTTAATAACCTATCCGGAAAAGTGGATTACGTCTGTCTAATGGAGCTGCCATCATCTGCAAGTTAACATAGAGCATCTCTTGACGTAAAAGGGTAATCCTGAATGCATAATAGTCTAAACATCATGTCTATACTGTTTAATATTATCAAAAACAAGATCTTGGGACTATAGCACTCAATGGGAGTGGTGGTCCTGCGAACAATATAAGAACTGAACAGCTACAATGAAACATAAATAGGAAAAAAGAGAGTATTTTACTAGTTAGACCAAATGAGATAATAACAACTAATAGTATTTTTTATTAGCTATGCATCTCTAAACACTTTGTAGTAATAGTAGGTAACTAATACAGTACTCCCTCTGTCCCTGAAAGAAGCAATTCCTAGGATCCGTGTCGGTCAAACTTTTTAAACTTTGACTAATTTTATAGAAAAAATAATAATTTTTATGATATAAAATAGACATATTATGAAAATATATTCTATGATATATCTAATGATATGAATTTGGTACCATCAATCTTGATAGTTTTTTCTAGAAATTCGGTCAAAGTTCAAAAAGTTTGACTTAAGACAACTCTAGAAATTGATTCTTTCAGGGACGGAGGGAGTAGTTACCTAGCTAATAAGACGAGCTATTAACCAACTAATTATTACGGAGTAGCAGCTAATGATTCCAAGCAAGACCTTTGCTAGTTTACCTTGACCGAATGATCGACTTTCACACTGTAAAAAAGGGAAAAAAAAATAGGGTAGGGACCATCCCTATACGAATCTTGTGCAGACTGTGTGACTGTAGCATGAGTCTATTTTAATTCTTTTCCCTTCCATGTTTGGTTACGGCCCACTTGCCATACACTCAATCCCCACAGTACTTCGTGCGGATGGTCCTCACCAGATTTGTTTCCGTAAAAAAAGGCTTGAGAGTGTATCCTGAATTTGCGTCTATATATATGACCGACACGTGTGTGTGTTTTGATGTACGCAGTGCAATTTGTAGTACGATACTAGTCGTTCCAAGTTTCTCTAGCTACTTTCTTCTATGCAAATCATAGTTTTACATCTTTTGTAGCGAGATTGGTTAGTCATCACTGTGGTGATACACTAGAACACCTAAACATTTAAGAAAAAAAATAATCTCAGGTCATCCGTAATAGGGAGAACGATCACTACTAGAAAACCAATCTTTGCCGAGTGGTTTTTCAGGCACTCGGCAAAGACCTTCTTTGCCGAGTGCCAAATAAAAACACTCGGCAAAGAATTTTTTGCCGAGTGCCAAAAAAACACTAGGCAAAGAAATTCTTTGCCGAGTGTTTTTTTCCTGGCACTCGGCAAAGAAAATCTTTGCCGAGTGTTTTTTTTTTCACTCGGCAAAGAGCTCTTTGCCGAGTGTTTTTTATGACACTCGGCAAAGCCAGTTTTTAAATTACATTTTGAAGCAGTAAATTAATCCAAATGAAAAAGTTTTTAACTATAAAGTTGTTTAACTTATCAAGATGAACAATTTTTGTTTTGGTGATTTATTCATTTGACAAACTTAAAATAAATTCGTTCATAAATCTTATATATCTCTTCGGTAGTTTATGAAACTACAAGAGAGGTATATAATGTTTGTGAATAATATTAGAACCACAATGTTGGATGCATAAATGGTCAAACAACCAAAATAAACTTTATAGATCTTGACAAGTTATGAATGTTTGTAGTTGATAAGTTTTTAATTTGAAGTCATCTAGTTATGCAAAACTGCGTCCGAATTTGAAAATTTTAAATTTCAATTTTTTAAAAATACCTCAGATGGAGAAATGACCAAAATGAAAGTTGTAGATCTCGAAAAGTTATGAAACTTTGGTGTTGACAACTTTTTGATTTGAAATCATCTTATCAACTTAAACTACGTTTCAAATTGTCAAATTTGAAATTCAATTTTTTATAAACGACCTCGGATGGAAAAACTATCAAAATAAAAGTTGTAGATCTCGAAAAGTTAGAAAACTTTGTAGTTGACAACTTTTTGATTTGAATTCGTTTAAGGTCTCAAATAAGTAAGTTACACACAGTTTAGTATAATATATGAGTAATCGAAACGGAGATGGAACGTATATGAGTGTGTAGTGCAGTGGTAGAGGAGGCTCTGCGCGAGCGAGAGATCGTGAGTTCGAATCCGAGTTCGAATCCTGGTCTCTGCGGGAGAGAAATTACGATTTCGAGGGATTTCGAGGGAAACAACTAGGCGCTGCCCAGTGGGCGTCTCCCCCAATTAAATAATTTGCACGGTTACCAATATCTTAATAAAATTATCAAAATATCCCTATAAAATTGCAATTATTACGTTTTGGAAAACGAAAAGGTACAAAAAGATGAATATATTGTCTTATATTGTAGAGTTACATTTATTTTAGAAAATATTTTGAACTATAAAATTGTATTTATGTTAGGATGGAGGGAGAAAGTTGAAACGAACCCGACAGCCAGTAAACGTGTCCCACTCCCAACATGCGCTACACTTGCACGCTCTTCCCTCTCGTGCAAGAAAAAAACGGTGTTTTTCAGACCACGCCTGCCCCTGGCGTCGTGCAGCACGTGGTCTTCACAGTTCGAGATGGTACGGTTCAAGCTCGGATTGGACGCTGGACGGTGAGCCATGATAGCGTGCTGCTCGCTGACGGCTGCACGCGCGCGCAGAGCGTTTTCCGTTGGACATCGTGCACTGCACTGTACAGATACGCCGGTACGTACGCATTGATTCCAGCAAGACCGGCACGTGGGGGGAGTGGGAGTGGGAGCCAGGCATCCCACTATCCTAGGGCCGGTGGGCGCCCCAGCCCAGCCCCTAGCCCAGGAGGCTTCTGCCACGAGCGCATGCATAGCACAGCATACTGGCACGGAGTACTCCACAGCATACTAGCACGGAGTACTCGTCCCGCAATATTGGACGTTTGAGCATTTAAAAATTGTACCAAATTAGACAGTCGACTTAATTGTTGTAAGAATCATTACAGTCTTATTTCAGTTTATTTAGGCCAATCTCAATGGTGAGTTTCATTTTGTTGTTTCCAAGACTGTCATGTCATATGAAACTCGAACGAAACTCTCCACTCAAGTTTCATAAGCATTAAATTTCATGACTCATAGAGAGTTGGTATTCGTGTCAAGAGAGTTTCATCTAGATGAAACTCATTTCTTATCTCTCTTCTTAAATACAATGTCATGTCATCAAAAGTGTTTATGTGGCAGCATATTTAATGCAAATGAAACTCCCATTAAGATTGACCTTATACAGTGGTTGAGTCTTTACCATTAATATAGGACTCAGTTGTCTCTCTCATAATTTTCTTGGTTCTTGTGTCTAAGCCGACTGTAAGCTTACAGCTCGCTTCTCCTCTCTCTCCTCCCTTCTCTCCTCCACGTCAGCATTTAGCCGTCTTGCAGCCTTCTATAATACTTGTTCTTATAGGATGAGCCCTACCCTATAAAAGAGTACAACATCAGTCATCCATCACTTCCCTATCCTTCACGAGTCATCCATCACTTCCCTATCCTTCACGATTCGATGGGAAAAAATAAAAAAACATCCAATGAAAGGAAACTTAAAAAATTGATGTACGTACTGAATGATTTGTTTATGTAAAGGTATTTGTAGTTGCTGGAAGTGGGAAGGAGTAATTAATGAGCATGTCACCTCAATTAAATAATAACTTCACGATTGTTTATAGGGCTATAAAGGTCTTTTACCACTGATCTTGATATCTGCTCCAATTGCTATGACGTCAAGTATTTAGGGATAGAGAGAGTATAGAAGTACTGAAAAGATGGGCGATGGCCAGGCAAGCCACGCAGCGTATAACGCCCAAGCGATCAAGCCCCACACAGGTCGAGTTGTGACTTGGTCGTGGCATTTGGGGACAAGTTGTGGTACGATTTTTTGACATGACCCGAAATACGGCATGACACGGCCCAAGTTCCACCTCTATTCACGAGTATGGTCTACTGGGGGCGTATGGCCCCAAGCCTAGATTAAGAGTCTAAGACTGGCAAAATAAATGATACCCATTAACCGTATCTGAATTATTCGAATCTAAATCTGA
This sequence comes from Coix lacryma-jobi var. lacryma-jobi, assembly GCA_009763385.1. Classification (NCBI taxonomy): domain Eukaryota; kingdom Viridiplantae; phylum Streptophyta; class Magnoliopsida; order Poales; family Poaceae; genus Coix; species Coix lacryma-jobi. Next base: position 16,857,713 of record CM019830.1, on the reverse strand, counting down.
ATTATCCGAACCCAAGATACCCGACCTCAAATTCGGATAGCGAATTGATCGAAATTAGTTTGGGTAATTCAAATAATATACCTAGCAAGAAGATAGAGTAGTAGAGGGTGACGTTGCTTTAAAAGAATACAAAGTACATCGCTAACTATTAAAAGAATACGAAGAGCGCCTCCCCCTTTTTAGCCTCAATTTTAGGATCATCACTCTTCTCCAAAGATAATCGAGGCGACGACAATTCAACAATACAACCCAATTTGTTTTTTAAATGTTAGTTTCATTTTTTTTACGAAGGTTGCTACAAATAGGCTTATGGGAGTAGCTACCAAAGTGATTTGACCATCCCAAACAATTTTTATACCAGAGTGAAATATGATGGAAGGTGCTGTAATTTTACATGAAACCATCCATGAAATGCACTCCCAAAACTTAAACGGGGTTATCCTCAAAATAGACTTTGGAAAAGCCTATGATAATATAAATGGGATTTTCTCCAACAAACTTTTGCAATGAAAGGGTTCTGTCAACAATGGTGTAGGTGGATTGACATGTTCGTCTCAGGAGAAAGTGTGGGCATCAAAATTAATGATGACATTGGACACTATTTCCAAACAAAGAAAGGTCAGGAGATCCTATGTCACCTATTCTTTTTAACATTGTAGCAGATATGCTCTCAATTTTGATTAAGAGAGCCAAAGACGACGATCAAAAAAATCTGAGGGGTCATTCCTCATCTCATAGATGATGGATTCTCCATCATGCAATATGCAGATGACATTATCCTTTTTTTGGACCATGATATGGAGCAAGCCAAAAATATGAAATTGTTACTTTGTATCTTTGAACAACTATGAGGTCTAAAAATTATTTTTCACAAAAGCGAAATCTTTTGTTGTGGAGAAGCAAAAAAATCAAGCATGAATATACTGAGCTTTTTGGTTGCAAAGTAGGGTCCTTCCCTTTCAAGTACTTAGGCATACCTATGCATTTCCGCAGACTCCACAATGCAAATTGGGGAGTTACTGAGGAAAGGTTCAAACATAAACTAAGTACTTAGAAAACTAAACATCTATCCTATGGAGGTAGATTAGTTTTATTAAGTTTGGTTCTTAACTGCTTGTTGATCTTCATGATGTCCTTCTTTGACATACTAAAAGGGGTCCTAAAAAATCTAGTTATCTATCAATCTAGATTCTTTTGGTAGGGTAATGATGATAAGAGAAAATATCGCCTAGCTTTTATGTTGCCCAAAGATCAAGGGGGTCTAGTGAAGGGTCGAGATGGTGGACTAGAGGGGGAGTGAATAGTCCTTTCTAAAAATTAATCGCACCGGCTAACCGAAACAAATGCGGAATTAAAACTATCGGTCTAGCCAAGACTACACCCCTCTACCTATACTCTATGACACCTTACAAAAGATCCTAAACAAAGCAAATAAGGTGTCGGGCTAGCTAGAGCTCACCTAACCAATTCTAGAAGCAAGGTCACACAAACATATGCAACTAGTACTTCAAACATCGGGGAGCTCCTACACAATCTAGTAAGCAAAGCACAAAGCTTCTAAGCTCACTAGCAATGCTCAATAACAAGGCTACACAAGCCAAATTAGAGAGCTCAACTTAGCTACACAAACTAAGCAATGTGACTAGCAAGACTACAAGTCAACTAGTCACTCACGGGATCAACCTCTATGCTACACAAGCAAGGAAGATAACTAGCAAGCTACACAAACTAACTAATTACAAGAGCAACTATTTAAGCTACCCAAGCTAAATATCTACACAAGAGCAACAACTAACACTAGCACAAGTATGAGTATGGAAATACAAGCTAGTGAATGGAGATAGCAAACCACCGAGAAGATGTAGACAATGTTGACACGGTGATTTTATCCCGAGGTTCACTTGGTTGCCACCAAGCTAGTCCCCGTTGAGGCAAGCCCAAGGTTGCCGCCGATCCTCTCGCTAGTGGTGACCCTCAAGTCACACTCTCCACTATGGAGTGCTCACCAAGAGCTCTAGCTTCAGATCCGGCCGGACCACTTGGCACTCTTCGCGCCTCTCTCAACTAGAGTTGCTCTTCGCGATCCCCGCGGGGCGAGCACAATACCCCTCACAAAGCCTTCTCCGGAGCCACGCACAATCTTCTTGCGGGCTTCACGACGGAGACACAACCACCAAGCCGTCTAGGAGGTGGCAACCTCCAAGAGTAACAAGCACCACCGGCTTGCAACTCGATCACCTAGTGCCACTCGATGCAATCTCTCAATGCAATGCACTAGCGATCCCTCACTCGCTATCGATTCGCACACTAGCAAGCACAAGCGAGTTAGAGGGCTCCCAAGCACATCCACACAAGCCACCTAGGCTTTGGAGTGCTCAACCATCAGCCCAAGGCCGGTCACCAATGATATATATAGCCCCAAGAGCTAACTAGCCGTTGCCCCTTCACTGGGCAACCTGCGCCACCATCGGACGCTCCGGATCGGGACCAGATGCTTGGATGCTCGCCACGTGTCCCCCACGTTCAACCTCGGCCGAGCGATCCCAACGGCTATATTTCTTCCCGCGCCAGATAAAGTGGCATCGGACGCGCCGATGCCTAGCATCGGACGTTCCGATGCCTCTGCTCAATTCTGTGCAAGATCGCCCTCACAACGGACGCACCGAGACTTTAGCATCGGACGCTCGACCCCAGCGTCTATATTTTTTGAGATGTCACCAAGCACAACTCTACTTGAGGATCCAAAACATGTCATTTGTAGCTGTTTTTTTTAGAATAATTGTTTGTTCAGGTGAGTTTCTTTAATACTCACTATTATAAAGTAGTGTTTGGTTACTGGGATGACCTTGGATGGTCCTACGACGAAGAACGTTTGGTTTAGAGCTGAGCAAGGGTGATGACATCCCACCTCAGAATATTCGCGTGAGATGCGTGGCGTCCTTGTCCCTAGAAATTTTACGGACGGTGGCACCCCAAATGGGACGAGCACTGCAGAGAAGAAGAGCGATGTTGAGAAGAGAAGAGAGAAGGCCAATGTCGATCGTGGTGGAAGGCGGCGGGCTAGAGGTCATCAGGCAGCCGAGGTCCGGCAAGGCTCAGAGATGGGAGATCCGGTGAGACCGAGACCCACAAGCAGTGGCGGATACAGGATTAAAATCCACCTATGACAAAGTTTGCACTGGTGATTTATGTGACATAACAATCATATAAAATAGATAATAATATAGCAAAATAGAGATATTTTACCTATATATATACATTCATAAACATTCTCACAAATAGCATTCTAATTATATTAAAAAGATAAATTTTTCGTTACTTAGATCATAAACATATATTAAAATAAAAATTGGAAGCTGGGATCCGAAGGCATGCCGATGAGGAGGTCTAGTGGATGCTAGAGGTCACCATATTGGTAGGTCCACCCTTGCCCACAAGCATCACGTGCGACCATGGGAGCACGACCTCCGCGCCTAGCACCGTCATGCCGGCCTCAGTGAGCTCTGCCCGTGGCGAGACGCGTGGAGGTCCTAGGCGCGTGCTCTGGGGGCAGTCCTGCTGCAGCCGCGGGAGCTCGCCACGCCGCCATGTCGGCGAGCTTGCGCGGGAGCGTCGGCCTGCCAACATGCCACCATGCGTTGGCCTGTGGTTGCGAAGGAGCGACGTGAGCATACGAGATCGCGAGCAGACGAGCGGTCGGCGGCGGTGCGAGCGCTAGGCGGTGTGGCGGCGTCGCGCGAGGGCGAGCGCAGGGTGGCGACGCGAGTGGCTAGGTCACCGGCAACGAGCTCGGGGCGAGGCCAGAGCGAACAGTACGAGGTCACGGAGCGTAGGGCCACAATGCGGTTCTGCGACGTACGGTAACAAGAAAGAAGAAACAAATAAGGAAGAAGAAAAAAGAAAAAAAATTAACAGTGCAGGCCGTGCCGTACGCGGTAGGAAGAAAGAAGAAAAGAATAAAAAAGAAGGAAAAAAGAAAAAAGAAAAGAAAAAAAGGAAAATTAGGTGGGAGGTGGGAATCGAACCGTGGGCTGTAGGTGTCGATGTATGGGACAGACACGGGTGTAGATGATGGGTGAATACTATACACATAATTCTGATTGTTGGATTTGAGTGAGTAAGGAGATGATGGGTGAATATCATACATATAATTCTGATTGTTGGATTTGAGTGAGTAAGGAGAGAGAATATTAAGAATTAATCTGGATGATTGATTTTTATGGAGTTATTTTCTGGGTATATTTTCTGGGGGTGTGCAGAGGGTGGCTATCTCAGCGCGTATGCAGCCGGCCCCGCACCCTCTACGCTAAACAGTCAGTCAACCGTTTTCTTTCCCTGACGCGCGCGCTGCAGCCGTTTTTTACTGTAAACGTGTGTACCGCATGGAATAGCGGACGCGAGTGGGGTTCGTGTGACCTCTCCATCCATCGCGGATTCGCGGCATGAGGGTAGCCGCGGCCCCGCGAGTGGGGTTCGTGTGACCTCTCCATCCATCGCGGATTCGCGGCATGAGGGTAGCCGCGGCCCCGTGGATGCCCTGCTGCGCCTTTTTCTCCCAGCGGCCGCGAATCGCTGTATTCACGTCATTAGCGCGCCTGAATCAGGACCGGACGGAGCGGCTGCTGGAGCGGGAGCCGTCCTCGAGTCGGGTATTGGGGCCACGCTGGTCGAGTCGGGTACGGGTCAGATGCGACAGAGGAGGGAGAAATTCCAGGCTGCGCAGTGCGCACGCCCTGCAAATACACGGACCCCGAGCTGGGGGGCGAGAAAACCCCAGAAGGAGATTCTCCTCGCTCCTTCCGCTAGAGCAGCCGACGGCCCGAGGCGGCGAGCTCCTCGGCGACTAACCGCCGCCGGAGCAGCCGCCGCCTCCTGCTGGTCCTGCACCACAGCATCGCACGAGCGGCTCCGGAGGCTGCGCCAGCCGCCACTGTGCTGTCAAAAGGCGTCTCGGACGGCTCGCGCTCCCTCGGCTTCTCCGCGCCCCCCCCCCCCCCCCCCCCCCTCCGGCTTGATCGAGGTGAGCAGTTCCTCGCATTTCACACGGTTCCTGAATCCTGATCTCAGCGTGGTGCAATGCTTGTGCGCACCGCTTATTCGCTTGATTCCTGATTTTTCCCCTCTGATCGCGGGGTTTATTCGCTTGATTCCTGTTTTTTTTTCCTCTCTGGTCGCGTTTTTTTTTTCTTTTGGCTTTTGCTCCGTCTCGCCGTGCTTATTGCCCTGTTTTTCCGGGGCCGGCGTTTGCGGCCGTCCGAGGTTGGGGCTGGTGAACTGAAGTTCCCCCAAAGCAGGGTTTTAGCAAGCATGTGCTCTCTACGGGGTTGCAGGTTTAGCGTACGTGACGAACTGAAGCCTTATGGCCCACGTGATCGGGGACCGAGTAATGACTTGCGAGAGTTCGCGAACGGGGTGGGCTGGTGGCTTTGGATCCCGAGGGTAACATTTTTGGTGCTGTTTTCCACTAATCGCCAAGCCATTGCAGAGGATGATCGAGGCTTCCATGCTTCAACAGTCGAATATATATATATATATATATATATATATATATATATATATATATATATATATATATATATATATATATATATATATATATTTATTTATTTATTTCTGATGAAGGGCTTCCTCAAATCCCCAGGCATCACCAATTACGGCGATGCAATAGTCCTAGTCATCTCCGTGCCCCCCGTTGTTAGAGAATGGCACTTGAAAAGGCCTTGTGGCCTGCTGGCTGCTGCGTGGGCATGCACATGCACTGCCTCTGAGGCCTGAGCTGGTGGCCTGACAAGCTCTTGCTGCGGCAGAGTTCTGGTGATCCATTTCTTAAAACTGATTTGTGGTCGTTACCTGAAATTGAAATGCTCATTCGAAGTTAGTACATTCGTGGAGAAGTGCTTAATTTTCATGATCAAGATCAACGGATACTGAAGGTCAGAATGTAGCTCTAAACCTTCATTGTCTTCAGAGTTCAGAAGCCTTGTTTGATGTTATGGGAAAGGAATGACACCTTCTTTGGCTGTAAGAAAGTGAGCATACCATAGGTGATAGGAGCACAGTGCTGTCATAACTTGTCACATGTAGCAGCCTCTCAGGGCGAGTGATTTGATATGCTTGCTATTGTATTTTTCTTTGTTAAATGTTAATTTGTTAACTTTGGTATTCCAATTGGAGGTTTTCATGTGTGGATTAGTTGATGGGGCGTGAGGAACCAAGGCAAAGGCCCAGGGTCGCTGGGCTCTGGGTCCACCAGACTTTCTTTACAATTGGTTAAAACTGGTTGTTTTATTACTGCTGCAGTTTGTCATGGTGATTTTCTTTTCCCGTGAGTCATGGCAATGTCTTATAAACAATGAGTATGGTGATGTCTTCAATGGAATATATGGATGCTTGTGATATTGGGGTGTATCCCTGATATTATTGTTTGCATATAACATGTATTACATTAGTTTTAGGTCCTGTGATCTTATAAGGGCATTTGTTTTTTTTTCAAGAACCTCTGTTTCATCAAGAGGAGAGGAAGTGGCCTGAAAAGAATACAGTACATTACAGTTAAGATACACTCGAGTGCGTAAAGTGCCCTGACAAGAAGGAAAAACAGGGGTGGTTGTTGGTTACAAGACATAAGATGACCCAACTAAAACAGACCGTGAAGAAATGAAACTACCCCCTTTCTCCTTAATATAAAAGATATGCAGCTCTCCTGCATGTTCAAGAAAAAAAAGTATTTGAAATGCTGTGTAGTATAGCCTGCAAATAGTAAAACAAACTAGGATACTCTACATGCTTACATTGTTAGAGTGAGATTTCTGGTTTAAGGTCCTGTCCTATCATCATTATGTAGTCTTCTTTTGTGTTTACTTGTTCATTAAGAATAACTATACTATGGATTAAAATAACTGTATTTCAATGTCATATTCAGAGTTATGTTGTACTTCTTGCTGTTTACACTAATATTCGTGGCCTGTTATTCCTTCTGTTTGGTTTCTACTTCTCTCAGCATGAATTATTTTCCATGTTACTCCTGTGCAGGATGGAGCTACATATTGAACTTCCTGAAGCTACTCTGAATGCCATAAAATTTGATCTCATGACCAGTACAGATATGGTATGTTTTTTTTTTTATTTTGCATAACTTTTACTCCCCCCTAGATTAAAGTGTTGAGCATCATTACACTTTATACTTTTTTTTTGCGAAGATCAAGTTTCTACTGCTTATACTCTTATGCTTCTGGACTTCTGGTCATCTATGCAAATGCTTATTTTCTTATCAAGTCAGCAAATAGAGTAATTTGATTATTCTATTCATTGCATTGTGTTGGCAGAGATAATTTTATGCAATTAGTTAACCATTTCAGGAAAAATTGAGCAGCATGAGCATAATCGAAGTAAGTGATGTCACAAGTCCCAAGTTAGGACTACCAAATGGTTCGCCACAGTGTGAGACCTGTGGATCGAAAAGTGGACGCGACTGTGATGGTGAGTACTATTAGGCACACTTACCTAAAAACGTGATATTAAGCATGCCACGTTGAAGCATGTGCTTTATGTGCGAAGAGAATCAACTTGTCAAAAATTTTAGGGCATTCTGGTGTGACTAAACTGGCGGCAACAGTGCACAGCCCATACTTTATTGATGACGTTGTACACTTTCTAAACCAAATATGTCCTGGCTGTCTCAGTCCAAGGGAAGGCATAAATATGAAGGTTTGTACCTTCCCGACTGACTTATTTTTATCCTCATTAAGCACTACATGTTTTTTCTCTTTGCCAAAGTTCATTGATACCATAATTAGTCAGAAAGTCACTTTCAGATTATCTGGCCATTTTGTCAAGAGCTCTCCTTGTTCATCTCATGAACTAAAGTCGGGCTAGTGAGTCCTAGACACAGAATAAAAGACTGTAAAACAAATACAGTATTACTACATGCAATTATGCTATTCGTTGATGAGTTTGTTTGCTGCATGTTACCACTCATGTAATCCTTTACCTATTTGTTTCAGTAGGTATTGATGCACATGAAAACAGTATAATACTTCAAAAAAAAAAATTCTGTATATCAGTTTGATGCTTACTAGCTTAGTAAGTTAATTCTCTGTATTGTTTCTTATGTTAGTCACCTTTTCCTGAAAATAAATATAATATAATAATTTATTGTTTGCATTAAAGTTTAATTCACAATACATTTTATTACTTTGTGGACTGTACTAATAGTTAATCATACAGTCAAATTAACTCTAGCTGAATTTTTGTAAATAGAACTCTTAGGCATGATAAATTATATTTGTATAATTGCCTAGTTCCACTTATGGACTAATTGATGTTGTTCAACTGCTTATAAGCGATTTTACCCAAGGTGTTCTATTTAGTTTTTAACATATGGAAGCACATGGTTAACAATAACGTCCTGGCTCAGTTTACTTATGTTTTGGTAGGTAATGTCATGTTTAGTTCCACAGATTACCCTTCGTGTTTGGGCAGGATATGTTTGTGTTAAATGAGCTTCAGAAATAGGCCATCTTTGTATGTGGCATAGTAGGGTACCAATGTTTCTTCATTGTTTATGTTTCCTCTTGTGTAACCCTGCTTTTGGTATTCCAAGGGTTGCTCCTTTCAGGGAAAGTAGGGACGGACTATTGTTTATATATGGTATTATGCCTATTGCATTTTCTTATCATGGTTTTATCAATTCCTAAAACTAGTAGAAGTGCTCTTGTTATGGCACTAATGTTTACATATCCATAATGACCAAATGAGGCAATGGCCCACTATTAAGTAAAAACCACGCCTTTCTCTTATAAATCACTATTTGCTTTATTGAAGAGATTGGGGAGTCAAACGGTTCGAGAAACATCAACATGCAAGTATTGCTCGGTAAGTGCATTGTTAGTTCTATTGGTGCATATTTCTTCCACCTTGTATTAAATCTTGTGTTTTTGCTGGACAGAAGGATGGCTCTAAACTTTACCCCAGCGTAATCTTTAAGACGCTGTCAAGTCCAAGAGTATCATTATCCAAGAGTAAACTTCACAGAAACTCTAGCGTGATGGAAAGAACTTCAATTGTTGCACAAGCTGCTGAAAGAGTGTCTAATAGATCAAAGGGTAAAGGTTTGCTTGAAGGCCTGCCCCAAGATTATTGGGATTTTGTACCTTCTGAGAATAAGCAAGTCCAGTCAAATATGACCAAGATAATATTGTCACCCTACCAAGTAATTTTTTTTTTTCAGCCATTCATCTTTGGTAAAGGCTGTTCCATGTTGGCTTCCAGTATAGATATACTAATTCGCTGCCCCCCCACCCACCCGATAAAAGACTGTTTTTTCTATTATTTTTAATTGGGTCACTGCTACTTTAGCTCGAGTAATAGGATACAAAAAACGGGACTTGGGGTTACTCGTACTGATTGGACTATTTGTTATTGAGTTGTTACTTTTGATTATTCACAACATACAGAAAGTGATTACCAAACAAGGGCAATCTGCTTCTCAGTTCCTTGTATTTGTTAAGTTGCACGTACCAATCCAAGCTTTTGGGTTGAACCAGTTGGTGTGCAACTTAACAGTATTCACATATATATCATATATCCAACAGTAAGACCTGTCCTTGTTTCATTTGCCATATTTGCAGGTCTTCCACATGTTGAAGAAAACTGACCCTGAACTTATCAAACGATTTGTTTCAAGGCGGGAACTATTGTTTCTATCATGTTTACCAGTAACTCCTAATTGTCATCGTGTTGTAGAAATCGGATATGGGCTTTCAGATGGACGTCTAACATTTGTAAGTACTATGTTTTTTTGTTAAATCTTTTATCCATTCATCGCTTTTTCCAGTCATTCATGATTAGTAACCTTCTTTTCGTTTAGTTAACCCTATTGAATGCTAGCCTTCTGTATAGTTTAGAGTAAATCTTTCAATATTTGTTTGGAAAGTCATTTAATGAAGAACAAACCCACCTGTATAGCTCTGGAGAACTTTCTCACCTGATTTGCCATCGATTAAGTCCGATTCACTCCATGCCATCAAGATTTCAAATTTCTTCATTCCATGGCATTGCCAGATTGCATGAGTGAAAATGTTTGTGTTAGAATAGCATATATGGGCTGGTCATGGGCCTAGGCGTCCATGCCTTGTGGCTGGACTGCTACTAAGGTTTTATGGTAGATGATCTGTATATTAGGTAGGATCTCCGTTGATTGGGGTGTGTTTCTATAAACCCCACTTCGATCCTCCCTATATATATTGTACCCCTTGTACACATATGAATCAATCTACTATTTCCCTGTGCCATACTTTCCTTCAGTTTGAAATTAGGATTTCAAGTTATTTTTTCACTCCATTAGTGAAGAAATAGTGGTTAGGACTGTCTGAAGGAGCTGTCTGGTGTGCCGCCAATGCGAGGGATCTCATGGGGCTAGTGTAGTTCTCACTCCTTGGTTATAGTTGCGTCAATATACTGTACTGTCCATGGTATCACTGTTCTAATTTTCTTGCATGTGTGGGTGACTGGGTGCGTGATGTGTGTGCATTGTCTTTGAATATTTATATTTATTTTCTTTTTTATTCCTTCTTTAGTGAGATGACATGTAGTTTTCCTGCGCATTCAAAAAAATAGTGAGAAATATTAATGGCTTTGGGTGAAATCTGATTTAATCAATGGCAACCATAAAACCAGAAGTTCTCTAATGCCTTGGTGGGTGTGTTGGTGTAATTGGATTGTGGTGGTGGTGGTGGTTGGGGGCGGGGGGGGGGGGGGGGGGGGGGGCGCTCTTCCCTAACCTGCGTAGCTCAAGAAAAAAATCCATTACCTCTTTAATTAATGGGAGAACTTCCTTGATCATCTTGGATTCTTGAGTGCTTGAAATATCTGAAAGCATAATGATTCATGCATCTTTAGGGAGTGTTTCTGGAGGTCCAGACGGTTGTATGTGCATTTTAGACGTTGCTCTGTGCAGGCATGCTTGAGCTAGGGGTTAACACATCAAGATGGGCGTGGTTCGGGTCGACCCAGCGGTTCGACGAACCGAGCCGTAAAAATGATTCAAATGGGCTCCTCAGGCGATCCAAATAGCAGCTTAGGGTCGATGGATAGAGAGTCCCAGAACCAAAGGATCGTGCGGGTCGATCCACGCCCGTCTCTCTTCGATCGGCAGCGACAGCGACTATGGTTTATGGCTGAGGTTGCTTCAACCTTGTGTTGCATCCTTGCCGAAGCTCGAGCTGGGACTCGAAGGACCGGTCCGCCGGAGGAGGCAGAGAGGGAGGTCTTGCTGGTGGCTGTCACCGGTTGCCGCCGCCGGGCTCAAATCGTGCAGCCACGCAGGCGCATTGCCAAGGAGAGAGGGTGAGTGTCCGCTGTGCGCCGTGCCATCGCAACCCTATCGCCCTACCCGTCCGCCGCCGCTTGCCCTTGCTAGCTTCTGTTTCCTGTTCGCGACGGCTCCCAACGGATCTGCGACAGCACGAGATAGACGAGAGGATGCGCAATAGCATGAAAGAGACGACAGGCGATAGAGTTTCTGCCTGGGCTGCTACTTGCGCTAATAGAATAATGGGCCATTGGGCCATGTTTACCACACTAACGTCCTATACCTTATCAGCACATAAGCAAGATCGATCCATGATATCCATTGGGGCAAAGAAACAAATCAATTCTGGTATAATGGGTTAATTGGTGCTCCACCGCCTGCTGTATGGATCAGCGGAGCGGATGCGGTTCGCTCCATGGATGATCCACCCCCATGGGGATTAACACAACATTAGCCCCAACCTAGACTGCAATATGACCTTTGTTGCGTAGAGTGGTTGATTTTCTCTCTCTCTCCTCATCTCTTTTGTTTTTGTTTTCAAGGAGGATGATCCATCCATCTAACCCTATTTCCTCTCCTATACTGAAACAGCATGCAGTTCTTGCACATGTTTAAGAAAAAAATGATTAGCAAACTTAGGGGGGTACTTATGCGATATGGTGTGAAACGATTTCTTCATTGCACTGCCAGATGCACAATCTTTTTTTGTCATTTCAATTTTCAAATGGAGCTAGTACTGGTTTGTTTTCTTTGTAGGGTTTTTTTTTCATCTAAACCACTTGTTGTGGCGGTCTAATCCACTCATGTACATGCTACCATACATATTTGAATCACGTTGGCATCTCAAATGTAAACACATGATTTTGTTCATTGCATGCTTGAAGTAGGATGACAGAACAAAGGCTTACAAGAGGATGGTTGATGTCAGTAGGAGAATTGATGACTACCGCCAGCATCCACAGTTCAGTGTTCTTGCAAGTTCACTTGTCTCGAGCCGAGTTTCAGAATGCCTAAAGTCATCCAAGGCAAGAAAGCTAGTATCTTCTTTTTTATATTGCAATATCTATATAGGATGATATAAGTCATCCTGATCTGTCAGATCTGGGTTCTTAGTTAAAATCAAGTGTTTGAACGCAAACGATTCAATCGAAGATTCTATTTTGTCCATACCCAATTATATCACTCTAACCTAGATCTTGTTGATGAACCATTATGTTTAACACTTCTAATTGGTTGGGTTATCATTCATCAGACAAAACTATGTTGCTCTTATTTGAGAATATCTGGTTTATTGTCTTCTACACTCTAATATGATCTATGCAGCTAAGCCTTTTCCCGAGAACTTAACCTGACTGCAAAGGAGAACAGCAGCCTTGTTGAAAGTGATCAAATGCATGTTTCAGAACTGTTACAATGAAATCATGAAAACATTCTACCATGAAAACATTTGATACTTGTCCGATGAGTATACAAGGAGTATTTGTGTCAATAAGTATCAAGAAAATATCTGTATCTGATATGTGAGTGTTTATAAGTTTTCACTCAAATCCAATTCAATTGCACTGAAGGAACTTAAACCTTCAATTGATTGAAAGTATTAATTATCTTCAGAGCTTTAGCTACCTACTCTCTCGGTTTCAGAATACCTGTTAGTTGTTATTTCAGCCTGGTCGGAAGAATTGAGGTAGATAAAATGACTATCCAACCCGTATTTAGTCCTCCATCTAAAGCGTGCATTACTGCATTTATGATGTCAAAAGCACACACTTACCTTCTTCCATACTAGTTAATGAAGGAATTGAGGGGTAGGATTGGGAAAGGTAGGTGAAGTTACCTCAACATTGTAGAACAAGTATTTTGACTGTAGTAGAAGAGGCTAAAACAACAAGCATTGTTTGAGCGGATGGAGTAATTATCCATGGAAGTTACTTTGGAATGAGGAAGAAAAACTAGTAACAATAAGATTCTAATATTATAAAAAAAAACTCGACCTGTGGGGGGTAAGACAGCCCTCGGGCATTGCATTAAGAAGAAGACCTTCTCACGCAGATCGAGAAAACCCCCGAACCCTTGCCCCACCCATACACAGCGGCATTGTAGCCCATGTGAGAACGACCATGACCGGGACCGGGCCTTAGACCTGTGCTTTGGCCTGGGACAGACGAGGGAATTTTTTTAACCCCAGCTTGAAATTCGCTCCCACCGGGGGAGTCGAACCCAGGACCTGAGGAGTGCCGCCGAGTTCCTCTAACCAACTGGACTAGAGGCCCTTTGGCATTCTAATATTATAATTGTGGTGCTAGTAATTCTTTAACATTATTCATTTACATTTTTATCTCTTTCAGTTGTACTCTAAAAAGACAGACGGGGAGACATCCACAGATACGTCTGGAATGAAATGGCTTAAGGATGCTGTTCTCAGCAAAAGATCAGATAATGCTTTTAGGAGTATTATGGTCGGGGACCCAAAAATTAAGTTATGGGAAATTGGCATTCCTGAAGATTTAGCCTCAAGCTTGGTTGTTTCCGAGCATGTTAGTTCGTATAATTTTGAAAATATAAATTTGAAGTGCAACCTGCACCTTCTAGCCAAGGAAGAACTATTTATTCGCCGAAATGGAAAGCTAATGTTTGTTCGGAAGGCAGATCAGCTAGAAATTGGTGACATTGCCTATAGACCATTGCAGGATGGCGATCTTATTCTCATTAACAGGCCTCCTTCAGTCCATCAACATTCACTGATTGCATTCTCTGCAAAAATTCTACCAATTCACTCTGTCGTGTCAATCAATCCACTATGTTGTACACCTTTTTTGGGAGATTTTGATGGTGATTGTTTGCATGGATATATCCCACAATCTGTACGATCAAGAATTGAGCTTGGAGAGCTGGTAAGTTTACACCACCAGCTGTTGAATATGCAAGATGGTCGAAGTTTGGTGTCACTAACACATGACTCTCTAGCTGCTGCACATTTGTTAACAAGTACAGATGTTTTTCTGAAGAAATCTGAATTGCAGCAGCTTCAAATGCTATGCCTTTCAGTACCAACACCAGTACCAGCAGTTATTAAATCTATGAATTTTCAAGGTTCTCTGTGGACTGGTAAACAACTTTTCAGCATGCTTCTTCCTTCAGGCATGGAGTTCAGTTGTGATAGGAGATTACACATCTTAAATGGTGAAGTGCTTACCTGCTCACTGGGGTCTTCTTGGCTGCAAAATAACACATCTGGTCTTTTCTCTGTCATGTTCAAACAGTATGGTTGCAAGGCACTTGACTTCCTTTCTTCTGCACAAGAAGTATTATGTGAGTTCTTAACCATGAGGGGTTTAAGTGTCTCTCTTTCAGATCTCTACATGTTCTCAGACCATTACTCAAGGCGAAAACTAACTGAGGGAGTTAAGCTGGCATTGGATGAAGCTGAAGAAGCTTTCCAAATCAAGCAAATATTGCTAGATCCAATTAACATACCTATTCTCAAGTGTCACGATGAAACTGAAGATGTAACTTACAGACAGTCTGATTGTATGCAGAGTAATCCATCAGTTATCAGATCTTCAATCATGGCATTTAAAGATGTCTTCAGCGATCTATTAAAAATGGTGCAACAACACGTTAGTAATGATAATTCAATGATGGTGATGATTAATGCAGGAAGCAAGGGTAGCATGTTGAAATATGCACAACAAACTGCATGTGTTGGTCTTCAACTTCCAGCAAGCAAATTTCCCTTCAGAATTCCTTCCCAACTCTCATGTATTAGCTGGAATAGACAGAAATCATTGAACTATGAAGCTGAGAGCACTCATGAGCGTGTGGGAGGTCAAAACCTTTATGCTGTGATAAGGAATTCCTTCCTTGGGGGTTTAAATCCATTGGAATGCCTTCTGCATGCTATATCTGGCAGGGCAAACTTCTTTAGCGAAAATGCTGATGTGCCAGGGACATTGACAAGAAAATTAATGTATCACTTGAGAGATATACACGTTGCTTATGATGGAACTGTCAGAAGTTCTTACGGGCAGCAAATAGTGCAATTCTCTTATGATAGTGCTGATGATCTGGTAGATAAACTCGGTGCCCCGGTAGGTTGCTGGGCAGGTTGTTCTATTTCAGAAGCTGCATATGGAGCTTTGGAACACCCAGTTAATGGTTTAGAGGACTCCCCTCTCATGAATTTACAAGTAATATTCTATTTCTATTTCTATTAATGTCTATACTTATTATGTGGACACCACTCTCTATTTTTTCCCATGTCATGATATGTTTAAATTTGCTGTGCAGGAAGTATTTAAGTGTCACAAGGCTACAAATTTGAGGGACCATATTGGTTTGCTTTTCCTGTCGAGGCATTTGAAGAAGTATAGATATGGTCTGGAATATGCATCCCTAGAAGTTAAAAACCATCTTGAGCGAGTGAACTTCTCTGATTTGGTTGAAACAATCATGATTATGTTAGTTCACTTAAACATTGTTTTTCCTTTCATTTAATCTTTTAATACTATGCATTTTATTATTTAATGTTGCATTTTGTTATTAGATATGACGGACACGACAAAATAAGAAAAGGAGGAACTTGGACCACCCATTTTCATATAAGCAAGGTCTTTTTTTTTCTTCTTATATGTAAATGAAC